>CAMZMU010000045.1:49974553-50134455 GCA_947311845.1 Poa pratensis | reverse complement strand
CGGAACGTGGGACAGCAAGGATGCGAACATGGCTGCATACAGAAGAGGGTGGACAGAATTGCTGGACATTTTACTGGATACCAAGTTGAACATATTGATCGGAGACAAAATGAAGCTGCGGATGCCTTGTCTCTGCTTGGATCCAACAGACAGTCAGTCCCACCCAATGTTTTCCTGGATGAACTGCACAATCCATCAGTCAAGCCTCCAGCAGAAATTGACATTGCAGAGCCAGAGGATGATTCAACTTTAGTCGCAGCCCTGCATGAACAGCCAGGATGGACAGAGCCATACATGGCATATTTAAGTCGCGGAGTGCTGCCGGACGATGAAATTGAGGCGCGCAAAATCATACGACGATCAAAGGCCTATACAATCATCAACAACGAATTATACAATCGCAGCGTATCAGGAGCATTCCAAAGATGTGTCTCACCAGAAGAGGGACGAAAAATCTTGCACGAAATTCATTCAGGCGATTGTGGCCATCATGCTTCGTCAAGATCTTTGGTGGCAAAGGCGTTCCGATACGGATTCTTCTGGTTAACAGCATTAGCAGACGCAGAGCAAATTGTCAGAGTGTGCGATGGATGTCAAAGATACGCTAGGCAAGATCATATGCTAGCCCAAGCACTTCGTACAATACCTATCACATGGCCTTTTGCCGTATGGGGTTTTGACATGGTAGGGCCTTTCAGACGGTCTTCAAACGGAAAAACTCACCTCTTAGTTATGGTGGACAAATTACAAAGTGGATAGAAGCAGAAACCTGTGGGAGATTGCGAGGCTGAAACAGCAGTCAAGTTCTTGAAGAAGGTCATATTCCGCTTCGGTTACCCCCATAGTATCATTACAGACAATGGGAGCAACACCTCAGAAGGGCTACACAGATATTTTGCGCAGACAATGGGATAAGATTGGACCTCACGTCAGTAGCACACCCGCAGAGCAATGGACAAGCTGAGCGAGCTAACCAGGAAATTCTCCATGGAATTATGCCGCGCCTTATTGAAAAGGTCGAAGCATCTCCAGGATGTTGGGTGGAAGAACTGCCAGCAGTACTGTGGAGCTTGAAACAACCCTAACAGATCCACATGATTTACACCATATTTCATGGTCTATGGGGCAGAAGCAGTCATGCCCAGCGATATCATACATGATTCACCAAGAGTTGCGGCTTACATAGAGACAGATAATGAAATAGCTCGGCAAGACTCGGGATACATTAGAAGAGGTTAGAGACTTGGCAGCCTCAAGGTCAGCAGTATATCAACAAGACTTGTGACGCTATCATGCTAGACGCATCAAAACCCGCACCTTTCAAGAAGGCGACCTAGTACTGCGACTTAAACAAGATCACAAGGAATGCATAAGCTGTCCTCTCCATGGGAAGGACCCTACATCATCAGCAAGAAGCTAAACAATGGTCGTACTACCTGCTGGATGTAAGGGAAGAAAGCAGCGAACGCCATGATTTCGAGGATCGTCTCGAGGCACCTCGCCCTTGGAACGTCGCATACCTGCGACCGTACTATACATAAGAAAAGGCTAATCAGAGCCAAGCATCATCACTTCCAGCTTTATAGCTGAGTATCATCACAGCCACTCAGGGCTAGAACTTCAACTTTGGTCGCCACCTAGGCGCGACCTATGCAACATCTGATCGCCACCCAGGCGCGATCGACCCTTGTATCAGAAATCGGCCGCCACCTAGGCGCGGCCGTAAACTTTGTATCATCTCTGGTCGCCACCTAGCGCGACCGACCCCATGTATCACCATGGATCGCCACCTACGCGCGATCCAACCCTATGTATAACACTCGGTTGCCACCTAGGCGCGACCTTATGTGTCGTCATAACCAAATCTTATCATAGCTTAGCCTATCATGGCAATATCATTATGTTTATTGGGGTCTTTGTTACCCTGAAACAGCCGATTTATTGGCAATTATCAAATTTACCTTAAGTTGGATTGCTACTCGCATTATGTGGCCAAAGTACTGGGGTGTGGCGTCAATCGAGCTTGATTGCCTATCATGGCCGCTCTCGACCCTGAACACACATGTTCCTAGGAAATACTGAGTCGCGCGAGTGCCCACTTAAGGATTCAGATGGCCTGACTAGAGGTCGATGTACTGCTTATAGTACGGCAACACCAATTACAATTACTTGTAACTTAACAATTGTTTTATTTATGATATCAAGTTACAGGTGATGACCTTCAGAGTTCTCTGAGAAGAATTGAGATGATTACCACATAACATCTTCTCAATCCTGGGGGCTATATCATATTATCAACAAAAATTTGAAGATAGAACGTCATCAAGTTCTGAAGCTATCAGGATACTCTAACAAAGAAGCGCACGAAGTCAGAAGATCTTCCAGGTGCGAGTCAAGGCCAAACTTGCACAATTATAAGCCGCGAAACAAGGAAAAGCGCGGCCTAAGCATTCAAGATCAAGAAATACTATGAAGTTCAGGCCACGCTTGGGGGCTAATGTCAGGGGAATACTTTCTGGATTAACCCCGGCCCAGTGCGACTTAACTTACTCGCACGGACGAAGGCCCACTTGGGAGCAAGCCCAATATTGAACCGCCATAAGGAGAAAGATCTAGAAGACAAATCCCGGAGGACTGAAGACCAGTAGTCCCGTCTCCGAGTAGGCCTCTGTGGATGTATTCCTTATGGGGAAGTTTCCTTTTGTAAACCTAGCGAGCCTCTGTGTATATAAAGAGGACTCGCAGGACTTAGAGCGGGTCAAGCTATCAAGCCCCAAACCCTAGATCATACGGCGAGTACCAGATCGGATCGCCTCCATTGTAACACCTCGATTATCATATCAATACCAATCTAGGGTAGGCAGGAAGTAGGTCTTTTACCTCACATTGAGGGGGCCGAACCTGGGTAAATCTGTGTTGATCTTTGTTCCTGCGATCCCAAGCTCGGAGATGCTTGACTCGCATAATCCCACACCTACGAAGTCATCTATGACACCTGACGTGACAAACCCACGACAATAACCATGTCGGTACACCTCCAGTATCAGGATAAAGCCTCCAACTGTTTCGCCATATGCCCTTATGCCGGTTGCTCCGACACAAGGCAACTGTGTTATCTGATCAAACATCCGACATTCTCATGCCGGTTCATCTCAAGCTTCAAGGACCAAACTTTCCACAACCTTCGAGATCTGCCCTTGTGCCGGTCTCTCCGACACAAAAAGATTCCCACAATCTCTCCAAGATCTCTCCACAGCACGTGGTAGAGAGACGCTGTGCGCTGCCTCGGTTCCTGTGCGCGGACAGACATGTCTCTGCACGCATACGTCACGAGCTGTCACGTCGCAAAAGCACTCGAGTGCGTTTGACCGTGGCGTGCCTCCTCGATTCCTGCGCCAGTAACCGCACATGATCGCGCCACAGGCGGTTACCACCCTGTGGCCCATGATGTGGCTGATCGTGCGGCCGCAAATACCGCAACCGCGTAGATCGTGCGCGGTTAATCGCGCGCCCGTTACGGTAACCGCACGCGGTAAAAATGGAAACCGCACGCCCCCATCCCCATAAATAAGGGACGGGGCGATCCAAATCATCTTATTTGCCGCTCGCTTCTCCTTTCTCTCTCTCCTGCACCATCGTGTTCATCTCCGCCGCGCAACGATCCTCGCCACCGCACAACGCCGCAGCTTTCACGCCGCCGACGACCGGAGATTCTCGCGCCGCCGCCAAACGCGCTCAACTCCGGCACGCCCCGCGCTTCCTCACCCCGCATCACCGCCACAACTCCGGTAAGTTTCTTGCCCTTGACATTGCCGATGAACGTGTTCATCCCTTCCGATGAACACGTTCCTCTTCTCCGATGGATCTGTTCATCTTTCCCGATGAATTTGCTCACCTTCCCCGTAGATGCGCTTACATCCATCTGCATAGATCCCCTCTAGATTTTCTTCAATGCGCTTCTCATTATCCTTGCAATAACTTCTCCGTAGATTCCCCTAGGTTTCAACTTATAAACCTTGCATTTATCCTCTATTTATCCTTCTCCGTAGATCTTTTCACCAAACACTTATTCACAGATTGGTGTTTCCCGCCACTTATGCATTTCCTCTGTTGCCCAATATTCCGAGATACTTATCTCGGTTCAACTTGTGTCTCTTTGCAGATCCCTTCCGAGATGTCATCCAGCCATACCCCGGAGCCTGCCGAGGATGTCGTCGAAGAGGGTGAGCGTGCCGGGTGGGAAGGTTCCGACGTAACCCAGGCCGAGATAGACTGGCTAGTCCGGACCAAGCGAATTCCGGCACAAGTGATATGCCGGGTTCCCGGCACAGAGGCCGAGCCGAAGCTGAAATCCGGCGAGCGTGTGGTCTTCGTCGCGCACTTCGAGCGCGGCTTTGGACTCCCGGCGAGCGAGTTCTTCCGATCCTTCTTGGATCGGTTCCGGCTTCAACCTCATCACTTCCAGCCAATGCCATTACCACGCTCTCTGCGTGCGTTTCTTTCTCCGAGGGATACCTCGGACTCTGGCCCACTGTTGAGCTCTGGGCCAAGTACTTCCAACTCCGGAAGCAAAGTGTCCCGGATCCGGAGAACAAGAACTTCCCCAAGGAGATGACCCCGTGCGGAGCCGCTACCATTATACCTCGGAGGGTTCCATCTTGCCTCGGATTCAAGGCCTGGAGTCATGCCGGAAATGGCAGCGCACGTCTTCTACGTGAAGAACCCAGACAGCCCAGACAATGTCGACTTCTGAACCTGCCGATATTCAACATCGCCACCCCTCTGAACAGTTTAACTGGTCCCTCAACCCGAGGGACCTGAACCTCGAGATCAACCAGATTCACAAGGTCGTCGAGGAGCTTGTGGGGCAGGCTTAACGAGCGATGATCTCCTGAGGACCTTCGTCAGCCGCCGAGTTTCCCCCCTTCAAGACCGGTTCACAAGATTTGCCACATGAGTGGCAAGTATGATCCAACTCGGATCAGCACCCACGAGCTGACAAAGCCGAGGTCAGAAGACGTGTCAAGGCAATTGCCCGCACGACGATGACCGAGGAATGGGAATGGGGTCTAGAACCTCATAACAGAACTCGGCTTCCGGAGCAAGTAAGTAACCTTGCAACTTACCGACATACTTTTTTCTACCGAGATAACTCTTATGCCGGCCCCATAATCTGCTCATAAAGTAACTCGGTTTTACTGCTTCTGGCTTGCAGAGGTTTACCCGGCAAAAGACTGAAGATGGAGAGGATCCCTCCACCAAATGGGGCAAGATATCCCTGCCCCGGCCGTCGCCGAGGTAGAAGACCCGGATGATGAGGATCAGCTGCCGATTCCGGCTGCTGGCGCCCCTACCTCGGGTAAGCCTCGAGCCCGAGCCTCCATCCGAGATTGGTCGGACGACGATGATTGCGAAATGTTAGAGATAATTGATGCTCGTCCCATCGCATATGCTCACCCAGCCTCGGCATCAGCTAACCCGGGTGGCTCTGCCCGAGTGCACGCCCTGCTACCTCGGGCAAACAAGTGGGATCTCGCAAGCGTGCAGAGACCGGTACCTCGAATACCGGGACCTCCACATCCTCAGATCCAGCAGCACCGAAGGCGAAGCGGCAGAAGAGAGGAGCGGTTAAGCCGAAGAAGGCCAAGAAGACACCGCCAGTTACTCAAGGGTAAGATATCTTTGCCGACACAAGCTCACTTCCTTTTTTCCTTCTCCCGGGATAATCTTTCCCCATAACACTTTTTCTCTTTGATGCAGTGCCGCCCTTGAAATTAACCAGAGTGCCTCCTCCATGCGCTCACCCCTTCCGAGTGCAGCGAACCTCGGTCACGTGATTCCGGGGTACCCGCCACTTCATCGTCATTCCCGAGGTCGTGGTCCTCGACGAAGATGTTGGCTCCGGTGCCCCCACCGCGGACTCCGACATTCCGCGGGCCGACACTTCGGTGACCTCGGGCCCACAGCAACCACCACAACAACAACAGCCGCACCAACAGCAACCACAAAACAACAACAGCAGCAGAGCACACAGCAACAGGAACAGCAGCAACAGCAACAAGGACAGCAGCAACCTCAACAGCAACAGCAGCAACAAAAGCAGCCGCCACGGCCGAAGTCCACCACAAAGTCCACCGAGTTAGTAACTCGGAAAGCTACTCCACTAGCCAAGCCGGCACAGAGCCAAGTGGCCACCGGGAAACAACTTGTCAATCCGGAGAAACAAGTGGTGTTGACTCCAACCACTCACCGGAGCACCAAGCTCTCACCACCTCCGTCTCCCGAGTTACCACTAGCAGCTGGGTTTTTCCTCAGCTCCGAACTCAAAGCGGACATAGCTTAGGCTCGGAGAAGCAGTACCACATGGACTGGAATGCCGCCGACACTAGCGAGGTCTCCTCTGCGAACCCGGTCACCCAACATCCAGCTGGACCCAGTGCGCTTGCTCAGGCCATGCACAACTTGCAACTCTCGACCCTTCGAGCCAGCAAGCTTGCCGAGGTATTTTTCCTCAGCCAGACCTTTCTTTCCTTTGCATAGATGATAAACATATATAATCCCCAGTCCCCGAGATTCGGGTTGAGTGACCTGCGCTCGCCCGAGTAAAGATCACTCGGCGCGAATCTTCACAAAATTTCCATCATTAACTCAAAAAATCCGACACTGGATCTTCAAAAAATCCGACACTTAGGATCTTCAAAAAATCCGACATCCAGTCCCCGAGATTCTTGTCGAGTTTTACTCGGCACGAATCTTCAAAAAATCCGACATTCAGCTTTACTCGGCATGAATCTTCAAAAAATCATACTAACCCTTTGCTCTTTTCAGGATTGCACCAACGCCCGGACCACAGTGTTTCAGAAGCTGCTTCTGGACCACAAAAACTCAAGAGGTCCCACAAGCAACTTCAGGAGACGCTGAAGAACAAGGAAGCGCACGCCACTGCCCTCCAGAAGGAACGACAGGAAGTGTCTCGGCTCCAGGAGGAACTTGCTCGGGTCCAGGGCGAGAAGACCGGCATTGAGAAGGCCCTGATGCAAAGGGAGGAAGCTGCGCAAAGCACAAGGAAACCCTCGAGGCGACCGAGGTTCGCGCTACCTCGGCACAAGGAGAACTGGATGCCCTCAAGGCAAAATCCGACATCTGGCTGCGCGAGCTCACCCGGCTTAACAAGGAGATGGACAGTAAGTTTCTTTATCCTTTCTTTTTGTTTCCATTGCTTGTACCGACATTAAATATGCCGGTATATAACTCAATTCGGTGATAGCTTTTCTATCTTCAGATCACTTCTCCCACTCCAAGGCTGCTGCACTCAACACTGTCCGCAAGGCACGAGCAAAAAGAGCCGAGGCTGGCCCAATCCCGGAGGAATGGGATATTGAAGATCACCTGACCGCTCTGAATGCTCGCATCTCTCCTCTGAAGGCCATTGGCCTGGATCTTCTTGATGCTGGCATCCAAGCTTACCGAGCCTTATGGCCAGGATCTCAGACTCCGGCTAGCATTGAAGAATTGTCCAAGTGTCTGTCGGGGGCCGAGGCCAGGGTCCGAGAGTGGAGATCCTCTGCAGCTCGCGCCGGAGCTGATCAAGCATTGACCTTTGTGCTCTCCTGGTATGAGGCCATCAACCTCAATGCCGTGCGCTCCCTGCGCCAAGGCTCCACATGGACCTCAGATCCGACACTCATCGCGAGCCGCAAGGAGGCAGCCACCTTCATGGCCAGCTATGCTCCCACCCGACACTTCATTCCTGGTCCCGCCTACTCGGATGATGAAGAAGATGACGAGGATGATGAAGAGGGTGAAGACGAGGAAGATGTTGATGAGGAGATCGAGGCCGAAGCTCCCGACACTGCCACTGCCGGAGCACCGACACTGCTGCTTGGAGCAACCGACACGCCAAGCCGCTGCGACCGAGACTTCTGAGAAGCCGCGACCGAGACTTCTGAGAAGCCGGTATCCGACACTGCCGGTGCCTCGGCAGCCACTCCAACACCCGAGGTTGCTCCAACAACCGAAGCTTCTTCTGCCGCCGAGACTGCTCCTGAGCCTCGCACCGCTCCAACTGCTCCGAGCTCCTCCGAGGCAGCTGCCTAAGCTTATCAAACTGAACCATTAAATCCCCGGAATGCCGGGTGCAGATGTAAATATACTTTTAAGTATCTCGCAGTGCTACTTTTATCCGTGCTACTTTATCATATTAGTTTCAACAAGACAGGCTCAATGCCGGATCACTTTGCACCAAGTCCCCGAGTTTACTTTCTTGTTTACTATACTTAGTAATCTTGCTCTTGTCTACCATTTAGGCGTTCGACAGTCGAGTCACAAGATCAATCATTATAGCACAATACTTGTAAATTTTGAGGTAAGGTTTAGAGTCATCCGACACAAGGAAAAGAAAAAACCGGGTTAGTAAACGACATATGTCGGATCTTTTTAGGACCGAGTCCCCGAGTCCATTTTCATGTTTACCATATACCATAACCTCTGCTCTTGACTGCCATTTCGGCGTTCGTCAGTCGAGTCACAAGATCACAACAAAATAGCATACATTACTTGAACTTTGAAACGAGGTCTCAAAATCATCCGACATATGAACAACACAGAAAAAACCGAGATAAAACACAAGCATATAGACAAAGGCAGTCCCCGAGTTTCTTTTCGGAGTGCCGGCATTTTATTCAAAGGAAAACCGAGATACATACATGCGCCCTTATGAGTAAAAGGGGCGGAGTAGAGCTACATTCCAGGGTCTTTTGGTCTCCTCTCCGGATTTGTCCATCACATTTTTCCTCGGTGCCTGCGCATCTATAAGATAGTATGAATCATTGTGCAGAGCCTTGCTCACAATGAATGGTCCCTCCCATGGAGGTGACAACTTGTGTCGGCCTGCTTTGCGTTGCACTAGCCTCAACACCAAATCTCCCTCTCGGAATACCCGAGGGCTGATCTTCCGGCTATGATAGCGTCGGAGATTTTGCTGATATATAGCTGACCGAGATAAGGTCAGTTCTCGTGCTTCTTCGAGCAAATCAACATCATTTTCCCGAGCTTCTTTTGCCTCGGTTTCAGTGTACAGCGCCACTCTCGGCGAGTCATATTCCATGTCGGTCGGCAGGACCGCTTCTGCTCCATAGACCAGAAAAAATGGCGTATAGCCAGTTGAACGATTTGGTGTGGTCCTTAGACCCCACAACACTGCTGGTATCTCCTCTATCCACATCCCGGAGTTCGCAACAGTGGTTCAATCAACCGGGCTTTGATACCGGCTAACACCAATGCATTTGCTCTTTCCACTTGCCCATTTGCCTCAGGGTGTGCCACCGAGGCTATGTCCAACCGAATTCTTTTCCGCACAGAACCGAGCAAACTCTCCCACAGCAAAGTTTGTGCCATTATCCGAGATAATGCTATGGGGGTAACCATATCTCAAAATGATGTCCTTCAAAAAGGACACAGCTGTGTGACCATCACACTTCCGATTGGCTTTACCTCGATCCATTTGGTGAACTTGTCCACCATCACCAGCATATGAGTCATGTTACCTCGGGCTGGCCTGAACTCTCCCACCATATCCAGACACCAAACTGCAAAGGGCCAAGTGATTGGAATTGTCTTGAGTGCCGAGGCTGGCAGGTGGATCTTTTTAGCAAACCTCTGACATCCCTCACACTTTCGGACGATATCTTCTGCCTGGTTCAAAGCACTGGGCCAATAAAACCCATGCCGGAATACCTTAGCCACCAAGGCTCTTGATGAAGCATGATGACCACACTCTCCCTGATGAATCTCCAGGAGCATCTCTTGCCCTTCCTGCGGCTCGACACAGCGCTGCAGTACCTCGGTCACACTTCTCTTGTATAACTCCTGGTTGATGATGGTGTATGCCTTGGATCTTCTTTGCACTTGCCTAGCTCAACTTCATTACTTGGCAAACTCCCGTCCATCATATATGCCATTATTGGTTGTGCCCACTCCGGCACAGGACGCACAGGAAAGACCGGATCATCCACCTCCATGAGATCAACCGACATTACTTCTTCCGAGATGAGTAACCAGTCCCCGGGTTCTGCCAAGCAGTCCCCGGGTTCTCCCAAATGCATCCGACATCGACGTCCATGGGAACAGCACCAGACTCCGGTTTCGCCGGGATAAAGATTGACTCGGACTCGGGATGGTTTGATTGATGGCTTCCTCAAATGCTCCAAGGCTATGCCGGGTGGAATTGGATCCCGGGATGAACCTAGCTTGGACAGTACATCGGCGGCTTCATTTTCAGCCCGAGGTATATGCGTGAGCTCGCAACCTTCAAAGAACCCCGAGATCTTCTGGACATGAAACCGATACAACGCCATGTTGGCGTCTAAAGCATCCCAATTTCCCGAGACTTGCTGCACCACCAATCCGAGTCTCCGAAACATTCTATCCGGCGAATACCAATTTCTTTGGCCACATTTAGCCCATGAACAAGTGCCTCATACTCGGCCACATTGTTAGATGCCGCAAAATGAATCTGCAACACATATCTCAGCTGATCATGCTTTGGCGAGGTAAGGACTACCCCGGCACCTAAACCAATTTTGTCCTGGAACCATCAAAGTGCATTCTCCAGTAATTGGAGTCAGGCAATGGTGGCTCATATTGCATTTCAGCCCAATCCACCAAGAAATCCGGCAGTGCCTGAGATTTAATGGCATCTCTTCTTTCATAGTGAGGAGTGTAAGGGGACACCTCGATAGCCCACTTGGCTACTCGGCCAGTTGCATCTTTACACCCAATGATCTCCGAGATAGGAGCCTCACATACCACAGTGATTGAATGCTCTTGGAAGTAATGTTTCAACTTCTTAGCAGCCAGATAGACACCATATGTCATCTTCTGGTAGTGAGGATAGTTCTGCTTGGACAACGAGATCACCTCGCTCAGGTAATATACTGGCCTTTGCACAGTTTTGCCATCTTCTTCTCGCTCCACTACCAATACGACACTCACAACCCGGTTTGTGGCTGCAATGTAGAGCAACATCGGCTCTTTGGGTAATGGTGAGGCCAGTATCGGCGCAGTTGCCAACATCTTTTTTAACTCGGTGAACGCCGCATCTGCTTGCGGGGTCCACACGAAGTGGGTTGTTTTCTTCATGAGCTGATACAAAGGCAATGCCTTTTCTCCCAACCTGCTAACAAACCGACTTAAGGATGCCAAACATCCGGAATTTCTGCACGTCTTGAGACATGTCGGTAACCTCATGCTTTCAATAGCACGGATTTTTGTCGGGTTCACCTCGATACCTCGGCTGACACGAGGAAACCGAGTAACTTGCCTGCCGGCACACCAAGTACATTTGTCCGGGTTAAGTTTTATCCGGAATTTCCTTAGATTCTCAAATGTTTCTCGGAGATCATCAATCAGAGTGGATTTCTCCTTAGACTTGATGACAATGTCATCGACATACACCTGCACATTTTTTCCTATTTGATCATGCAAGCATTTTTGCATACATCTCTGGTAAGTGCACCAGCATTTCTCAAACCAAATGTCATGACACGATAGCAATAAGCCCCATACGGGGTGATAAAAGCAGTTTTCATTTGATCAGCAGGGTTCAGTGGTATCTGGTGAAAACCAGAATACGCATCTACAAAGGATAACAGCTCACACCCGGCTGTGGAATCGATCACTTGATCAATCCGAGGCAGCGGGAATGGATCCTTAGGACATGCCTTGTTCAAGTTTGTGTAATCAATACACATACGCCACACAATGGCCACGTTCGGGTCATCTTTTTTCTTTTCCACCAGGACCGGGTTAGACAACCAGTCCGGGTGCAGCACCTCCATGATGAAACCAGATGCAAGTAATCTGGCCAGTTCATCACCTATCACCTTTCTCCTCTCATCCGAGAGACGTCGCATAGGTTGCTTCACCGGTTTCATATCCGGTCTGACGAACAAAGAGTGCTCAGCCAACTCCCTCGGAACACCTGGCAGGTCCTGATTTGACCATGCAAAGATATCCCGGTTCTCACGGAGGAAGTGACTGAGCTCGCCTTCCTATTTCTCGTTAACCCGGTACCAATGATGACGTTGTGGTCCGGACATGCCGGGTCAACATTGATCTTCTTGGTCTCCTTGGGCACCTCGAAATTGCATTCTGCTCCGGGTTAGCCATACCCGGCATGCCGAGTTGCGCGGACTGAGCCAATGCCACCACTTCATGGATCTTCTTCTTCTCTGCAGCGATAATCAGTGACTCGGCTAAGCACGATCCAGCCGAGGCACACTCCAGTGCACGCTTGTAATCACCCGAGATAGTGATGATGCCATTAGGACCGGCATTTTCATCTTGAGGTAACCCACATGGGTGATATCATGAACTTGGACAGTGCAGGCCTACCGAGTAAAGCATGGTATGGACTTTCGAGGTCCACTACCTCAAACTGGATGCTCTCAGTTCGGCAGTTTCCTTGGTGCCAAACAACACATCAACCCAAATTTTGCCCATAGGTGCACATGAAACACCTGGCACTATACCATGAAAGGTTGTAGAACTCGGCTGCAGCATATTTGCCGAGATACCCATCTTCACCATGGTGTCTCGGTACATGATATTGATAGCACTCCCATTATCAATGAGAACTCGGGTGAACCGAACATTGATGGTGGGTCCAAAGAATGTCGGGTCCACCACCAATGCATAACCTCCCGGAGTTGGCATAACTCGGGGATGATCCCTTCTGCTCCAAGTGATTCTTGCTCGGACCAGTGCAAATACTTCGGCACTGCCGGCATAACTGCGTTCACCTCCAGTGCACGCCGATGCAAGCTCTTCTTGTCAGTTGGCTCGGTCACAAAGACCACATAGCTCTGATGAGCTTCTCTGTAATCTCCCTGGGGATACTCTCCCTGCCTGCTGGGACCAGTGTTGTTGTTGTTCCCTCCGACATTCACCTGATTCACAGGTTTCGGATCTGCTTGCCTCGGAACTGGCGGAATCACCGGGATAGCATTTGCTCCGGTAAGCGGCAAGTTTTGCCTCGGCGGAATTCTCTGAGGTGCCCCCGCCTGATTTCCTCCGGCTCTGGCTCCTTCCCCCCTTGTGCGCTGATACCAGCTGCACTGCCGAGTTGTATGGTTTGCAGGCCTGCGATGTCTTGGGTGTGGAAACTGCAAGGCCCATCCAACATAGCCTCATAAGTTAAGGACTGCTTCTGGTCACCCCATGGCCTCTTCCCTTCTTGATTCTGGCCCCATGCTGGGCCGTTGTACTTCGGACGCTGGCTATTGCCGGCATCTGGCTGGTCTTGGTTTACCGCTGCAACCTGGTTTGAGCCATACCGGTAATCCGGCTCTCTCCTCTTGTTCCGAAGTCCTGGCGATCGTTCTGCCTGACTGGCCCGGGTCTGTTATTCACCGGGTATCTTCTACTCGGCTCCCCGAGTTCAGCAAGGGTTGCATCGGATCACCCAGTGCATAGCTATCCGCAATCCGGATTGTCTCGGCCAGGGTGGCCGGCATTTCCCTCTGCAACTTCTGCCAGAGCATGGAGCCGTGTCGGCACCCCTGGGCAAACCAAGATATGGCCTGCGCCTCCACAACTCCTTCACAGGAATTGCGAATAGTACTCCACCGGGTTAAGTAATCCCGGTCAGTTTCATTATCCCTCTGCTTGCACATCGCAAGCTGCTGAGGACGATTCGGTCTCTTGTACGTGCTGGAGAAGTTGCTAACAAATGCTTCTTCAAAGTCCAGCCAGCAATCAACGCTGCCCTCTCGCAGGTTGTTCAGCCAAATCCGGGCTGGCCCTTCCAACATTGCGGGATATACCTCACCGCCCATCGGCGGTTTCCTCCCGCGATATGCACTGCCGACACATAATCTGTCAGCCAGTCCTCCGGCTTAGTACTGCCGTCATATGTTTTGCGCCTCGGTTCAGCTGAAAGTGCCGCACCGGTGGTTCCCTCATGATCCGAGGTCCAAAACATGCAGGTCCAGGTGGACCTTGCTCTTCCAGCATCTCGGACATATAAATCCTGTCCAACTTGTAGCGTGCATCATTTGGTGACAACTGGCGAGGTCCCAACCGAGATCCCAGTGCACCTTCATATCTCGGATACCCGGCTTTCTCCATAGCCGAGTAACCATCATCATAACGGTTAGCCACCTGTCAACACCTTGTGGCTGCTGGACATGCTACATTTTGCTGCTGCTGGGCGAGATTTTGTGTCGGATACCGAGGTGGATAGCCTCGGCCAGCCGAGTTAACTACTCCGGCACCTGGACCGCCCGGACCGGGATTGCTTTACCCCGGCCGGCACTGCCTCGCCCAACTACCTGTTTTCCGGCACACGCCGGATCATACACCTGTATCTGTTTGCTCTTACCGGAGTTTACACTCCGGTCCGATCTCCACCGACATGCGGTGATGAAGCTTGCCCCTTAGATCCACTGGCTCCCCTAGCCGAGTGAACAATCTCGGACCCACCTGCAACTGTGTTGGCCTTGCGATAGGCCTCATTCTGCCGGGTAGCCACAGCTACCAACTCATTAACTCGGTCTTGCTGCCTACGGAGAGCTTCTCCGGATAAGCCTGACAACTCGGCTCTTGCTGCCTCGGCAGCTCTAAGAGTCTTAGCAGGGGAACTATACTTCGGTTTTTCGACCGATAAGTTACTAGGAGTCTTACTGGAGCTAGATCTACCATCTCTAGCAATCTCGGCATTGAGGTTTTTACCCCTCTTGCGCACATCCTCTACTCGACTAGGGCGAGCAGCTACCGGGGTAAAACCATGTGCTTGGTTATACTCACGGACAGTTATCCCGAACTCTCCTCACCTCGGCCATCTCCAGAGCCTCCTGAAGCAAGCTCTGACGCCGTGCCTCCAACTCTGCCTCTGATTGGGCAGCATCTGTACCGGCAGCTACCGGCACAGCCAGTTTCTCTATTATCTCCTCGAGATGAGCTGGCCTAACTGGTACATTGGATGTACCGGCCTGGTCTCGGAGGTTTTCCCTCCTCTCCAGCGGCACTTTCGCCGATCTGGTGACCTTGGGGCAGGATTACCGGCATCTCTTTTGCCGGGTTCTCCTTTACCGGCATCACCAGTGCCGGTCACCATGACCTCTGCGCAGCTCCCGGGGCGAGCGCTACGCCGGCCGCGAGCCGCACAGACAGCAGGAGGATCCTCGGCCACAAGCACCTGCTCGGGGTACTTGCAGACAACCTCGGTGGCGACGTAGGTCACGAAGGTGCCGAAGCTGATGAGGCAGCCGTTCGTCGGGAACGGCCTGCTGCCGAAGCATCCAGCATTGTCGCTGATGAAGTTCAGCGCGCCGAGCTTGCAGACGAGCCCGCAAACGACGCGCTCGCCGGAGTCGATGATGGAACCCGTCCGGAATATCACACCAGCCAGCGCCGCTGCTGGCCCCACGGTGGGCGCCAACTGTCGTGGTGGTATCACGGCAGATGCCATAGGATGGCTAAAGAGGTGGCCGATGGACGCTGGTGGATCCGGGAGAGGGCTAGCGCGCTAAGAAGCACACACGAAGAACACACAAGCACACCAAGATCTACCCAGGTTCAGGGCCCTCGTGAGGAGCTAAAGCCCCTACTCCTGCCTGCCTCTCTCTCTATACCGAGGTATCACAAATACAAGGTTGCTCCTCGAGCTGTATGATCCCAGCAATGGGGATAAACACAAGGAAGAAGATGAAGCTATGGGGGAAAATGTGTCTCAGGGCATCGTACCTCACGCAGGAGGGGGTGAGGCCCTATATATAGGCTAAACCGAGTTACCGGAATACCCCTCCACTTGCAACGGTCACATCTCCGTACCGGCACTGCAGACGCGCACGCCTGCGCGTCATGATTGTCTCTGCACAGTGGACAGGACGTGGCTTGCCCATGTCCTGTCCCATATCTCTGCTCCCAAGTACAGCCGAGGTCAGTGGTGTCCTTCTCCTGCTCCTTGGTCAGCAGAGGTAAGCCCAGTCACCTCAGACATGCGTCGTACCGCACGCCGCGCTCCCGTGCCAGACGGGATGTGACAGCTGCGCTGACCTCCGTCCGACATAAGGATAACCCGGCATGGATATGCCGGATTCCCTTTCCTGAATAACCTTCCCTTCACATAAGAAAATACACAAGTTACCGACATACATATGTCGGTTATGATGTCTCGGATCCTTATCTCGGATCCCTTATCTCGGTCGACATATGCCGGTTGGCATCAGCATGGTACCTCGGTCCCTTCTGGCCCGGGTTATCTCGGTATGCCTATGTCGGTTTGCACCTACACCACACTCTGAAGCCCAGGCATGTCGGCTTTTACTGTAACTTGGCCCACACCTGGGCATAGCTTTTACCACACCATGACCCTACCCGGGGGTAGCCCCCCGGCAACCGAAATCTCTCTTTACCTAAGGATAAATTGTTCTAAAACAAACAAGGAAATAATATGAATTTGCCAACAAATAATTTGTACCTTTACAAATATAGTAAAAAAAAATTTCAATCATTTCGCATGTATAGTTGCAGCTAACTTGAAACTGAATCATATTGCTAAGTAATAAATATTATCTACTTTGATGGCATACTACGATCAGTGCTCAAATAAGTTTCTAGATGTAAATATCATCATGGTTTTTAAGGTGACGTCTTAACGCCTTAAGAGGAGGGGGCGCTTTGGACGCCTAGACTTCTATTTGCTTTGTATTTTGATCATTAAGCCATTCCTATTTAATCGGCTCTTTTTCCTGACATTTGAAGCAAGCATGTAGTTGTTTCAAGTTCTCTAATATGTTTTGTCATCAAGTCGGGTTGTACTGAATAGTCATGATATTCTACATTGTATGAGGCATTCCTATTATTTACCGGCAAATAAGTTTCGGCTTAGATTGACTAATTGCATGAGCTTCTGAATTGATTGTACTGCTAGAGGTATTCATCGATTCCGAAGGTCTCTTATACTAGCTATTTTTTATCAAACAGCTCCATTAAAATACTGATGGCACCTTGCTCATTCTACAAGTAGCAGGCTTGGCTAATTACTGCCAAGAGTGATGCCAATTCACCAATTGCAACTAAAGGTACAGATGGAAGACCCTTTGGTTTTTAATACTGTTGTTCCATCGCAAGTTGGTGAAATTGTTTGTCTAGGTACATGCAAAATTGCCCTAATTTATCAGCCTGAAGCAGTTCCGTATTTATGCGAGTTTATCTCAATTAGATTTATACATATTCAGCTGGGAAAGGGCAACAGTCAGTTTTAGTTCCGTTCATTGTTTTTGTTTCAGATATTATCTCTGTTGTCATCAAATTCACATGCTTAGAGGGAAATCTGGATTTTGCGATACCATGATGACATCCTGGAATAAACTAAATCATGGTTAATATGCGGTTGGGGAAGGGAAACAATCGGTTTTAGTTCTGTTTGTCGCTTTGGTTTCAGAGATTATCTCTACTTCTATCGAATCAACATGCTTAGAGGTGTTTATTTATAAAAGAGCTGCAGATGTTCGCATGGATTCATTTATGGCTATCCAGTTCATGTGTGTATATTAATGTCTCTATAACCATAACCATAACCAGTAATACTTCTGAAAAAGAGCTATCTGGTTATTCTTCCGCTGAGGTGCTTCTAAATTGTAGCTGGCAATTAAAGTTAAATTCAGTTAAATTGTAGCATATGTAAGTTCCCAATCCTGCACAAACTCTCTCTCTCTCTCTCTCTCTCTCTCTCTCTCTCTCTTTAGTTCTTCTAATTTGTAAGAAAGTAAATGAAACTACAGCCAAGAAGGCATGCATGCACTATATCTTTGACATTGCCGCGGCCATCGCGCGAACCGAGGTAGGTATGGTCCGGTTAGACTCTTCGGCTTGCCATAATCTTCTTTCTCAACAAATTCTCCTAACCTTCCAAATTGTGAATCATGTTTAATGTTTTGATGGAGCAGAGGAGTTGGGTATTCTGATTGTAGTACGAATAAAATCTAGAGGCCAGCATTTATTAGGCTCATGAGTGATCGAACCCTTGACACCGTTGAAGATCTTGAACGGCTACATCCTCTCAGCTGAGAAGGTATTATTGTTTAATCATGTTTTTTCTTCTTTGAAAATCATCGACATTTTCTCCCTGTTTCTGTTCTTCTTTTGTAATTTATTTAATCCCAGTGGTAGACTCTTAATTGGGATCACATGCGCCAAAATATGATCATCCTAATATGGAAAGAAAAAAACTCATGAATTGTAACAAAGCAAGACTTGAAGAGAATCCATATGCGCTGAAGTTTGTGAGAGTAACGAATACTGAAAACATTTAAATGCCTTAGTCCTTCATTGCTCAAAAGAATGGCTTCGTCTTGGTTCACTTCGTGTAATCTATTCTATGAGATGTTTCAGACCTTTTTCGGTTTGTAGTAATATTTATAGCGTTTTTTCTTGAGAATTAATTATACTGGAAAAAGATTATTGTGTCCTGATAAATAATCTTGCATAGTGTGGTTCATGTTCATTTGTTCCATGATTTCTCTCATATTTTGTATTCAGTTCCTTCCATGTAGGTTTTCAACTGCATGTTATTATTTCGATTTACTTCAGGGTATGCACTTTGATGGATATGATATCCGGGACAAGTCCATGTTTTTTTTGCTTATTTTCGTAGCTGTACTATAGGTTATGACATCGGTGCTCCCTGCACAACTCCATCAAGCTCTATTAGCTGCAATCTTACTGCATTTGCGAGTAAAATGGCTGAAACTAAACTTGACAGACGTTGCTTACGTTGTCAGGTTGTTTGTAGTCTACATTGATCAATATAACCTTAGTTCAAACCTGATATTTACTTTTCTTTCATGAATAAATTAGGGTTACTATTGGTTTATGTAATTCATGATTTTAGCCATGTATGACATTATTCTATACAAAATCATGTTTAATAGGTTATTGTGATACCATACAATATATGACGACAGGACATTTAATGTCCTACGTGTATGAATGCGACATCATAATTTGGCGTACTATACTCTAGGTTAAAGAAACTTAGTTGCTCACGATCAAATTTACTAATTTTGTGTTCATTTTCCTATCCAAAGATGATAATTCTGACTAGATTTTGTTTTATGTACTAATATTCTCCAATATTTTGCACCCAAATAGATTCAAGTCATATTTGTGACCATTCGATACATATATTTTGGGGATGAAGATGGCCACACAATGGAGGCTGTGTGACGATGCTACTCCATAATTTGATGAAGTATAATTCTAGAAGTGTTCAAGTGAAATAACGTTTAATGGTAATATCTAAATATAGAAGTGATTGAGCAAAGAATGTAATTATAAACACGATGTGAATAATCATGGATCCTATTTTAGTCCATGTTGACATATTGTGATCATCGTCATGCTGTTATGCTCAAAAGTTAGACCAGTTCGAGAACTAATTCATATATTGTGAAAGATATACTCCTACATTTTCTTAACAAGTGGATGTCTGTTGTTCCTCCACTGATAAGATTTAATTACACTATTTGTTTAAACATTGCCAAGGTATTCTTAACTGCGCAAATCCTCCTCTTGGTTCATGAATTTCTTTGTTACTTGCATTTGCTTTTGCTGTTTTTTATCGTTGGGGCTCTCATTCATTTAGTTTATAGGCTTTCCGAAACACTTGCAAGGTATTATTAATGATTGAGTACAGTAGACTTAGTCAAGGGAGATTATATTCAGTTAGCTATTACTGTCAAGTCATGTTCTTTTTTTTTTTTGAAATTACAAAGCTGTGTACAATCAACCGATACAGAAACGAAGAACATACACAGCAATGCATAGCGCAAACCCAACTCGAAGCACTACAGCAGCAGAACGCCGCTGAACCACCAAAGCTCTTCGTCGCCGACGAAACCGCCGGAGAAGAAGAGGCCAAACCGCCAGCCGCCTAGAAGAGGGAGGACCTCCAACATTGAAGAAGACTGCAGAATCCGCTCGCCGCCAGCGACGAGACCTTTGCCGATGAACACGCACAGCCGAGCCGCTCCCACGTTCAGCTCCAGCACCAGCCACCGCCGGAGCGGCCAAGCCGTGCCAGATCCTCCACCAACTGACCCTCCCAGCGCCAGAGCCGGGCACCGCGCTCGATGACGCCCCTGTACAAGCTTCCACCAGGCCCCTCACCGGCGCCGGAGCAGACGACGGCGAAGCGAGGAAGGGGCCTCGGAACAAAATCCGACGGAGAAGGCCGTCGCCAACGCCTCGGCAACCTCCTCCAGGAACAAAAGCCTCTGGAGAACGCATCCAGCAGAGGCACGCAGATCTCGCCGTCGCGCACGAACAGCAAGAAGAAGAGGCCGCCGACTCCTTCACGCCGCCCCAAGAGACGCCGTGGTGGGGGAGAAGCCGCAGCACCTTATTCAGACACGGCGCCGTCACCGCCACCCCGGCGCCGCCCCACGAACACCTAACCCTAACCCTATCTACAGGCCGGAATCGGAGAACCAGGGTTCCCCCACCCTCCCGCTGCCGAGGCAGCGAACGGAGGGGGAGGGAACCACCGGCCTCGCCGGCGCTCGACGGGAGGGACGCGGTCGCCTCCGGTTTCGCCTCTGGAGTACTGTAGAGATAAGGAGGGGGAGGGGAACGGAGATGTGTAAGTTTGGTTGTCAAGTCATGTTCTTATTCCTCTTTGGCATATATTCTGGAGAATGTCTTAGATTCAATAGCTTTCGCTCATAAGAAATTCTGGAGTATTTTTTTTGCATATGTAACATGATTATTGCATATGTCCTGGTATAGTAACTCACCCTTCTTTGCTCCCTATTCCTTGGTTTGTTATAGACATTGGATTTTTCATTCCAATCCTAGATTGCATAGATAGAATGTTTCTTATGCAATATATTCTGGAGAATGTCTTAGATTCAATAGCTTTCGCTCATAAGAAATTCTGGAGTATTTTTTTTGCATATGTAACATGATTATTGCATATGTCCTGGTATAGTAACTCACCCTTCTTTGCTCCCTATTCCTTGGTTTGTTATAGACATTGGATTTTTCATTCCAATCCTAGATTGCATAGATAGAATGTTTCTTATGCAAATTTGTTCCTTCAAAGAAATATACAGTGCATTTTACATTCTATTCACCAAAGGGGCGCGGCGTGTCGCCGCGCTAAATTGCCTAGTATGGGCATTACAGGTGACCACAACGGAGTGGCTCAATGAACCAATGATGCTTTCAGGCATAAAACTGATGGAACTTTCAGTCTGTACAGATTGCACGTTGCAAGAAACTAAGTAAAAATGTCTTGAGAAATGAAGAATTACATCTAGCTTTGTGTTGGTTAATGGAAGATAACCGTTACCCCTCTATGTTTATGACACCGACAGCGATTCCGGGCAAAACTACAGCGACATGAGAAATGAAGAACTCTCTGTTTGGTACTCAACACACGCACACTGTTCTGTTCTATGGAGTCAGCCGAATTGAGCAACCCACCAGCACACAACCACGACGACAACAAAACCAGGAGCTAAGAACACCCTGCACTATCCTTCAATATCCTCGGAGTTTCTTGGCCACTGTTGTCAACACCCTGTCACCGATGAAGGCGCGCAAGAAGCGGATGAACTGGTCCTTCTTGATGTGCCCTTTCTGCAGCACAAAAGGAATTGCCGTTGAGTACACCCCGTGTGTGTGCACATAATATGAAAGAAATAACTAGTAACTAGGCACACCGCATAATGTAATCAAATGCAGCAGCTGTGACGATCAGGGAAAGAACAGCAATTTACCTTGAAGCGATTGTAAGTCCCCTGCAATGTCTGCAGCTTGGGGGTTGGCACGAACCGCTGAATCTCCGCTAGAAGGGTGGGAAACATGTCACGAGCCGCCGGAGAAGGCTTCTTCAGCTCCGAGGTTGCTCCTGATGATCCTGAAATCCATGTATCAATGAACCATATGAGATCCAAGAACCGCTCGTAACAACTGCAGCATCAATTCATAGCTTCAGACTGGGTGCTCACTAACCTTGCAGCTGTTGCACGCTGGGGCACTTGAAGCTGACGACGTACTCTGGGAGAATTCTTGTGTTCATGTCCGTGCTCCACACAACGTACCACTTCGGATTCTGCATGTTGTCGACGGCGCTGTCGTACTCTTCACTGCTGGGGTGGAACTGGGAGGACCCGGCTGGGATGGTTTCTGGCCGACCCATCAGCACACGGCATAGCACGATGTGTGCCTCGCCGTTCTCATCTGCCTTTGCAAGCATGGCGCTGAACAAAAAAGATTTCATACCCGTCAGTTTTCTGATGAACTGCTTAACTGGACATTCAGAACATATTCAGAACATGCTTTAGTTCTGCTCATTGCCTAGTCAGATAAATGCATTGATGAATTGTTCTAAACGCTACAGCGGATGGCAGCTTGTTTTCCCCCTTTCTACAGCATTTTATCAACTGTTCCAAGAGTTACAAACCAAAAGGCTAAACAAACATGAATTAGATGGACTCCATGGATATAAACAAGCAGATCATACGAGAACAGACAGAACAAAGATTTCTTCAAGCTTTTTCATGATCTATAAACCAGAAGTCTATATAGAGAAAAAACTCAAAAAGTCTAGACAGAGCACAGATGGAAGTATCCGATGCAATTTGCAACTGTTCCCCAACCGGCAACTGTGTTGGACGAAATTTGCCCAGGTATATCCATGTCTACAGTCGAGCAAAGCCACAAATTCAGAAGTTGGAACTCACCTGGCATAAGGAGACTGAGGCGGCGAGAGATGAACGCCGTCGCCGTGCGCGCGAGTGCCAAGAACCTGGCTGTTGGTCTTCCCGAACCCGTGCTCCACCGCCGCGGCCAAGTCCGTCGACGGCGCGCCGTACCACGCGAACTTGGCATTGCCACCGCCAGCGCCGCGCGCAGCGGCAAGGAGTTGTCCCTGCAGCTGGAACGCCCTGGACCGAGGACCCTGCGCGACCTTGTGCACCGCCGTGATCGCCACGCCGCCGGCGCCGGCGCGGGGGGCAATCCCGCTGAGGAAGAGCTTCTTGACGACCTGGTAGAACTTGTCCGTCTCCTCCAGCCTCACCGCTTTCCCCCACGGCCGGCGGGCCGCCTTGTTGACCCTGCCGGAGTCCACCGTCTCGCTGCTTTCGTCGGACCTCTCATCCACCCCCGAAGACGCCGTGTCCTCCAGCTCGGGCTCGCCCCTCTTCCGCTTCCTACCGCTGTTGTCCGGGACAGGGAAGAAGCCGGCCCCGCGGTCGTCGATCCACCCCATCGCAGCCTCCTCGGCGGTGGCCGCGTCGATGCGCACCATCCTCAGGAAATCGAACAAGAAGGACCTGCCCCCGTACACGGCCTCAGCGACGACCCTCCCGGCCAGGAACGCCTGCCGCAGTGGCACCGCCGCCTCGCCCTCGACATCGGCCCACGCGCCGCCCTCGAAGCAGAGGAACCTGACCGGCGCGCCGCTCCGCCGAAACTCCCGCCACCCCTGGAGGAGCGTGGACGGACCGACGCCGGAGAAGGCGCCGGCGGGCCGCGGGATCGCCTGCTTCACATCGCCGGAGAAGTCCATCGCTGCTTGCTTGGATTCCGATCTGTGCGTCGCCGGGAGCGCTGCCTACCTACACAACCGTCTTGTCCGTCGGAGCGAGAGCGTGGCTAAGTGGAGTCGGGGCCGGAGGCGGGGCGGGAATATATAGGTTGAGGAGCGGGAGAGGGGAGTGGGGCGGCGGGTCGGTCTCGTGAGCCGCACGTCGGCAAGGACGTCGGCTTGTGTTGCCGCAGGGGAAGAGAGGAAGCGGAGATGGGCGCGTGGTGCTGATTTTTAACTCAGTTTTGGCTTGTTGCCTCGTCTGGACGGTTTCTTTCTGGATTTTTTTTTCTTTCATTCATTGGAATGGCGGTTTTGCCCCTGCCGAGGTGACTTGGTGGGGAAGTCTAGATACGTCCAGTTTAGCCCGTAACCGTTTCCTAATCCTTACTTTCCCATGTTGCCTTTCTTCAACTATATACTTGCTTAATTTGGAAGAATGGTGTGGTGTACCCAAACTTTTTGGGCGCCTTAATGAGGAAGGCGGCCGTACCGAATTTGCCCTCTGCGCCTTGCCAAATCTGCCCCGTTGCTTGCGTACCAGGTTTACGAAAGAGGGGCGCGTTGCTTTCACTCCTGCAGCTGCTACTCTTCAGTAGTACTGCTCTCGCTCTTTCTTGGCGCTTAAGACGAACGCCCTCACCACGACGTTCACGCCGCGCGCCTTGTTCTTGAGAAGCAAGTAGCCACCCGCCCTGGGCCCCACCCGTCAGCCCATCGATCTGAGGCTGGTAATACAAACGCTGACCTTCCACGGCGTGGCGTTGACCGGCTCGATCCTTTGTGTACCCGTGGCTCTGTGCTGTCTCGTTCGTAGTATCTCTTCGAGTGTCAGGATGGTGGACTTTGAATTGGCGACGAACGCTTTCCATTAAACTACCCGTGGCCGTCAAGTTATTTTGAGCACATGCACGTGACCAACTTGCAGCCAGCACCCGGTGTTTGGTTTCTTTTTCCCTTCTCCATATGCTCTGCTCTGCTCGGACCAGTTCTAGAAATGTCAGCAGGTTTACTCGAAAAACAGAGGATCGATCGAGCATGTTCTCTTATTTTCCGTGTGAACCCCTGCAGCTTAATTTAGGCCTCAAGTTTGCTTGCACATGAATCCATTGTCTATTGCAAATATCTGAATAGTGTAGATATTTTTCTTCTTCTACTTATTAATTATTTGTTGTTCTGTTCTGAGATTTCTTGGGGAGAACAGATAGGCATTGCGTTGCGTCCTAGCCTCGTTCTCCTGCAGCGTCAGTCACAGAGTTCTCTTTGCGTTTTCCCCTGCCAATGCTTATCTTCTGGCTTGTTCGTGTGAATAAACCCATCGAATATCCGCAAGCCCGATCGATTCCCGGTGATTTTTTTATACTACTCCTAGGTAATCCTACCAGATATTCCGGGACTCGAGATTTGTTCCTTCTGACGCTGCTCGCTCGAGTCCTCTTGCCGATCGCTGCCGGTTCAGAAAAGGTTCCTCCCCTCTTTGACGCGAGATTAGATTTGTTTCCAATCACTATCTACGGCAGTACATGCAGATAATGCATGTCGAAGACGCAAAGATAGTTGCCGATGCGTCAGCTATGGAGTATGGTCCAAATCGGGGTATGAAAACAGGCTGAATTCTTCGGTCTCCGGGATTAAGGTCGGCCGCCGGCGACCAGATCTAAACATCCTGACCACTTATCATACGTAATGTGTAGTTATTAGTCAATTGTGCAATTATATACTCTAACCAACTTTGATTATTGCTTGATTGCAGCCATGTACTCCTACTAGAAGGGGTAGGCGCGCTTTGCTGCGCCCGTTGGTTTCTCGTGTTGTCAGGTAGTTAATCTGGAATTAATAAGTTTCAGTTTTTGAGTTGCTGGTCCATAACAACATTTATGACAAAAGAAAACAACACTTCATAACAATTCACACTCAGATAGATATTTTTTTTAATATTGTTCATACAGACAATTATAGAATTTTCTATAAAATTGTGGCAAGGGACCAATCATTTTGATATTTCTTCCTTCAAGACAAACATTACAATATGCAGAGTATACCAAAATAACGGTTGGCCTGGTTTGTTGGTCAAAATAATTATGTTGTCCTCGGTAACCTTGCAGAAATAATTTCAGCATCAGATTATAAAGCAATCTCTTCAACCACATTAAACAAACCAATCTTCATTTGTACATGTCATCATTTACATAAACTTAATCAGATTTTCCGGCAATGTTGGAACATTTTAAATGATCATGCATAGAGCTCATGTACAATGGTGTCCATGTGGTAATACCATAACAAATATGCCTATACTCCGCAAACAATGAGGCGTTGTCAAAAGCGTTTAACATCTGCAAAAAAATCCATATACGATGTATTACGTATTTCCTTGTGTAATTAAGTTTATTGACGATGTATTATAAAGAATTTGTTTAAATTAAGTTGATGACAATACATGGAACTTCATCCTACATGAAAGGATTACTACTTACCCAATTCTACTTTCATATGGACAAAATTAAGCATTCTTCAACAATTGCATTATCATTGGTTCCTCATTTCTCCATAGGTCGTTGGCATCACGGCCTTGAAATCGGAACTACAACACTGACTTACCACCACATGAAGGAACAAGTTTTGAACTGAACTCAAGTATGAAAAACCAATATGGCGACATCTTATATCATAACAACAACAATTTAAAATGACATGCGAGGCCTATTTTCACTATGGTATTCTTATAGATCTGTATGCACACAGAGGCTTGCCAAATACTTATAATAGTGAGTCATTGTCATGGAATGGTACATTGGGAAATAAGAAGAGGAAGTTGTTAATTGTAGAATACTACTCCCTCTGATCGGAAATGGTTGGCACAGATTTGTCTAAATAAGGATGTATCTACACACTAAAACATGTCTAGATACATTTATATTTAGACATCTCCATGTCAATCATTTCCGATCTTTTCCCGGAGGGAGTAATAAGCTTCCATATCATGCTTAGAAGGGACAAGACTTGTGAATCAAAAAATTAGGAAACCACCAAAAACTTGTGGTGTAAGCGTTCAATGTTTTTCTATACTCTCTATTATATTAGTAGCCTTTGTACTCCTAGGATGACACCAAATTTTGTTGGGAACAATTTGTTTTGAACATGAACTAAGAGGTGGTGAGACAATTTTCTAAAAATAAAGAAAGTGGGTAGTTAATGACTTCCCAGTTCTAATCACAGCAACCTACATTTAGGAAAGATGCTATATCAGATGATTAATGGTACATAAGCAACTTGAAATACTGAAGATAAGTGATGCTTTGATTGATAATTTGTAGGCTATCACCACACAGTAAACCAGGAAAGAACTCAACGATTCATGTTTGCTAGAAAGTCTAAGCATCTGAACATATGGAAATGTAAGCCAATTCTATTCCAACCTCTGTAGAGGCACCATACCACACAATATTGCAGTTCAACAATGGTGCAGATTGTTGCTTTTGTATACTGACCATGATACCACCAATTGAAGTGACCCGCAAGTATTTTGTAGCATTGCTAAAACACTATTTATGTTTCCTCAAAAACCGGCCATAACAGGGGCGAAGTATCTCGTCGAGCGTTGAAGAAGTCCTTATCCTTTACTCGCCTGAGATGGGTAGAACGCAAACTTAAGACAGGAACTGGGACGTCCCAGCTACCAGATCGGTCTGTTGGCACTCCACGTCATCGCTGACAATACTAGCGACGACCAGCCCAACTGGAAGCAACATGAGTGGAACCGAGGAGCATGCTGAAATTCTACCGGTTCAACATTACAAAATATAGCTTAACTCTCTATCAGATTTTGCACCACAATAATAGTTAATGGAAGCTGCTGGATATGCTATTTTGTTGATGCAAATTCCAGCCAGCAAAGAATAAGATGGAATCACCAGAAAATGCAAGCTAATGACAAACTCTCCACTCCTTTCTTAAAAGAAAATATAAAATTTGCACATTAACAAACTGAGTGTACTTCAATTAACTTATTTATGAAATCATACAATGTCATGCTTTTTAAATACAGGACAAAATCGCTCAACATGACAAAAAAGGCTACTCGAGCAAATGATGAAAATTCTGAGTATGCAGCAAAAATAAGTACCATTGAATCTAAATCCTCGAGTTGACTGAATAAATAACATGAAAAAAATGGTAAAACTAATATTACGATAGTTCTAGAAAAAAATCTATTCAGCAACTTCAAGTACATTAAATTCCAAACATTTTATGATTTTCTTTTGGAGCTTAAAGATCAACCAATTTATTCCATAGTTATTTTATTAAAAGCTTATTGAAAGAAAAGTTGGCTCATCTCTTCTCCATCTAATTCAAGTGCATAGTTTATGCATTATCAATTTATTTATGCGTGACTTTCAGACAAGAGAAAAATAGAACATCCTTCATGAAAACAGGCACCTTGACAGAGAAAGAAATCAGGATTTAACCTTATTATCTTGGATGTACGTTCTTCTTCATCGACAACAACCATCTTGCTGGCTCGCAGGGGCAACTGTCTACTACCAGAGCATGATTAGAACCTGTACAGAGGAGAAAAGTTAGTACAGATATCTTATAAAAAGCGCAAACGAAACTGAGGCACATTCAATTGGTACCTCTTCTGTCATTCACTACCAAAGCTCTAACGCCAACATGGTGCGTGGATTAACAAGTTTCAGAAGCAAGTGTGCAAGCATTAAGTTCTCTCTGCTTGACAGTGATGCATGTAAAATGCATACATGAACGTTACATTTTATTACTTGATATTCCAACTTATTTGCATCATATATGGGTTATATTTATGTTTTATAATGATTTTAGGGGATAATTCACAGTTTCCCCATTTATTTGGAATTAACCTGCAGAACCAGAAAACCCCTTTTCCATGTTTTTGACTTTCAGGGACCAAACGACGTCCAAATGACCTAATATTTTATGGGGCCCAATATTTGGAAATAAGAAGACGTACGAGCCAAGGATCCGCGAAAAAGGAAGTCCGAGGAAGAAAATAGATGGTCCCACGCGGCCAGATTCCTTGGCCGTGTGGGACCACCTCTTTTATTCCTCGTGGCTCCGATGCCGTCCGTTTTCGTCTCCGTGGGTTCGTCTTGACCTAAAAACGTCTATAAAAATAGTCCCCCGAGGATTTTCGTGAGGAGGCGGCGGAGAAACACAAAACCACGAAACAGAGAGTCAGAAGGCTGCCGCCGGAGAGATCGGAGGGGGGAAACGCCGCCGGAATCACCTCCGGAGGGCTCCACCCCCCTCCGGCGTGTTCATCATCAACATCTACAGCAAGATCATCTCCATCTTCTCCAACATCTCCACCATCATCACCATGATGAAGGGGGAGTAGTCCACCCCCTGGACTTTGGGTTTGTGGTGGTAACTTGATCCAATCTCTCTATGTATGATCATTGTTGAAGTCCATATGATGTGCCTTGCATGATTATGGAACTATCTTTGTAATTCCTATGGTGGATATTGTGGTATGAGATGATATTATGTTATGCATTTACCGTCATGTTGGGATTTCTATGGTTTGTCATACTTTGGAGATATTCTATGATACATGTGATGGTTTGATTTATGCATAATGCCTTGTTTATCCTTGTCATGAGGTGATTGACACCACCAAGTGTGGATAGATGAGAGAGATGTGGTCATGCACACGAAATATGAATCATTGCACTAGTGTTTAGAATATTGTCCATTATGAAGTATGATGTATGTAGGTACGGGATGGCCGATGTGACAACGGCATATGTATTGAGTGACATGTGAAATACAGCCCAACATCCTTTATCTGGGGGTAAAAAGGAAGAGTATGATGTGGGAGTGACAGCAACCACGCTAGCCTTACGAGGGTGACCTAGCAACACAAATGAGTACTTCTTTCAACTATGTGTTTTAGGACATGTAGCCGTCATAGAAGTTTACCATTAAAGCATGACAATTGTGTGTACTTTTTATCTATAACATGATAATCACCATAGATGGGAGAGAGGATTGAGTGAACCCATGAACCCATGTCCATTGTTCCTATAAGAGAAAACCTTTGTCTTGTCCTCTTGCATTGAAGAGGATTGGGACACTTTTACATTCTTGTTTTGTTACGTTAAACTTCCATCCATTAAATCAACCATCTTGTTCTTTAAACTTGTTTAGTGCATAATCAACTAAAACTTGTGACACTTTAGTTGTAGGGAATAGATAACTTTTCCTTCTTGCTCCTGCGGATCGATACCCTACTTCCACATTGAGAGGTGCTACAGTGATCCCCTGCTCTTGGGGGTTATCAAGTACTTTTCTGGCGCCGTTGCCGGGGAGCGTAGCGCTTAAGTTTCTATTCTTGTGTGCACTAAACTTTAAATTTATTTTTGTTATATCTTGCAATCATTTAAGCTTGGGGAGGATACTATGTCTCCATTTACGATGATTACAATGATGATTATGAATGTTTTACTCCCACTATTACTAAGAAGGATTTTACTTATGTGGAGAGTACTAATACTTTTATGCTTGAAGCTCATGAGAGACATGCTTTATGTGATAGTTATATTGTTGAATTTATTCATGATGCTACTGAAAGTTATTATGAGAGAGGAAAACATGGTTCTAAACATTTCAACATTATTACGTTTCCTCTCTTTAAGTTCAAAGTCTTGAAATTGCTCTTGTTTTATCTTCCTATGCTACTTGCTTTGTGTTTCAATGATTTATTTTCTTACAAGATCCCAATGCATAGGAAGTGGGTTAGACTTAAAAGTGTTTCATATTTTTCTCTTGATGCTCTCTTTTGCATTTCAATTCTTGTTCCTATGTGAGCATCATTAAAACTATCATGGCTGTCCAGAAAACAGATTCCTAAGCTTCACTGCGAAAAATGTTAAAAATCACAGAAAAGGAATTTTGACCTGAAATTTTACGACAGCAATCTTCAGTTATTAATACACATTTCATTAGTTCAAAATTTTCTGATTTGAGCAACGTAAGTGCCTCTGAAAATTCACTCTTTACGGGCTGTCCAGTTTTTGACAGATTCTGTCTTTATTTTGCATTACTCTCATTACTTGTGTTTTGTGTAGTTCTATTGATCAAAGAGCAATGCACAACCATAGTAACAGTAGCTAATGTTTAGAATCAACTCATGATATGTCTTTGCTGTACCTATGAGGATTTAATTTATGGAGACACTAACCCCTCTAATCAAGTTTTATGTTGAGTTTTGTGTAAAGAGAATTTTTCAAGTGGAAGAGTTGAGGGTGATGAACAAAGATCAAGAGGGACAACCACTCAAGCTTGGGGATGTTACCCCTAGACTCACCCAACATATATCAAATAAGTACAAGAATTCAAGCTTGGGGATGCCAAGCCACCTCACTCCAACCATCTTGATATCAAGTAAGAAGCCTAGCTATATGGCTATAAAGAAAGCGCTTTACGGGAGGCAACCCGGTTGTTTTTATTTGTGTCCTCTTGCTGTAACAAGAGACTTAGTTTTTAGTTTAGTTTCTGGAATTTTTAATAAAGTGCCAAGTTTTACCATTTTGGTTTGAAGAAGTTGCTTATAGCGTTCGGAGATTTTATTCCTGCACGAATCTGTGCACGGTATGATTTTTAATTCTTATTCTGTAACTCCGAATGAGCTCATATTTGAACTGTAGTTGCAACTTTTCATCCTCTGTATGCATGAATTTTTTCGGAATTTTTCGACAAAGTTTAGTAGGGTAGAAAAATACGTTTTGCTGCTGCTGTTTTTCTGGACAGATTCTGTCCCATTTTGTTTGATGCATGCTTTGAACTTTTAACTTGAATTTTTTGATCCAATTGAGTTTATGAGTAGGCATACAACATTATACACTTTCTGGACATCCATATGAATTTTTGTTCAAGGATTATATGCAGCAAGAAATCTATTTGTTTATCACTACTAATGCACCCCACAGAAAAGAAATGGGAGAAACGGTGTTTTGAAGTTTTTTCACAGGGATTAGAGGAGATGCACCAAGAGCTATCCAAGGATGGTGAAGACCATAAGCTTGGGGATGTGAAGACAACCCCACTGGACCTACACACTCTCGGTTTGCACACGTCTAACTTCTGTTTTTCGATCGAAACACTTTATCGCATAAACTTGGAGCGTCTTTTTGTTTGTTTTGGTTTGATTTTTATTTTGTGAGACCACCACACTATCATTTATATATGAGAGAGCTACTGGAAATTTGGGTTGAATTATGTTGGATGCTATTATAAGATTGGGAAAAGGGATGTTGGAGTTGATTTTAAAAGATACATATAGTTGCATGATTCATGAGCTTGTTAATGAGTAATAATTTGCAAGTATTTTATCAAGAGCTATCTTTTATTCATGTTTTGATGCTGAATGTTATTTACTTTGTTTAACATGGATTGGTTAGTTCTATGGACACTCATGCATGCATTTAGATGGTCAACTTTCTCCCTCTTGCTAGCCCAAAAATTCCAACAAGTAAAAACTTGTTTCCAACACCTTCAACCAAAGTTTTTCCAGTGAGTCCACCATATCTACCTATTAGCTTTATGCTATTCCGAGTATGTTTATCATGATATTTGTGTTATCTATACCTCTGAATGAAAATGCTTATGTTGTTGATTGTTATGGGAAAAGTTGGTTATAGAGCTCTCTCGAACTTGATGCACACTTTACTTTCATTGCATAATAAAACATGACCCATTGTGATTAAAATTATGATGTTGTGGGCTTGACAAATGTTTTGGTTGAGAGTTAGCTCATATGTGCTGTCACATGGCAAGCTTTCAACATGCACTTCATTTCATTTAGTTGATATCATGTACTTTTGTTTATGGATGCTTACCATGGGTGAAATAAATGTGGAAATGAAGTAGGTTTAAATGAGTTTGTATAAATGGTTAGAGAGACGCCTGGGCCGCTAATCTAAGCCATGCATCATTCATGGTGGAAATTTACTTACATGCTATGGTGAACCTTCTGTGATACACCTTACAATAAAAAGCTATCTAATGGTAAATAAAAAGGGTGTTGAGATTGTTCATTGTGTTTGTTTGTCTTGTCATTTTGATATGGGCTTGTTCCATATCCTGGGACAAGAGGTACCCCAGTTGACGCTCTTAATGATACTATTATTACTTACAATGATATTTAACTTGAACTTGCTTTGTTTCCCAAGTTGAGTAACACATGGAGTAGGTACTTGTATTCAAGGGGCATGAGACTTTCAACCTGTACTTTGTCAAGCACACTACTCATATTTGCTTTCACTTTAAACTTAATCATTCAAGATGCTATGATAGGGGTAATGAGAGCTTGACACCAAGGATTACCACATTGCAATCATTAACTTAAGTAGAAGAGTTTGGAAGTTAGATGAAACTTATTCATGCTTTACCTCTACTCATTTATATATCTTTCCAAAGTGTCCACCTTTTATATTCAGATTTTCATGAATACTCTATGACCATTATAGGATGTTCTTACTTTTCATTATGCATACATTTGGTCCATAGTACTTTCTTCTATGTTACACTTTGTGAATTATCATTGAACATCCTTTCATTGAATATTTGATATCACTTTATAATCTATCTTGTATATTGCTACTCCTTTGAGAATGAATCATTTGACTTTATGTAGCAATAGTAATCATCTTTGATATCCTTTGGTAGTATTAAAATGCAAAGTCCATGTTAGTTTTATCACCTTCATACTCGAGGACGAGCATGGGTTAAGCTTGGGGATGTTGATGCATGTAAAATGCATACATGAACTTTACATTTTATTACTTGATATTCCAACTTATTTGCATCATATATGGGTTATATTTATGTTTTATAATGATTTTAGGGGATAATTCACAGTTTCCCCATTTATTTGGAATTAACCCTGCAGAACCAGAAAACCCCTTTTTCCATGTTTTTGACTTTCAGGGACCAAACGACGTCCAAATGACCTAATATTTTACGGGGCCCAATATTTGGAAATAAGACGTACGAGCCAAGGATCCGCGAAAAAGGAAGTCCGAGGAAGAAAATAGATGGTCCCACGCGGCCAGATTCCTTGGCCGTGTGGGACCACCTCTTTTATTCCTCGTGGCTCCGATGCCGTCCGTTTTCGTCTCCGTGGCTTCGTCTTGACCTAAAAACGTCTATAAAATAGTCCCCCGAGGAGTTTCGCGAGGAGGCGCGGAGAAACACAAAACCACGAAACAGAGAGTCAGAAGGCTGCCGCCGGAGGAGATCGGAGGGGGAAACGCCGCCGGAATCACCTCCGGAGGGCTCCACCCCCCTCCGGCGTGTTCATCATCAACATCTACAGCAAGATCATCTCCATCTTCTCCAACATCTCCACCATCATCACCATGATGAAGGGGGAGTAGTCCACCCCCTGGACTTTGGGTTTGTGGTGGTAACTTGATCCAATCTCTCTATGTATGATCATTGTTGAAGTCCATATGATGTGCCTTGCATGATTATGGAACTATCTTTGTAATTCCTATGGTGGATATTGTGGTATGAGATGATATTATGTTATGCATTTACCGTCATATTGGGATTTCTATGGTTTGTCATACTTTGGAGATATTCTATGATACATGTGATGGTTTGATTTATGCATAATGCCTTGTTTATCCTTGTCATGAGGTGATTGACACCACCAAGTGTGGATAGATGAGAGAGATGTGGTCATGCACACGAAATATGAATCATTGCACTAGTGTTTAGAATATTGTCCATTATGAAGTATGATGTATGTAGGTACGGGATGGCCGATGTGACAATGGCATATGTATTGAGTGACATGTGAAATACAGCCCAACATCCTTTATATGGGGTAAAAAGGAAGAGTATGATGTGGGAGTGACAGCAACCACGCTAGCCTTACGAGGGTGACCTAGCAACACAAATGAGTACTTCTTTCAACTATGTGTTTTAGGATATGTAGCCGTCATAGAAGTTTACCATTAAAGCATGACAATTGTGTGTACTTTTTATCTATAACATGATAATCACCATAGATGGGAGAGAGGATTGAGTGAACCCATGAACCCTGTCCATTGTTCCTATAAGAGAAAACCTTTGTCTTGTCCTCTTGCATTGAAGAGGATTGGGACACTTTTACATTCTTGTTTTGTTACGTTAAACTTCCATCCATTAAATCAACCATCTTGTTCTTTAAACTTGTTTAGTGCATAAACAACTAAAACTTGTGACACTTTATTTGTAGGGAATAGATAACTTTACCTTCTTGCTCCTGCGGATCGATACCCTACTTCCACATTGAGAGGTGCTACAGTGATCCCCTGCTCTTGGGGGTTATCAGACAGCAAACTGAAAACTAAAGTTAAATGGCCAGTCAGCATGTGTGTCTGCTGCCAATATGAAACTAAAACTGATGTTCTTATTCAATCACAATGGGAAGCCGACAGTTCCAGCTACTTACATCTAGGTTCTTACTATCACACTGGGAACTGCGGAGAACAAATCCAGACCAGAAAACCGCATGAGATAAAATAGAATCCATATGCCCTTGGACCAGATAAACCAAGACCAATCCAGCAGAATCCAGATGCCCTCGAAGTAGATCAGTTAAAGGCTTGAAATAACCAAATCTATATGCCTTCAAAGAACATTGGCCAAGCCTGCATCGTAAAGAGAGAAATAAGGAAAATAAAGAAGATAAGTAAAGGTATAACAAAAGTAAATCAACCAAAGAAGTACTACGGTCTGAGGGGGCAGGTGGAGCATCTAAGGGGGCATGGGAGAATGGGAGCTCACTTACAATACATGAGATAACCACTGAAACCTCATAATAGACCAATCCTGGTCGTTGCTGCTAGCATTATAAAAAAATCCCGATATCGAAACCCAACCATTTCGAGGTGACACCTCAACATCTGCAAAGCAGTCTTAGAAAAGTCATTTTTAAATGGTAAATCAATATAAAGTTGAAATCACAAAAAAAGATCGACTGAAACAAATAATAACTCGTAACCAGGCTAAAAGACAATATGTTTCCCATCTCTTTTTGCTTAGGCAACGACAAACATTGTATATTGTGGTTAGTTAAGACAAAGCTAGGCATCAGCAGTTCAGAGTTCAAACAAAGCTAAACATCATTTTCAGAGATGCATTTCTAAGAAAACAAAGTCGCATGGTACCATGAATATTCGATCTAAAGTGCGGAGAATACAAAATACACCATGTGCACCAAGGTGACCTAAACTGCACCAGGTAAATGCAGCAGGCTAAACTTTAGTCCAGCTCCACCCCTGATATATCTATCAAACGAGTAAAAAAAAAAGATGCAGGCCAGATTGGAGACACACTTCAGAAGCCAGAATTAGGCAAAAAAAAAAAACAGCAATGATTTTGTACAAAGTTTAAATACCATCTTCTAGGCTTTCTTGTGGATGAAATAAACATGGATAAGCATAGTTAGAGCTCATCACATAATAATAACCTGATTGCTTTATTTTAAACATATGATAGTGGTCTTGCCACCATGAAATGAAATGGCGAACAACACTATAATGCAACAACGCCGAACAAATATGAATATATATAGAAACTATGCAACGCTAACATCATGTGGCAAAAAACCAATAACCAGAACTACACACCGATAACTATTGACTGAGAATAAGAGAATGTACCTGTAGGAGCAGTCGGAGGAGGTAGCAACGCTGCAACGGCAGTAGACGGCAGAGATGGGAGCTCACAACTGTATTTCGTGGACGATTAAAAGTCATCACACCGTTCCTTCTCTCAGCTTGCTCTTGCTTTCTTTTTTATCAAAACATCATGTACATACCGAAATGGTTTGAAGCAAACACATGAGCAAAACAACATAAAAATATAAGTCGGCCATGAGCGGCAGAGTGAGTCAAGATGTAGTAGCAGACTATCAAAAATAAAATGTGGCAGGAATCACTACAACAAAGTACAGGTAAATATGATACCGCAGATTCTGAAACCACCAAGGACATATTTACTTTCAGACATGTCGCCACAGGGTTGCTACTTCTATTGAAAAAACACAATGGAGTAGCTATGATATATTTCCTTGGAATAAGATAAGCTACCACTGCAGGAAAGAAAACAACTGTACAGTGGAAACTGTTCACTTAGAAGACGCATGAATTAATTCAACACCAATCCTTCAAAATAAATGGTGATATTCCTTTGGAAACGTGGATACACTAACCTACAAAGTTACTAATTAGCAAACTGATCATTATGATGCACTATAATCAGGGGCGGGCCCGAGAATGGAGGATTGTGTATTCAAAATTTGAAAAAAAAATCTGGAAGCCTATAGCCTTCCTTTTGGCGCGTATAACCTATTATAGCAGCGTATTGTACTAGTTCTAAACTATATGAAAGATATCGCATAATATATGATATTGATAAAAATTGATCATAACTTGGTACTGTTCAACATACAGAAGCAAAAATTGTTCACCGTGGCAAAGTCTAAGATACATAGAGGATATAAAATAGCAAATGATGAGAAACCTTACAAATTACAGGATAACTTTGCGATCCTTGATGCTTTGAAAATGAGTGATGATGTCCTCATCCTTAACTTGCAAGAAGAAATCCCTTTCGATGAATGTGACCAAGCAATCATTCAAGTATTTTTGTCCCATCTTGCTTCTTAGCTTGTTTTTTATATAGTTCATTGATGAAAAGACCCTCTCAACGCCGGCTGTTGCAATAGGAAGAACTAGCACCAATTTGAGAAGTTTGTAAACAATATCATACCGTAGAGCCCTCCCTGTTTTTACAAGCATCATAGACAACTCTGCCAGACTTCTCAAGTTTGTGAAGTTTTCATCATTCCTCACATCACTAATATAGAGATTCAGTTGAAAAGGAAGTTGGTGCATTTCTTCAAAGTCAAAATCATGAGGATAGAACCCAGCAAGCTTAACCAACTCATCAATATTAAAAGAAGAAAATGACTTGGCTGGATTGAATGATGCCATGCATCTAAGTAGCTCTGTGTTTACCTCATCAAACCTATTATTAAGCTCTTGAAGTTGCCTATCAATGACACCCAAAAACATATCAGCATGAAACCGGTGGTAATTCCTGGCATTTTTATAGAACGCTCTTGCTCTTTGTATAGGCTTGTGCTTCCCATCTATGTCAACACATATGACATTGTGCTTCACACAAAAAGAAGTGACATTCCCTAGGAATTCGTTCCATCCATCATCTTCTCTCAGAACTTGCAGCTCTACCTTTGTGAACTCAAGAAGATCCATTGCATTCACAATATCTTGATCCCTCTTTTGCAAAGCGTTGCTGAAGTCACTTGTGTACCCAAATATTTCATTCATCAAGTGGAGCAGGAAAACAAACTCAAATGATTTAAATACTTCCAACATAGTTTGAGCTCCTAAAGCCTCTGCCCCTTTACTTTCTTTCCCAAGCCTAAAGAGAACTTTACTGATTGAAGGATACAAAGACATAACATGCATTACCGTTTTATAGTGAGATCCCCATCGTGTATCACCTGGCCTTGCTACCCCAATTGCGGAGTCACGCTCATGGTGAGAGAGAGAGAAAGGAATTTCTGGTGTCTTTTCAATGGCAAGGGCACCTCTATATATAGGTGGAGGGAGGCTGCCAGGCTTGGTGGCTTGGCAGTGTGGGACCATTCCCACACCAGCCGCACCACCACCTGATGCGCCGGCCTAGATGGGCCCCAAGTGGCCCACCTAGGGCTCCCATCCCAATCCGCACCATGGGGGAAACTTCCCCCCTTATGGGCCTTCTTTCCCATGGGAAAGCCCATTTAAGGTTGGGGCTGCCAATAAATCCGAAAATAAATAAATAAAATATATTTAATCATTAATTCAACTAATTAATATTAAATACATATTATCTAATTTATTTTGGCTCCGAAAACTATTTCGTTGCCCTCCGATCCTCATCGGATGCTTCCGAACTCCATCGGAAATGCTCCGGAACACTTCCGGTGTTCTTCTCTCTATTTTTTCTTCTGCGTTCAATCTAAATAAACGTCACTCCCCTTAAGTGTGTCACCCTAGCGGTTCGAAAATACTCCAGACATGATCGAGACCCGTTCTCCGATCAATGACTATCAGGGAGACCTGGATGGCTATGATAGTCCCTGTGCATCATGAATAACTTTGTCGTTCGAACCTTAGACGTCGAGTCTTAAACCTTTTGCCTGGCCATACTTAGTGTGTTCGAGACTCGATCTCAAGTATCGTGATACCTAGCTTGATCTCGTTATCGACATCACTATTCTATACTCGTCTGTGATGTTACGTCCTCGTGACCTAGTCACCTGCTTGCAAGCTTATTGACGTAATCTCACCGAGTGGGCCCAGAGTATCTATCCTGCTATGCGGATTGGCAAATCCCGCTCTTGATCCCTCGCCTCAACATACTTCCTTCCGATACCCGAGAGAAACACCTTTATTGTCACACTATGTAAGATATGACGTTTGATACAATCAAAGTATCTTTCAGAAATAGCGAATAAAGTTGATCTCACGGTCAAAGGCGTAATGACTACGTCCTACAAAGATTGGGTGTGTCCATCACATCATTCTCCCAATGACATGACTCCATTGTCAACTGACATAAATCTCACATGATCGGGAAACCTCGATCATCAATTGCACAACGGACTAGTTAAAGAGGCTACTAGGGACCTGGTTGTTTATCTACCACACGTGTATTAATGTTTCCGCTTAATACAGTTATAGCATGGTATAAAACGTATTATGAACAATCGAGATATGACGAATAAAATATCTTTATTAATTGCCTCTAGGCCATATCTCCAACACTTGTATTCTTCCTCTTCATGTTGTACACTTGACAAGTAAAATTGCTCAAGTTTTAGAGTACTAATAGTTATAGATAATGCCCACTGTAACAATTGTATAATTTATAAACATTCTCACATTACAAATTCAAATGGCAGTGGTAAAACTAACTTACTTAGTCTTGTATTTCTTTACTGCGGCCTACTTGACAATATGAGAACAAAACCGATCCACCGCTGCCTGAATTCTGTTCGACAGTGACATATAAATTCAGTAATAACACTTTGTATACTTGAATTCTGGGTCAAAGGATTAGTACATATAAGTAGCGATTATACCTTCAATAGAAAACAACTGAATTTGGGTTGAATTGAATCGATTACTTCCGCTGATTCCTACAGAGATCGGAAAGTTCAGAACCAAAACAAAAGGGGGCGATTATTTGTATGCGCTCCGCAGCCGCCGCCACGCGCACCTGCGAATCTCCGATCGATCGCCGACTGGCGACGACGGCTCTTGGCCGTGCGCAGTGCGCTGCCAATCAGGCGGTTGTCGTCTCGGGTCGCCTGCCCGGGCGTAGAAAACTAGAGAACATGGAACTGGGGAAGGGCGGCGCTGCCTGTTCGTGTACTCGATTGATCGCTTATTTGGGCCATATGGGCCATGTCGTGGTGGCGAGTGGAAAATATATGATGGGCTGACGGCTGACTCTGTTTTTGAGCTGAAATGCTTGACTAGTACGTTGTGAGTATCAGTATCATTTTTCTTAATAAAACACAGCATATATACTATATATACCTAGTTTTTTGACAAAAATAATGGGTATTCAACTGAATACCCTTGAATTGAGGTGGGCCCGCCCCTGACTGTAATGCTGGGATTGGATGCCTCTATGCAGCAGCTATATATTAAATATATGGAAATAGTGATATCATTAGTCAAAAGGTCAGCCCTCTAAAGCACAATGATATCATGGAGAGAAAATAACAATCAATATAATCACCATAAGATCATGACTGAGCTCACTCTTCTTTAACAGAAATAGTGAAATTACCTGAAATCAAAAATTAGACCGTGCAAAAGGTTTGAATGCATGGAATTTCCCAATTCACCATAATACAAGGGAACAACACATTAGAAATTTCCATAATACGCCGTTTCAAGGCCAGGGCAACACCTTCCAAAGAGAAAGAGGCAGCAATAACCGATGTCGCGCTGTCTAAGATGGTACACTTTCAGTCACATAGACATACAAAAAATCATTCGATAATTTCATCAAGCAGAATATTAAAAGAAAATCTAGCATCCTCAGAATATAAACATATTTATTGCTTCCACAAATATAAACCACATAGCAAGAGAAATAAATTAAAATGATCAATTTTGGTGGGGAAAAGAAGGAAGATGGACCATGACCAGGGGCGGACCCAGATGAAAATCCGACTGGGGGCACAACATTTGACTGGGGGCACCCCTTCTAAGAAATTACATGATTTGATGAATTTTCTTTCAAAATATGTACAAATACTAAGGGACTTTAAATTTTTGAGTGGGGACTACGGCCCCCACTGGCATGCACTTGGGTCCGCCCCTGACCATGACCTGTGGATGAAGATTAAAAAAAATGAGCTCGTAGCTTCCTTCTTCTCCTCTTTCCAGCCCACTCTTCATCACCACATCACAGCATGCTTGCCACTCGTTGGTGTACAAATCTACCGATCACCCAAACGCTGTAAAACTGAAATTAAATTAGGGGCAAAGATAGGAATAAGGAACTCACGTGCGGAGGTGCAACCAGAAGCACATGGCATCTCAACACTGGCCGCCAGCTCTTGATGCTCTGACCAGGCGTGAATAACCGAAAAAGGATGAATAGAAGACTCACCTTGGCACGTACTTGCCGTCGCTCATGGCTGCATGTCTCTCCAAGCAGCGCCGTCCATTGTGACGGAGGAGGTGTTCCTGCTGGTGGGGAGGGAGGAGCCGACCCTGGGTGATCTCCCTCGCCGATGCCGCTGGATGGGGCCTCCAATCCCGTGCGAACCCTAACTGCTCCCCTGCTGCCGCCGTCGATGACGAACCAGACCGGCCTCGGCGAGGAGGAGCTGCAGGCCTCCGCAGCTCCCAGGCGTAGACCCATCTTCCTCACCTCGTCGAGCTCGTCGATGCGCGGTCGTCGGCGCTGCTAGTATACGTCGTGCGACCTCATCTTCCTCGCCGCCCACCACGACCACCACTCCCTCGACATCTGGTGCCTCGCCCACGGTAGACCAGCCCCCGCCACCGAAGGGCGACCCATTACCCAGATGCGCCGCCGCTGCAACGGGGAGGACGGCCTGCTGCTGGGCGACGGCCGGATGCTGCTGACCGAACCCCGCCGCCTCCACACGCCAGAGGATAGGAGAGGACGCGTCGTTGGGGGTGAGGACCTGGAGGAGGAGGAGCAGCAGCAGTCTAGCGCGGGCATGGAGATGGCGGCGTGAAGAGAGATAGAGGAGGGAGAGGATTGGTTCACGGGAGAGGGAAGGGATTGGGTGGGAGACGCGAGCGTGATTCCATCTAGGGTTTGGGAGCAGAGACGCGAGCGGCGATTGGCAAGAGAGTTTCACTGGCCATCCAACGAGCGGGACAAGGCTTGGACCGGACGGGGGGAAACCTAATCGGACGGCTGCTATCAAAAACCGAAGAAATCGAACGGTTCAGAATCACCCTGAGGGCTGGCTTGAAAGCAACGAGCTATGTCACTGAAATGTGGGCCCATGTCGTGGATGAACCACAGGCCAGCAATCCCAGCGGGATTGTATTGTGTAGAGATGTAGACACGCCGGGGCGGCAGCTGCGTGCGTGGCACAAACTTAGGGCCTAAGCTAGCTAACCGGAAGAAGGCTGAAGTAGCCAGGTCGGCGGGGCTCGCTCTCAGCACGAACGCCCCTAATTTATTCTCGATATCGACGACGCATCCGGACAGCGACATGAAGAAGCGAAACGACACATTACAACATAGTAAGGTCATCCATATATAGGTTCGTCTCACGATCTCGCCTATAGCTCGTATCTGCTTTCTCGTCAGAATATGCGAGTTCCACGGAGAGCTAGCTGCCGCCGGGCTTTATCTTTTCTTATAAAAACTAATCCATGGCTGATGCTGCGAGAGCCATGGTACCAGTAGTCCAGAACCATTCTCAGGTTCGTTCGGCTTCGATTCCAAATCTTTTGCTTCCTTCGCTCACTTTGCTTTGGCTCAAAGCAAAGAACAACGGCCTGCATCCCTCCAACAGAAAATAAATGAGCTACGGGATTTTCCTCACAGGCCCCTTTAGTCTTCCAATTTTAATTATACCCATCCATCAACGGAACCTTCCCATTGTTAGGGGGTACGGTTGTGCGGTACATGCTATTCCAGTGGAACCGGAGGTGCTTGTTGTAAAGAGCAAACAAAAGGCGGATTCAAAGGAGCAGGATTAAAGACAGCAGAAAATAAATGCCCGGTCCACTTTCTTTTGGATTTCTGAGATGGAAGGGTCTCCTCGCAAGGTCAGAATTCCACCTATTTGACCCTTTTTGACGCATTCCTTCCTTTCCGGGGGTTCTTTAGAACTACAGCTTTTCTCATATTTGTCTAGTCTGCACTGCAGCGGGAGATCAACCCATGCTGTGTCACCAAGCAAAGCACACTTCACTAGTACGACGCCCTTAAGTGAATCTCCACTACAACCCTTTTATCCCTAAAAACCGCCAACCATGCTAAAAAGGTGCAAACAAGTCGCTCTAGCTCTAGCAGAGTCTCTAAATCGGACCCGGCTATACCTAAATTCGTATATAATTTAGAGAGTGATATCCCTTTGGAGTTGAAATGAAAAATGAACTAGCACGATGCATGTCGTGTTTAAATTTTTCGTAAGATGGACAAGACGAACGTATATCCCATGAAAAGTTTTCAGCGTTAGGCATTTGGCTTTGCATTGCTTTGTGCCATATTATTTCCCTTGGAAAAGTGAAGGATAGAAGACACCGAATTACGCGAAATTCACTTTCCACATGCTTCTACCACCAGTAAAACATTTTAAAAGGTCAAAAAGTTTCGAACAAAAATTTAGCGCGTAATCTCGACAATCTATGGGTGCATGCCAAATTCGCGGAAAAACCGATACTTTTGTGGCATGTGTGAAAATACAAAAATATATGTTGTGAAAAGACATTTTTTAACACCAAAATTTGTCTTTTTAAGCACGACACAAACAATGCCGGTTTTTCAAGCAACCACTTTGTGAGCATATAGAATGTCGAGATGCATGCGCAAAATGTTTGTCGGAAGTTTTTGACATTTAAAAATGTGTTTAAAACACATGCATATACTTCCCGATTTCAAAATGCCACTCACCGAATTGCAAACTTTACAGCCTTATAATATCTTATTCAGCATACTCGGCATAGTGAAAGAAAATCGAATGGAGATACTTTATGAAATGGGGACGAGATGGAGATTGTTTATGTGCTACGGAAACCATTTGGTGGGAGATATGTCGCCTGGCTGCTACTTGCTGCTAAAAGGCCCCTCGCAACGATGAGCTTACGTAGCAGAAGGATCAAATTCCCTTTCCACTAGGTTAAGCATCATGCATGATTAGGTGCTAGTCAAGAAGAAATATATGAAACTCGATTAGCACATCATCTGAGCTCGCTCACCCCGTCTTTTGTTCTTAGTCTTTTATAGGTGCTTGAAAGTTGGACAAAAGAAGAAAAATAGAATCTTTATCTTGACGAAGCATTAGGCCCAAAGGAAAGAATCAACGAACCATCTCAAAGGGTCCCGCCGAGTATAAAGGAAAGAATAATGCAAATGTGAAAATTCTCTCCTTAACCAGCTAAATACCTGGGCATCTTTCTAAAGTACATGGTCTCGAGTATATTCTTCTACCCATCTGAATGTTCTAGGGACCTAGAGTGTATGCTGCAAATCATCGCTACAAAATATTCATAATGTAAACACAGTATGAAAATGATCTCGGAGAGCTTGTCGACGGTCGGGCTGAGGACTTGAGGAGATGTTATCTCATGTCAGCTATGTGTTAAGAGATTTAGTGCAAGCAAAAGTTCACTTCAATACCTTCAATTACGTACGGCAATGTGCACTGAACTTTGGAACTTTAAATACAGAATCATTCCACCCCTATTGTAGCCTCTGATACCATATTGTTGCCATATCTTAAGCATCATACTAATTGGATCCATGCCATTGCATTTTTTGCCAGTTGGAGATATGCCACACCAACTTTTCAATACCTCTACATATGCCATTTTCTGCAATTAAGAAAATAACCGTTGAGAAAATACATGTATTTCATTATGTACTGCATTATTTACCATATTACCCTTGTGAATAACTTTTGGCAGCACTTTACCCAAAAAATTCAAATTTGCCAAAAATTGAACTTCTCAGAAAAATCTTTTTTTACAGAAAATTAAAAACAATAATTTGTCATAACTATTCATTATGTACTGACGTTTTAAATCCCCGAGACCCGGCCCAGAAGAATGATAGTCACCGTGTGCCTATAGATCCGAAAGTCTATACACACGCAAGGCATAGAGAAGCAGGATAAACCAGCACAGTGGATCACAAACATCACATTTCCTCATATTACAAGATTATTTACATTTACATGGATATATAGATTCTCTAGTCGTTCCCATCCACTGGTCCAGTGATGTCTACGCACGATTCTATTCTTGTAGACAGTGTTGGGCCTCCAAGAGCAGAGGTTTGTAGAACAGCAGCAAGTTTCCCTTAAGTGAATCACCCAAGGTTTATCGAACTCAGGGAGGTAGAGGTCAAAGATATCCCTCTCAAGCAACCCTGCAATTAAGATACAAGAAGTCTCTTGTGTCCCCAACACACCCAATACACTTGTCAGATGTATAGGTGCACTAGTTCGGCGAAGAGATAGTGAAATACAAGTAATATGGATGATTATAAGTAGTAATTGCAATCTGAAATAAAATGGCAGCAAGCAAACATGTAGCAGAACTTGTTGTAAACGGTGTTTCAATGCTTAGAAACAAGGCCTAGGGATCATACTTTCACTAGTGGACACTCTCAACAATGATCTCATAACTGAATAAGTAAAAGCTACTCTTAAACACTCTCTTGTTGGATAACAAACACCATTCATTGTGTAGGGCTACAAAAGCACACCTCAAGCCGGAGTAAACAAGCGCCACAACGTCATAAAGGAATCACACACGGTGCACACACTGTCACCTTTACACCGTGGAGAGTACCGGAGTTCATATTAAAGTAACCTATAGAGTGCATAATAGATAAAGAGTAACATCTACATATTCAACTAGATTAGCACAACTGAACACAAGTAAATACTACTCGGGATTATTCTCCTTCTTGATGAAGCAAGAGTACTATGCGTAGGGCTGCAAAGCACACCTCAAAGTCTGAGTAAACAAACACCACAATTCCCAAGAATAAGCCATGATAAATGTCTAAATTATTCATAGAGTCACACAAGTACCCACACTGTCACCTTGATACCGTGTTGTCACAATGACTCCAGAAACTAGACAAAATCACTTGAGTAGCATAAACATTATTAATGTATTCAGCGATACTAGCAATACACATGATCACATAAAGATCACACCATGGGAGAGAGAGATGAACCACATAGCTACCGGTAGAGCCCTCAGCCTCGGGGGAGAACTACTCCCTCCTCATCATGGGAGTCAGCAGCGGCGATGAAGATGGGTGGAGTCGATGGAGATGACTCCGGGGGCAATTCCCCGTCCCGGCGGCGTGCCGGAACAGAGATTCTGTCCCCCGAAACTTGTCGTCGATGGCGGCGGCGCTGCGGAACTCTTCGTGGAAATTGCTTGGTTTTTAGGGTTTTCGCGTCTGAGGCAATATATAGGCGAAGGGGCGATGTCGGTGGAGCCCGAGGGGCCCAACCATAGGCTGGCGCGGCAGGGGGGCCCACCGCGCCGCCATGTGGTTTGGCCTCCTGGCTCCTCTTCGTCTCTCCTTCGGACTCCGTGTACGTGTTGGAAAAATAGGGACGTGGCCTTTTGTTTCGTGCAATTCCGAGAATATTCGCAGAAGTACTTTTCTGAAACCAAAAACAGCAGAAAACAGGGAACTGGCACTGTGGCATCTTGTTAATAGGTTAGTCCCAGAAAATGCATAAAAGTGATATGAAGTGTATATAAAACATGTAGCAATTGGTATAATATAAGCATGGAACATCAGAAATTATGGATACGTTGGAGACGTATCAAGCATCCCCAAGCTTAGTTCTACTCGTCCTCGAGTAGGTAAAACGATAACAACAAATAATTTCTGAGGAGACATGCTTTCACACAATCTTGATCATAATATTGCAAGGCTCATGTCATGAATGAAGTGACTCAAAGCAATGGTCTATAGTTTGCTAACAGTAGATAAAGAGTAAACAATGAATCATATAAGCAAAAACTTTTCATGAATAGTACTTTCAAGACAAGCATCAAAAAGTTTTGCATAAGAGGTAACTCATAAAGCAATAGATTCAAAGTAAAAGGCATTGAAGCAACACAAAGGATGATTAAGTTTCAGCATTGCTTTCAACTTGTAACATGTATATCTCATGGATAGTTGTCAACATAAAGCAATATAACAAGTGCAATAAGTAAACATGTAAGAATCAATGCACACAAAGTTGACACTAGTGTTTGCTTCTAAGATAGAAAGGAGTAGGTAAACTGACTCAACATAAAGTAAAAGATAGGCCCTTCGCAGAGGGAAGCAGGGATTAAATCATGTGCTAGAGCTTTTTAAGTTTTCGAAAGCATATAGAGAGCACAAAATAAGTATTTGAGAGGTGTTTGTTGTTGTCAACGAATGGTAGTGGGCACTCTAACCCCCTTGTCAACCAGACTTTCAAGAGCGGCTCCCATGAAGGACGTTATCTCTACCAGCAAGGTAGATCATCCCTCTTCTCTTTTGTTTACACATGTATTTTAGTTTCTTTATAGTTGACACTCCTCCCAACCTTTTGCTTACACAAGCCATGGCTAACCGAATCCTCGGGTGCCTTCCAACATTCACATACCATGGAGGAGTGTCTATTTGCAAATTAAGTTGCTTACTGATAAATCAGGGCAAAACATGTGAAGAGAATTATTAATGAAAGTTGTAATTAATTGGGGCTGGGCACCCCGTTGCCAGCTCTTTTTGCAAATTATTGGATAAGCGGATGTATATGCCACTAGTCCATTGGTGAAAGTCTGTCAGAAGTAAATGACAAGATTGAAAGATAAAACACCACATACTTCCTCATGAGCTATAAAACATTGACACAAATAAGGAGTAATAAAGTTTTGAATAGTTTAAAGGTAGCACATGAAGTATTTACTTGGAATGGCAGGAAATACCACATAGTAGGTAGGTATGGTGGACACAAATGGCATGGGTTTTGGCTCAAGTTTGGATGCACGAGAAGCATTCCCTCTCAGTACAGAGTTTAGGCTAGCAAGGTTGTTTGAAGCAAACACAAGTATAAACCGGTACAGCAAGACAATAAAAACATATTGCAAGTATTATAAGACTCTACACTGTCTTCCTTGTTGCTCAAACATTTTACCAGAAAATATCTAGACCTTAGAGAAACAAATATGCATCCCAAGTCTCAACAAGCTCTACGGTAGTTCTCCACTACTAGGCTTTAACTACATGATGCAAGAGCTTAAACATGATCTACTTGAGAGCTCAAAACAATTGCAAAGTGTCAAATCGAAACAAGACAATGATCTACAAGAATGCATATGTCTTTTCCAATACCAACTACACATGTAGCATTTTCTTTCTTCCAAACAAACACCAATCAATTTATTTAAACATAAACTCTCCAAATGATAATATAATGCAGCAAGAGAGTATTTATAAACAAGTGCTAACAGCTCGAAGAGATGCATGAAAAACAGGAGCTAAAAGCACTGCAGTAGCTAGTTAAGAATACTCAACAAATATAAGTGAAGAACATGAGTATTCACATGAAAAAGCGGAGCGTGTCTCTCTCCCACACAAGGATTGCTAGGATCCGAATTTATTCAAACAAAAACAAAAATAAAAGCACACAGACGCTCCAAGTAAAGCGCATAAGATGTGAAAGAATTAAAATATAGTTTCACTAGAGATGACCTGATAAGTTGTTGATGAAGAAGGGGATGCCTTGGGCATCCCCAAGCTTAGACGCTTGAGTCTTCTTGAATATGGGGGATGAACCACGGGGGCATCCCCAAGCTTAGGCTTTTCACTCTTCTTGATCACATAATATCACCCTTCTCGCTTGATCCTTGAAAACTTCCTTCACACCAAACTCAAGACAGTTCTCATTAGAGGGTTAGTGCATAATCAAAAATTCTCATATTCTGTAATGATACAATCATTCCCAAAGCTTCTGGACATTAGCTACAGCCACCAATGCTTTGTGGAGCAAAGAAATCCACAAAACATCGTAAAAGAGCGAATGCAAAACAAAAGGCAGAATCTGTCAAAAACAGAACAGTCTGAAGACGAATTTTTTCGAGGCACTTAAGTTGCTCAGATGGAACTGGTCCATTTAATGAAAGTTGCGTACATATCTGAGGAAGATGCGTGATTTTTTCAGAATTTTTGAATTTTCTCAGGGAGAAGCTCAAATCGTGACAGCTAAAAATCTGTCTCTGCGCAGAAATCCAAATCTTGCATCAACTTTCAATAAAACTTTACTTGGCACAACAATGCAATAAAATAAAGATACAAAGGAGTTGCTACAGAAGTAACAACACCTTGACTCAAAACAAAAAGAAAAGCAAAAATAACAGAAAATAAAAACAATGGGTTGTCTCCCATAAGCGCTTTTCTTTAAAGCCTTTTAGCTAGGCATAGTGATTTTTATGATGCCACATAAAGATGAGAGTTGAAACATAAAAGAGAGCATCAAGAAGCATATATAAAACATGTTTAAATCTAACACTCTTTCTATGCATAGGAGTCTTGTAAGAAAACAAGTCAATGAAGAACAAAGTGACTAGCATAGAAATGCAAAACAAGTGTAACTTCAAAAATTTCAACATAAAGAGAGAAGACTTAATATTATTGTGATATATGAAATCGTGTCTCCCTCTCTCATAAGGACCAGTAGGTCTTAAAGTACCCAGCAAATAAAAGCAAATCAAGAGAAAGCTCAAAACATTCATCATAAAGAGAAGAAATTTAGTAACATGAAGATTTCTATAACCATACTTTCCTCTCTCAAAATAATTTTCAGCGGCATCATGAATAAACTCAACAATATAGCTATCACATAAAGCATTCTTATCATGATCCACATGCATAAAAGTATCATTACTCTCCACATAAGCATGAATCATTAATAATAGTGAGAGTAAAAGTATCACATCCATCATTGTAATCATAAAATTGGAGGCATAGAATAATCATAATGATTTTATCCTCAATAGTAGATGGACTGAAATATCATATTCATCATTGTAAACATCATATATAGGAGGCATATCATAATCAACATAAACTATATCCTCAATAGTAGGTGGACTGAAAATATCACAATGATTATAATCATCATATATTGGAGGCAAAGTATCATCAAAGCAAATTTCCTCCTTAAAGCTTGGGGGACTAAAAATATCATATTCATCACAACAGCTTCCCCAAGCTTAGACTTTTCCATAGCATTAGCAATAATGGTGTTCAAAGAATTTATAGTAATACCATTGCTACCATCATGCAAACAAGCCTCCATAGGTTTTTTAATTTTCTCTTCAAAAGCATCATGTCCTAATTCAATATAAAGTTCATAAAGATCTCTAATTTTTTTGTTGTTTTCCATTAAGCCTAACTAGTGAAAATAAAAACAAGAAACAAAAAGAATAATTGCAGAATCTAAAGGAAATAACTTCGAGCACTCACACACTAGCAACATACTAGAAAATAGCTTAGTAGCCAGAGGATGTGAATACCTTTTACCTTACCTCCCCGGCAACGGCGCCAGAAAATAGCTTGATGTCTACGCACGTTCTATTCTTGTAGACAGTGTTGGGCCTCCAAGAGCAGAGGTTTGTAGAACAGCAGCAAGTTTCCCTTAAGTGAATCACCCAAGGTTTATCGAACTCAGGGAGGTAGAGGTCAAAGATATCCCTCTCAAGCAACCCTGCAATTAAGATACAAGAAGTCTCTTGTGTCCCCAACACACCCAATACACTTGTCAGATGTATAGGTGCACTAGTTCGGCGAAGAGATAGTGAAATACAAGTAATATGGATGATTATAAGTAGTAATTGCAATCTGAAATAAAATGGCAGCAAGCAAACATGTAGCAGAACTTGTTGTAAACGGTGTTTCAATGCTTAGAAACAAGGCCTAGGGATCATACTTTCACTAGTGGACACTCTCAACAATGATCTCATAACTGAATAAGTAAAAGCTACTCTTAAACACTCTCTTGTTGGATAACAAACACCATTCATTGTGTAGGGCTACAAAAGCACACCTCAAGCCGGAGTAAACAAGCGCCACAACGTCATAAAGGAATCACACACGGTGCACACACTGTCACCTTTACACCGTGGAGAGTACCGGAGTTCATATTAAAGTAACCTATAGAGTGCATAATAGATAAAGAGTAACATCTACATATTCAACTAGATTAGCACAACTGAACACAAGTAAATACTACTCGGGATTATTCTCCTTCTTGATGAAGCAAGAGTACTATGCGTAGGGCTGCAAAGCACACCTCAAAGTCTGAGTAAACAAACACCACAATTCCCAAGAATAAGCCATGATAAATGTCTAAATTATTCATAGAGTCACACAAGTACCCACACTGTCACCTTGATACCGTGTTGTCACAATGACTCCAGAAACTAGACAAAATCACTTGAGTAGCATAAACATTATTAATGTATTCAGCGATACTAGCAATACACATGATCACATAAAGATCACACCATGGGAGAGAGAGATGAACCACATAGCTACCGGTAGAGCCCTCAGCCTCGGGGGAGAACTACTCCCTCCTCATCATGGGAGTCAGCAGCGGCGATGAAGATGGGTGGAGTCGATGGAGATGACTCCGGGGGCAATTCCCCGTCCCGGCGGCGTGCCGGAACAGAGATTCTGTCCCCCGAAACTTGTCGTCGATGGCGGCGGCGCTGCGGAACTCTTCGTGGAAATTGGCTTGGTTTTTAGGGTTTTCGCGTCTGAGGCAATATATAGGCGAAGGGGCGATGTCGGTGGAGCCCGAGGGGCCCAACCCATAGGCTGGCGCGGCAGGGGGCCCACCGCGCCGCCATGTGGTTTGGCTGGCTCCTGGCTCCTCTTCGTCTCTCCTTCGGACTTCGTGTACGTGTTGGAAAAATAGGGACGTGGCCTTTTGTTTCGTGCAATTCCGAGAATATTCGCAGAAGTACTTTTCTGAAACCAAAAACAGCAGAAAACAGGGAACTGGCACTGTGGCATCTTGTTAATAGGTTAGTCCCAGAAAATGCATAAAAGTGATATGAAGTGTATATAAAACATGTAGCAATTGGTATAATATAGCATGGAACATCAGAAATTATAGATACGTTGGAGACGTATCATCCAGCCTACTCTTCCGATGACGATGTCTTCCGCTGCGCACTCTGATAACATTAATAAAAAGGAGAAGCAAGGGTGAGTACAACACGAGTCATACTCAACAAACAATTCATACACTTTCATATACTTTGTAAAATACACTAGATTTTCAAAATACCAGTAAATCATTTTGTGGTTAAGTTCTTAATCATATTAAAAAAAACATGGTGCCAAGATGTGTACCTTTGGTAATGCATTGCCGATCTTCCTTATCAGGTTAAGCTTGTGGACATGATCCTCCTACGGTAGGTGGGATGCCAAAGAAATGTACTGAATTTGAGAGCTCCGATCGTTGTCCATGTATCCATAGTAGCACGCCTCTTGTTGAAATAAGTGTACAGGGAGTTAGGGGAGAACTTTTAGTATGCGTTAGAATTAATAATACATATTATCATACTTGTATATCCATGATTTATTTAATGTTTCTTGAATAATAATATTTGTGTTGATTGTCAAGTATGTGACTTGTTTGTAAAACTCTATTCCTGAATGATTATTCAAAAGTAGCCCCTAGTCAGAATTAACATAACAACACATATGAATATTAGATAGCACGTGTGGTACTTGATAACTATGTTTCTCACGTCATGGAGATGTCGAAACAATAATGTGAACAAATGTTTGAGAGCATGGATGTTGGATTTGATAGACCCACTCCTTGAGCCATATTGGGAATGATTTTAGTTGTCTTAGTACATTGTGTATGCTATGCCCTTAGATCTTAAGTAGTCGCATATACTTGACGTATAGTGACTTAGAGAGAGAAGCAATTTACAAGGCAGAGAGATGAGGCGCCTCAAGACGAGTAATTTTCCTTACACTAATGTCTTAGAGTTGATTCGACGTCAAAGATTATTTGTATCAAGTCAATTTCTTTTGTGTGCAAGGGAAGATCTATGGAGCGATCCCGAAATGAAAAATAATTTCTACGATACACTTAAAACTAGTTATTCTAAGAGCTTAAATCTTATTTGAGAATGATTGGCATTATGATCATATTAGACAAACGAGCCGTAGCGTGAATTTTGCAACAACAAGAATAACCCGATGTATTGAATTGGTGTTCATACATTTTACATATAAAATGTGGTACTCCATTTCCGGGAAGGGAGACTCTTGCTTAGAAATAGGCTGAGCAATGGAGAAACACGGTTTAGATGAAAGTTTATTCCAGAAAATATAATTGTGTCATATGTGGCTCGAGGGTAATAGGTGTATGTCTTCTTGCTTCATACTGATTTTCTCAAATATTTTGCCGGTTGGGGGATCTATGTTCAACACCATCGGCACAACCAAGTAAAAGTTGGGCCAATTTTTTCTCATAAATATTTTCGTCATCGTCGTCTAGAATTTTAAGCGCAAAAAAGGGTCTAACCAAATATACCCAGCTGTAGGAGAAACTTCAAGTAGAGAATTCCCATGGTAAGTCATAGGTCAAAGAGAAAAGGCTATCCTCTTTTCCAACAATGGATCATGGATGGACAACTTCATGTAATTCAGAGTTTTCAAAAAAAAATCATGTAATTCAGGCCTCCATTGGGCCTTTTTCTTTCATTGTGCACAGTTTTATTACATTATGAATGTATGCAGTATAAATAACCTACTGTTTCTCGTTAGATTAGATAGGTTGTGTTTACCCGCAAAAAAAAAGATAGGTTGTGTAACACATGTACGAAGCTTTAGTATGAGCACGGTTTAAGAAATGCGTTACGATTATTTATGGTGTATGTACGAAAATCTGACAAAATAGCTTTCATAGCTCAGTTGGTTAGAGCACCCGTTTAGTAAGCGGGAGGTCTTGAGTTCAACTCTCAATGAAAGCAATTTTTTATATTTCAACGTGTTTACTTCTTTTCAACCACCGCCGAGTGAGTAGCCCTAGCCCATACACAAAAACAGATCCGCAAACAGGACCGAAACGCTCCACAGCCGTCGCCATCATTGCAGGCAAGAAAGAGGTGTGCCTGTCCACAAGAACTGAAGACTGATGACAGCGGTGTGCCTGTAGTCGATCCGTCGGTGACATAAACCTGAGAGGCGTTGCGTTGCGTATCCACTAACTGAAGATTATTTTGTTGAGTTAAAAAAGATTCCCGCCGTAGTATAACTGAAAGAGAGTTACAGAATTGCAGCTTTGTCAAACAAGACGATTGCTGTGTACTCTATCATATTCTAGCATATATGCTGATACCAAAGGATCAATGAATGGCTGGTAGCTGTTCTAAAGGTATGGACTGCTCAGCTTTCGCACAATGCAAGATCCAGGCCACATTATCACATCCACAGACCAAATATATTCAGCAACTACAACAAACAATGCAAGAAACCAACCACATTACCTTACCAGGGCCTTAATTTTTCGATAAAGACTCAGGTCTCAGGGGCCTTAATTAAGCGACACACATGAAGACCCATGTACGAATTCTAGTGTGTTGCGCATCCAAGCGGGGCATGGAGAAGGGGAGAAATCCAAAGAATTTAACCACGTTAGCCAGTCAACCACTGCAAGCAAACCTGAAGCTCCAAAAACATAAACTGAATAACGTCTAGACTTCAGAATCAACCACACCGAGGCCACTCAAAACCCCCCTCAAAATTACCTTAAAATACACCCATCTTTCAATCTTAATTGATCTCTAGTCTCTAAACCACAAACTAGAAACAAAAAATGGTTTGAACTTCGGAGAATTCCGCAAAGATATCCTCCGCACAATAAATTACACCGCAGAAAAATAACCTTGCAAAATTCGCCAAGAACAGAGAACAGGCCGAGCGGCCGGTGCCCAGAATGCCGTAGATCCGTGCGGCGTGCTGCTGCCTCCGACCATACGTATACGCCTGCTCCCAACCTTAACCTTCTGCTCCTCTCGTTGCCAGTGGTAGGAAAGTGCATGCTTGCCTGGCTCCACCCTGTCTGCCGTCGGTGGTGGCGCGGTGGCGCCGCCCTCCTGCGCCTACATTGGACGAGATGATCTCTCAAGGGAGGCTATGGAAGTGCGAGGAGGAGGGGCAGTTTGGCCATCTGAGATGCCGGTCGCCGCGCTCGCCATTGCGAAGCGGCGAGGAGCGGAGGTGAGGACAGAGACAGAGAGGCGGGAACGAAGGAAACGTTTGGCTTGCTTTTATTATCTCAAGGCGAGGGGGTCAGGGGAACCTGGACTTTTGCATGTGACCGTGTGTGTGGGGCTTGTGGGCCGCTGAAGATGTACAGACCTATGGACCGATTGTAAACACTGTAAGTCAATCATTTTGATTTCTTTTCTCTTTTTCATCCAACCATCACGGAATTCTGACCTTTTCAGAGTAAAATACACCCAAGGTCACCATAGTATTTGTCGGTGAAATTCGCTTTGGTTACATTATTCCAGTACCTTTCCGAATGTTCGTTTTTGTTGCAAAACGCACTAAATTCCTTTTCACGGGCGGAGGCTAATCATAAATCCTCTCTCACATGGTTGATCCTCGATTCACATCTGCCATTACGGCTCCATTCGGTCGCGCCGATGGTGACATTGATTTGTCCATGTGTAGGACAGCAAGTTTCCCTTAAATCAATAACCCAAGGTATATCGAACTCAGAGAGGTAGAGGTCAAAGATATCTCTCTCAAATAACCCTGCAATCAAGATACAAGAAATCTCTTGTGTCCCCAACACACCTAATACACTTGACACTTGTCAGATGTTTAGGTGCACTATTTCGGTGAAGATATGGTAAAATGCGTGATATGGATATTAACAAGTGGTATATGTAATCTGTGATAAAAATGGCAGCAAGCAAACATGCAACAGAACTGGAAATAAACGGTGTTTCAGTGCTTGGAAACAAGGTCTAGGGATCACACTTTCACTAGTGGTCACTCCCAACAATTGTAACATAGTTGAACACTAGAATAAAATTTCCCCTTCAATATGCAACTTAGGTGCTACTCGGAACTATTCTTCTGTTGGATAACGAACATCATTACTACTACGTAGGGCTACAAAAGCACACCTTAAAGTCTGAGTAAACAAACACCATGATTTCACAATGACATCCAACACAAAGAACAACTCATGGCAAATATCTCTCTAATCTATTATCCAGTAGAGTCACACATGGTACGCACACTGTACTCTTCGCACCGTGGGACTAAGGTGACTCCGGAAATTATAATGATAAAACCAATTGAGTAGCATATATATCCATTACATAATGAAGAGGAAACATCTATGAATTCAACTAGATTACAATGCTCATGCACATAAAGATCACACCATAGGAGAGAGAGATAAACCACATAGTTACCGGTAGAGCCCTCGGACTCGATGAAGAACTACTCCCTCCTCATCATGGGAAGCAGCAATGGCGATGAAGATGGCTCCGGGGGCACTTCCCCGCCCCGGCAGAGTCGCGGAACAGAGACTTTTGTCCCCCGAATTAGGGTTTCGGATGGCGGCGGAGCTCAGAGTCGTATATGGGAAAACTGTTCGGTCCTCCTTCGTTTTTAGGTTAGGACTGAATTTATAGGCGAAGAGGCGGCGCGAGGCGGTGGACAGGTGGGCCAAGCGGGCCCACGGCGCGGGCTAGGGGTACCCGCAACATGAGGTCACTTGGTGGCTGTGGGGCCCACCTGCAGCTGATCTTCGGGCTCCGTGGCTTATTTGTTCTGGAAATAAATCATGTAAATTTTCATCTAATTCCGAGCACTTTCATTTTTGGGCCTTTTCGACAATAAACAAACAAAACAGACAAAACTGGCACTGGGCACTAGGTTAATAGGTTACTCCAATAAATGTCATAAAATGATATAAACTTTAGAAGAAACATGTGGCATTTGATATAAAACAAGCATGAAACATCAAAAATTATAGATACGTTTGAGACGTATCACCATGGCGCCACGTTGTGATGTCCACCGTCATCTTGTTGGCGGTAAGGAACCGGGACTGCAAGGCGGCATGAGCTACGACTCATTAGCTAGCCCAAAATGTGTATCTTTTCAAATATTAAGAAAAAAATATATTATCAAATATTAGAAAAATCCAAAATGGTAACTTGAAAATTGAAATTGCTCAATCGGAAATGGATGTACTCTATCTCTATACGCTCACACATTTTCAGGAGATAATCTTGGACATGAAACAAACTAAAAGATACATGATATGAACAATATGCTAATAAAAACTTCAATGGCCCATTGGGCCTTGGAGTTACGGTGTATTCCAGGGTTACCTTCCTTTAATAGATAGATTTGGTATATTTTGAGCAAGAGATGAAACAACAAGATCTCGTATGGTGAGAAGTGTACAAGCTATAGTCAGAATAAGGTCCGCTTTGCTCTATCTCCGACCCCAATACCCCATGGTGTTTCTACTGCCGATGAAGGGCGTGTGGAGTTGTCTTCCCTGTGGATATCCTGGGATTCGGTTGGTGTTCGTGTTCGTTGTTGTGATTGCGGGTATGGTCCTTCTAATATACGTTTCTCATCGTCATAGAAGGCTGTTACTCTGGTGCGCTGGACTTTTGGGGGCTTAACATGATGATTTCTCGACTGTTTTCCATAGCAAGGCTTGTCTGGCTCCGGTGAAGGAGGGGTGCTGACGGTGGCACGCCTTCGTCTTGCTACATTGTTTGTAGTCGTCGCTAGGTGCTCGAAGGACTTATGTGTAATTTTTGTTACCTCCGGAGATATTCGTACAGTTATTGATTATGATTACTAGATCTAAGGACCTTTTTGCAAAATAAATAGAGGTCATGGTAGCTTTTTAGTTCTGTACTCGGTATTATAAATATAGATAGAGCGATGGATTTTGGTATAGAATCACTTGTCAAGAAGACTTAGTGTAATGAAAAATAACATAAGGCACAAGAAGAAAAAATAGTGACTTTTTTTTTGATGGCAAACACACTATATTGATCACGACATAATGTTTACAGGGATAGTTACAATATCAGGAGGATTAATCAGCCACAAGTGGGCGCTCTGCATCTAAATAGTGAATGGTGAACCATGTGCATGAAGGTTTCTACTTGTACCGGTGTAGGTGTTTTTGTGCCCGGGCTGAGGAGAGAGGTGCGTATGGGCCAACGGAGGAGGGACCATATCAGGTTTGGTTTCCTGTTTGTGGGGCTGCACAAAGGATATTCCTTCCCCCTTCCATGTCTTTGTCTTGGTGCTCTCTTTTTTCTACTCACTACACAAGCTTAACACAAACACACAGCTGTTTGTCTTGGTGCGTTTTTTCCTCTCACGCAGGATTTAAACCCGGAGATACCCAAATGCATACATGTAAACAGAGCTCTTCTCGCCAAAGGGAAAGAGCAACGTAGGCATGAGCTTTCCAATGGAGTGTTGATCGGCCATGAGCCGAGTGACGAACAAACGGACGAATCTCTGTAACGCGAGCTCCAGCAACACAGGGCCAGATGAAGCATGCATCATGAATGCTCCTGGCTCCAGATCGGCCGGACCAGATCCGCTCTCAGCACCATGACCTGGTTCTGGCCATACGTTCCCCGGCCTGCAGGCACGATACCAGAGCGTGCACGCGATGCGCTCCGCCTCCCGAATTCCCGATCTCCTGCCTCAGGCAAAACCAGGTGATGCCGCAGCTTGCTTGGCAGCAGAGGGCATCCTCGGGCAGAGCAACACGACGGCCTTGAATGAATGAATGAACGGTGTGGACAGGACACGGTGGGCGCTTCACTTGAGCACGACGACGGTGGACATAAACGCGGCCCTGCCGTTTCCTGGATTGGCCACACCGGCACGGCGGGCAGATTGAGCGGATCCATGCTCTGCAGCGCCAGCGATGGCGACCCGTCCATGGCGCAGAGTAATGCCTCGACTTCTCCCTCGGCCCGCGGGATACACGATGTGATGAGTCATCACAGCCTGAGACCTGCCTGCTGCTCGGTGGGTGCTCGTGTATTGCGTTGCTTGCCGCGGTCCCTGCGATGTATGGCATGGCAGGACCAGGTGAGAGACGTCTTATCACTTCCGCGTGCAATGTGTGCTTTCACCTCTTCGGCCATGGAATAATATGGATCATCGGGAATTTGGCAGAAAAACCATGTTCCATGCGGTGCCTAACAATAACAATTGAAAGTCTACAAGTCGACTGAGTGAAAGCTAGTGCTGCAACTGCAAGCTGGCCTGGACTGAACTTGCAAGTCTACAAGTTTTACGGTTTTTTCTTAATTCACGAAAGGAAAGTTCAGATTTTGTTTTCATTCACAAATGTTTTTTTTTAAATTACATGTTTTTTCCATAATCGTTTTTTAAAAGGAAGAGATAAAGAATATGTGTGGTTTTCGAGACAAAGAGATAAATAATACTCGCTCCGATAAAAATAATTGACATGGAGTTGTCTAAATACGATGTATCTACACATGTTTTGTGTGTAGATACATGCCCATTTAGGAAAATATGTGCCAACCATTTGATCGGAGGGAGCAGGTATCATCCGGCCTTACGTTATTGGCCCATTATGCAACTAGGCCCGTTGAAGATGGTGGTGCGTGCACGGAAACAACTTCGCACCCGGACCGAGCCGGCAAAAATCCGGTGTTCTATGAGAAAAACTAAAATGCACCCTACTCACTGTAAAATTAAACAAATAAACAATTATACCACACTCCCGGTAAATAATCATACATTTTTAACTTCGGTGGCACAATGTTTATTTGAACATCATCATCATTTTAGTGTTGTTTGAAATGGAATATTCAATGATATCCACATAATCAATCTTTTTCAACAATTCGCTCTTAAGTGCTATTATCGCAAAATCGTTAAGTCTTTGTCGTTTCATCCCAGATAAAACTTCACTACCATCAATTTAGAAAATTTTCATTCCTTGGTTGCAACGATCACATGAATGATCAACAAAACTATATATGCAATACTTGCATTGGGAAAATAATCATGATGGTTTCAAGACTTCAGAACTTTAACAAGCACCATATTTTCTTTTGGAATGAAATCTTAATTTTTTTGAATTCTCATACAAACCATCTTCTTTAAGGGCAATCTCAATATTACCACAAGAAGATGTCAAGCTATTATTATCCAATGAGCCTATTTTTTCAGAGGTAAATACGAAACCAAAAATTTAGTAACCCCCATATTGTTCGAATCTTCTTGTGAGTGAGGAAACTGTTTAATCTACAAGAGGTATAAAATAGTTGATTCCAAAATGACTCTGTTGCATGTTGCATACTGTGTGGGAATATTCTGGGTTCTCAGTTCTCACTGTTTTTTTAGCCTTTTACAAAGAGTTGCAAGCCTTCAAGTCGATAAAGACTGCAAGAGAGGTCGAAGTGCAAACAAGGCTGAAAGCCTTTTGTATTAGCGGGCTAAGTTCAAATCAAAAAATTCACAGCGTTCTATGAGTTGCACTGGGTCAAGCATTATCTAAGCGCGAAATAATCTCCATATTAGAGCGAAGTGGTAAATAGGAGGAACCAAATGGTGGCAGTCATGGCTCGAAGCATGTCGAACATCAAAGGCCTACCGGGAAGGTTATGGGGAGAAGCAATGTCGACAATGACCATGTACTTGCCGAGGTGTGGGCGAAAACTCGTGGTGGGTCATCTTGAGGACACATCGGATGGGTGATTGTAATCCAACTCAAGTGTCGATTGAAGCTAGTTTGAAATTGAGTAAGCAGAGTGCATCACTACCTGTTGATCAAACCATGTACCATAGTAACATTGTAGGAAATCTAAGGTACCTAGCTAACACAACGCCAGATCTTGCATATTTGGTTGTGATTGTGAACAGGTATACAGAAGCCCCTATGACCGAACACATGGCTGGCGTGAAAAATATTTGATGGTATATCAAAGGAAACATGAATCTCGGATGCTACTATGAGAAAACGAAAGATAAAGGTGAACTTCGCTTGACAGGATATAGGGATAGTGATGTAGCCGAGGATGTTGACAATCGCAAAATCACCACCAATGTGACATTTTTTGTCGGTGCTAGAATCTTGTCTCAATTGTCACAAAATTAGAACGGAGTTGCACAAACATGGTGTATCATGTCAAGGGGTCAAGTTGGAGCGCCTCTTCGGCAATCTTCTCAACTGTGATCCAAGGAAAATGGTGTTAAACGTAGACTACAAATTAACAATTTAATTGTGCAAAAACACGGTGTATCATGACCAAATCAAACATATTGATACACAATATTATACTTGGAATTGTGTTGAATAAGATAAGATCGAAATTGAATATGTGAGCACCAAATATCACTTACAAACATGTTGATGAAGTCACTAGAAAGGGTCAAATTTTGGAAATAAGGAAAATTATCAGTCAGCGAGTTGTGAAGGAACCACCTTAATATTAACGCTAATTGTTAAGAAACTTAAGCTTGGATCGGTTATGATGTGCTGTGTTAAAATACTTCAACTGTTTTGCATGTTTCGTACTCCGTATTAGGCAAGTTTTGTACCCAAGCAAACTAGCCTGCCACCAAATCTATCTCCCTGAGCCGAATTAGGGTTTCGTTTATCTTGCGGATCGGTTTCGCATGAAATCCATCAAACCGGACGAAGTGGCACTAAAATTCCCTCGGACCAGCGCCTGATCTGCCCGAATCACGACGCACACAGAGCGCACACCCTGGTTAGTGTTTTGACAAAAAAAAAATATAAACGCAAGAAAAACCGAAAATCTGCTTTACGAAAACCTCTCCTTTCCCCTCCTCTGTTTCCTGGTGTCAGCGAGTTCGACAATGGCCGCCTCTTCGGCTCTCAGAGTAAGCAAAGCAGGCACCGCCGCCGCCCCCCATCCCTCTCTGGCCAATCTCGTTCCGTAATCCTTCTACCTTGGTTTTGGTTAACGATGCAGCTAATCCTCGGCTCCTCGTCGGCGTCGCGTCGTCAGATTCTTTCCGAGATGGGATACAAGTTCACACTACTTGTAGGTGATTTTCCCCCTCGTTTTCTGGATAAGGTTTATTCCAGATGTTTCCTGTGATTTATCTCCTTTGTTTGCTTGTTTTCCCTCGGTTGGATTTAGAGCGCGGACATTGACGAGAAGGAGATCAGAATGGAGAAGCCAGAGGAACTGGTGGTCGCCTTGGCTCACGCGAAAGTAATTTCTTTCCCTTCTACTCTTACTCAAGAACGTGGTTCTGCTATATTTGTAAATTTCTAGTTTATTGGTTTGGGAAAGACAGAGAAGTTCTTACGAGAGCGAATATATAATTTCTCGGGTAGGAGTGAAGTTTGCTTCGCAGCTGTGTTTTTTTATTAAACTAGTTATGGTGATAAAAACGAATTTATAGCAGGGTGGCACTTGGAAAGGTTTGTCCTTTTTAAAATCAGAAACAAGGGTCTTTAGCATGTGTTACTACCTGTTTAAAGGGACTTGTGTTATTTTCTTGGCACCTTATTCATATATTTCTTTTAACGAAAAAATAAACAAGAAATGGCTAAATTGTACCAGTTGCAGTTCTGGTTATGTTTCGGTTATTTACTGTTGACAATGCTATATCGATGTTGTAGGCAGACGCAATATTGGAGAAGATGCGGAAAAATGGGATGATGCAAGAGATTGTTGACTCTCAAGAGACTACCTTGTTGATCACTGCTGACCAAGTAGCTTAAATCCCCTTTGACAAGCCCTTTTTAATGCAGTCTTTAGTCATAATTGGTGATGTTTGTTTCATGTGGATATAGCGAAATAGTAGTCACTTTGCACTGAATATATGGAATCTGGAGGGAGTGATCCTGGAAACAGTCATTATTGCCTGACTGTACTTACATGGTTATGTTACCACTGAATTTCAAGATTTAGTGCCTTGCCAGCATTGGTTCTGGTGTTTCTGGATATATGGTCCAGTCTGTGTGTTGTAGTAGAGATTTTCTTGACCACCGTTTGGTTTAGAAGATAGGCACATATGGTGCTAGAAGGACATTAGCACCAATCATCCAACATGTCTGTTGTATTTCAACATTAGATATTAAATGTTCAGTGTGCTCAGGTAATAATCCATGTCAAGAGGGATAAATTGGTGTTTGGATATATTTTACCACGGATAATCCAGATATTATGCAAACAAGGATAGCAGTTAGGTCGCATAATATCTGGGTCCAAGCGAAGAGGCATAAAATTGGATTTTTCGTGGACCATATTGATATGTCACAGTTTAATTATATTTGGGTTTTTAGGTATGATTTTTTAAAGGGAACTTGGGTATAAAATTTAGATAATTATAATCAGGGGCATGTCTGGGTCTTTTTCTTAGAAGCCAAATTGTCTTGCTCGATACTAGTTACTTCTGTTAAAATTGGAAGAGGGAAACTAGTGTTTCTAGGCATTAGTGATTAAAGTCGATATAGTTGAATATCTATACCTTTTGTGTCGCATGCCCCTCTCCCGCCCCTCCCCCACCTCGTTTTAATATTTTTTCATTATGGAGGTGGTGGTCCATGATGGAGTTATTCGCGAAAAACCTACCACTCCAGAAGAAGCACGTACATTCATCCAAGGTTTGTCTTATCAGCTTTCGTCTATGAGCTCAAGTTACTTAGATGGTTTGTTAGACTTGTCCATTTAACCACATACCACTTACAGGATACTCCCAAAGCCATGCTGCAACAATTGGATCTGTGCTTGTTACAGATGTTAAGAATGGTACTAGAAGGGAAGGATGGGATAAATCTGAAGTAATAGCCAGATTCCTCTGATGTTTTCTTTTCCAAATGTTATTCCTCTGATATTCCAGTCATGAATGAGTACCAAAGTCATACTTTCACACAGAAACCAGTTTTCATTTTAAATCATCTTTTTCCTTAAGTAACAGCCTAACCCATAAATTCCAGGGTTTAGTTCAGGTTAGCTTTTCAGTAACATGATCTGGTGTAATGCTAGCTTCCTGTTAGAATCTGTTCCAGCTTTCAGACCCCGTAAATTGATTAAGTAATAGTGACCTAACATGAACACGACCTGTATGAGGATTGTTTTACACTTCTGATAAAATGGTGGCCAATTCAATCTTAATGTTCAGATGCTTTTGTGCTCTTTCATAAAGTTGAAATCCATCTTGATGTTTCGACCCTAATTTGATACTCCCTCCATCCCGTTTATTGACGTGGAGGGAGAGCTAAGCTAGTACAAATTTGTATACAAATGGCGTCAACGGAACAGAGGTAGTATTAGCATTGAGATTTACCTGTATCATGGTTTAGTTCAGAAGTAGTATATTAACTTTGTAGACCCCCATAAGAAATTAGGCGAATGCTCAGATAACCCTTTACATGTTTTACCTAAAAAAAAACCTTTACATGTTTGAAGCATAAGGTATCATTGGCACAAAATATGAAATAAGTCCTAATGAATACGCAGAATCCAGCTATGATCCCATGTTCCCACCATGTAGAGTTCTGTGAAGCAGAGTTTTTGGCCTCACACTTTCCACTATGCTTGTCTTGCGCAGGTTTATCTCCACAAGATACCTGATGAAGTTGTTGATAGCCTGGTAAGTCAGAAAAACACAACCATTAGTTCAATTTTGGCATGTTTTGCGGTACTCCTTCCTGGTTTCTCAAAAAGCAAAGCGTAAGTTTTGGAATATGTTGCACTCCTCTCATCACCTAATTTCTCAATGAAACTTTTCACTTGTGTATGTTTCAGATTGAGGAGGGTAATGTCTTCTATGTAGCTGGTGGCCTCCTGGTGGAGCATCCGCTGACTTCACCACTCGTGGAATCCATTGTGAGTCGCATCCTTACATGTTCTGATTCTAGGTTGGACTATGTATTTCTACGTCTGCAAAGGATGTCGCTGCATCTCAACATGGCAAACCATGTGCAGGTTGGTACAATTGATAGCGTAATGGGGCTTCCTAAAGCGCTCACGGAGAAGCTCATCAAGGATTCCCTTCAGGAGTCCTAGCTGCAAATTCCGGACTAAGCTGGCTGGTGACGCTGAAATCTCATGTTGGAAAAATCACTATTCTTGTGCTGAACACACTAGACACTCATCCTGTTCTGGCAAATGGAACTGAAGCTAATCAGCTTCGCTGTGCCAAGGTTATATTTTAGCAGCAACTGAAATCCTCTTGGTGGCTAAGCGTACTGGTTAGTAGGTAGGAACATCTTTGGAGTCTTTCTGTGACGAACTCACCATTACTGAGCTTCATTCTCGCATGTGATGTTAAGGTCTGATCATGGACCAAACAAAATGTATCTCACGCTTTCGCTTTCCGCCACAAGCTCTCAGAAGACCAGCGGGTTGCAAATGGTTTTGGCCCATGAAAATGGTTCACTGTTAATTTTGTACTCCGTCCTATATTAGTTGTGGCTATATTGTGCCTACATCTAGTGTGGTTTTTTCCTTCAAATTTATTGAACTTCTCTGTTCTCATGTGCTCCAGGCGTCTCTTCCTGAGAAAACGACTTAAAACGACTTCAGTTTTTTTCTCAAACAGACTTAGCAACCTTTCTACCAGATGGGGCATGTTAAAGATAAACAGAACAAAAGGAAGTTCACTGTATACACGAAGCGGTACGTGAGGAGAGAGAGGCGATCGTCCAGGCGATCGTAAAAACCATTCTATGGTTTCGTCCCCTTGCCGGCGATGCCGCTGGTCCGCTCCGTCTCCGATGGTTTTAGGGACTTTAGAGGCATGGCGGATTACGGTCTCTCGTCGGCGGGAGGGTTCTCGTCCTTTGTTTAGTTTTTTTCAGTGTATTTTTCAAGATAGTGAGGCGGCGGCTATATCTTAAATCCAGAATAAGCTCCTCCTCGTCCTATCCTCGCTATGGTGGTGTGTCGAACACCAACAGAGAGCGCGTGGAGGCGTATATCTGGTGGATCTCCCGAGACCCAATCCGTTTACGTGTTCGTCCGTGGTTGTACGGTTGTCATCATTGGTGATGTTTACCAGCTCTGATGCGCTGGTCCCTCGGGGCCTTAGCACGACGACTTCCCGTCTGTCTATTACAACAAGGTCTATTACGACAAGTTTTACCTGGCTCCGGTGAAGGAGGGGTGAGGACGGCGGCGCGCCTTCGGCTCGCTCCAGTGTTCGTAGTCGTCGCTAGGTGGTCCAAAGTTATATTTATAATTTTTATTACTTTTGAGATTCTTTGTACCGTTGTTGATAATCAATAAATTGGTTGGCCTTTTCACAATAAAAAAGATAAACAGAACAAGACCGGACAAAACACACACGGAGTATCTTCAAAACTGCGTGTGTGCTTTGAAAACTACTGAAGTCGTTTTGGAGCACATGAGAACATAGAAGTTCTATAAATTTTGAAGGAAAAAGCCACACTAGATGTAGGCACAATATATGTTGTAACATTTCAATTCACCAAATGCAAAACACAGCTCGAGAAATAGGAAAGACAGACCTCGTGGAAAACAAACAGCTAATTGGGCTGCACATTCGGCCCTGCAGCACCTCCCACCGTCGACAGATACGGGCTGAATTACCGTTTTACCCAGTTCTTGCACTGCGCCGCCCCGTGGGGTTTGGTTCAGCCCAGTTTAGAGCACACCCGAGCGGAACGAGCGCACTGTTGGGTGAGCGAAGGTTGCGGTCGCCGGCGAGCCGAGAAGTTCCAGTTCCCCATCTGCAGCGGCAGTGGCCTCCGGTGGCGCTGCCCCGGGTTGCCGGAGGTCCAGCGGTCCAGTACCCTAAGTTGGTGCACTCGCTAGGTATGCCCGTGACATAGCCCCAGGAACTGAAATTTTGCGTTGGGTTGGTCAATTAGCGTTGGAATTCGGCGGTATAGCTCGATATATCGTCTGGCAGCAATGATCTTAGTACTAGGGGTGGTTTCCTTCCCAGTGTGGCTATTTATTACCTGTTGTTGTGGCAGACAGAAGGGTTACTGGAGTAATGCATCTGCTGTGAAGCTTGTATTCACTGTGTTTTACTTTTCTGAGGAAACTGGAACTTTTGTATGATTGCCTGGAATATCTTACAAGCAAAGGGATAGCGGATAGGTTTAGGTTGGACATGGGGAACCAATTTGATCATGAAACCTCAATTGCGTTCTGAATGGTTAGATTTGAAAAACGTGAAGGCCTCTTAGCAAGTTAGTTACAATAATAATAGCCAGATTACTAACAATAGAATTGTCTCTGCGACTAGAGCACTATTAAAATGTGTAGTGAAAATGTAGGTGCATAGTACGCTATTGTGTATTCTGGATCCATAAGCAGTATGTAAATGTTAATTCCTAGTAGACTCAGTCTCTTCCCTGTGGCAACTAACCCCCCTGGTGGCCACCACCCTCTAATGGGAGTATGCAACCACATGAGTATAGTTTCATGTTGGTGGTATGCTGAGGAGCTGCAATCATATTTGACTTTAATGGGCCCTAATTGGGAAATCTCTCCCGTGAGTTGATGTCTTAGCAATGCTTCCCCATGGGATAAATCTGTTTGTTCCGTGAGGATTGAAAACTGATACATCAGGAAAATGCATTATAGGGTGAAACCGCAAGCGCACTGGGGTTACTTGTGTAATGATTTTCATACTCCAGTTACATGGTAATATACTGTGTTAGCGGTTTCTATATTTGCAGTTTGCCTATTTGACCCAGAGCTGTTGGCTTGTTGGACTAATGTTGTTCCGTTTCTAGGCAGCAATCAATGAGCTCACTATGTATATTTTTCAGCTATGCAACCCCATCTCAAATATGAAACCATAGAAGAACACATGTTTTATAATCTCCAAAGAAATTTGAGCTATCAAAACCAGCTTCATATTTACCACAAAACCAATGCCAGCTACTTTTATAACTCAAACCTAAGAATTTGTACACATCATGAATTATAACATTGGTTCTTTGTTTTCCCAGCTAGGCCCATGTTAATGTGCTATTACTCAGAGATTTCCTTGGCCATGAAGAAATGAAATGATATTCCCTACCAGCTTCATGATATTCTTTCATGCTTCACCACTTGCATACATCTGAATCTCTGATCAATATACCTTCTTGTTGTATAAGTCAATTGCTGAGTTGGTTGATTAGGATCTACTCTCTCCGTTTATAAATATAAGATGTTTTAACTTTTGTCCACATTCACATGTATATACATGTATTTATACATGTTTTAGTGTCTATGTTCACTCATTTGGGTCCGCACCTAGTCAACCTAAAACATCTTATATTTAAAAACGGAGGGAGTAGGACTCTTGGAGAGATCCTTCTGAGTTCGCAAAATTCTCGTCATATGAACTTAAAACCTTACTGACCTGGTTCTTTGATATTAATATAGTATATGGTGATACCAGGTACGCCTCCACTTTTAAAACCATGCACTCATTTAATATGACTACCCTATGTATACACGAATGTGTGAAATAAATTCTGTGAACTTCTGTTCGCGAACCATCATCTCCAGATTTTTTTCTTGTATCTGTAAGGGAAAATATATTTCCCTTTGATCTGTTTGTGCTTGGCCAAATCATCCTTCCTTGGACATCCATGCACTGCAGTCTTAAATTGCTTTTACATCACTTGCGGTAGTTGATTTTGGCACCAAGTCTTTTTCTAGTTCCAACTAAAGAGATAATGAACAGATGTCAGTTTTGTGTCCCTTGTGAGTACTTCTCTCCGTAAAAACACTTTATACCGCCTGTTGAAACCAAACTTCAATTGGATTTTATTCCTTTCGAATCTCAGGTTCTCTGTTCCGAACTTTGTTTTATAATTATGTATCAATTAACATTGTGCTGCAGTAAATACTATTAACCCCGATGCCTATACCTATCTGTTCCGCTTGTTACAACTATTCGTGAGAAGTTGTGGTCACACCTTTTTGATGATTTTGGTGGGCATCCACAGTTGTCCCTGTTAGTGTTTTGTGTAAGTATATAGGATTATGCAACATTCGTATATATATGGAATATTATCTAAATAGGCAGGAGAGTTATTTGAATAATAAATATATAAGATTAGAGTTAGAGATTTTATCTGTATCCTTAGGATTATTACTTAAGGGTCAAGTCCTCCTATATAAGGGACAACATATGTATCAGTTATCAATCAAGCGTCGAGAAATTAAACAATCTAGTATATCCTTGTTCGCCCTGCCCAAACCTATGTTCTACTCCCCAATCCTCTACGCTATGCCGTCCGGCCATCCTCGTGGCAGTAGTTACCCAGTTTGTTACAGTTAGGCTCTCTCACTGTAATGGCTTCTTGTGCTTACATATTTTTATAGTCTAATGTTGGTCTTAGAGTCACCAATAGATGCAAAGGAAATATTTCACGAGCTGCAGCCCTGCCACAATAATAAAGACGACTGATGTCACTTTGTCTTGCTATCTCTATATCTAAAAATTAGCAGGACATGACCGTGAGGTGCAAAGTGCGAACTGTGAACTACCTTTTATTAGATACAATAGAGGTCTTTAAGTTAGATTAGGATGGACATTTTAGAGGTTAAATCAGTAAAGAACAGTGCTACCATTTTGTTATCTCTCATTCTATTGGTGCTTTGTACATGCCTAAAGATCTAGAATGCCATGGGTTAACAAGCTGGGTTCTATGGATCTTGTATCCTGCTGCCTAATTAATTCTCCCGCAAAGAAACAAACTAATTGTTTTCAAATTGAAATATTGTTGTAAATTGTTACATTTTGTTTTGACAGAAATAAAATTTTACACCTTATGCAGTGTAGAATATTTTGCCCATTTCAGTTGTATGATTCGAGGCTACATAATGTTACATTTCTTGTGCCCACTAGTGCACGAAGTACATGGATTGAACCAGCAAAACTTAATTCATGAGATTCATTTGTTAACAAAATCCTCACATTTGTACCTTTGCCATTAGACTTGTTATTCTGCCATCGATGTTAGACTCTTGCCAGTCCCCCGATTTTTTTATTGTCAGTGTCCAATTTTTAATTTACTTTACTGGTCTTCTAGGCCTGAAACTACGCAGAATGTATTGTATATAATAAGCATAATCTGGGTAGAAGTTCCATCTACCAAGCATGCCATTAACCATCGACGTTGTGTTATTTTTTTTAGCAACTGAAGTATAGTATCTACCATGGTTATGTCTATACTAACCATTGACGCTGCTGCTTCAACTTCTAGCGGAGCTAAAATGTAGAGTTTTGGTTGGGCATCAGATTCCGATATGGAAATTGGATGTATCAGTTTCTGCTGGTTGTAAGTACTCTGAAGCTGATTTGAAGTGCTGAAAAGTTTTATTTTCTTCTTTGTGCCTGCCTTTTCACCTATCCATTTTGACACCAGAAATATATGTTTCGCCATTTTGCTGTTTTGTTTGGGATATTCTGCGAAGAATGGTTTAAGTTTTCAAATGAAATCAACCTGGTTTCGATATCTCCAATGATATTTACTCTGTTTCATCATTCTACCTCTTATACTCAATCATTGCGCAAATTGGCCATAACGATCTGTAACATGATTTATCATATATTCTGTGGAAAACTGGTGGCAACAAATTTACTGAAGTACTAATGTAGTATGTTACTCAGCCACTCTGCATTGCACTTTGCAGGGGTAAGACTTGACTCGTATAATCCTTCCCGAGACCCCACCTGGTGTGGGAGTTAGCACTGGGTTTGTCCTTTACTAACGTAGTATGTTGGTCGCTTCTTTTAGTAGCCAACTTGTTACTTATTAGGCCACCCTGTTGCTTTCTTATCTTACGAGAAAGGAGTTTGAGATCGGACTACTTTTATATCATAATATCATATGGAAAGCACATTCCTTCTCTTGTTAAATACATTCAGTATTTTAACATAAATCTGTAGAACTCTAGTCAGTGCAGTTTATTGGGGGATGTGGGGGTAGATGTGAACGTAAGAGAATCCGTGCAAGTGTGTCGTATCATAACTTTAACTTCTTACCAGATTGTTACTTGATCTGACGCAAGAGTCGTACTAAATCAGGTGTTCTGGTTCTGGGTGAGGTACTGTGATCAATTATATGAATGTGCCAATTTTGCCAGCCTTTTCTGCGGCAGTAGATTTGCAGCTTTTTGGGTGTGTTTGGTGGCAATAATCAGGGTCACTAACTCCTATGGTGCTAGGATGGGGCCAAAAGTACTGAAAGATCACACTATTAGTTTTACGGCTACTGCTTCTCATTGGCATACTGCTATTCAAAGCCGCAAATTTGTGGAAGTTTTTTAGATGTTCAGTAGGTTGGTGGCTGCTGATTTCTCTGTGGATCATCTCTGGCTCTCTGCTGTATTTTCTTAGTTATGCTCTAGTTGGCTAGAGGTTTTCCTGCATCCTTTGTAAATACATTGTAAAAAGAGTTCATGTTATTGCTTTCTATGCTATCATGGACGAAACGTTTATTGTACATACAGTTTTTGCTTAGTTGTTTGTGGGTCTTCTTTATAAGTGTGTCTGGGTTAATGTTGAGCTGTGTGTGATGTATACCGCAAGATGATCAACCATGATTTGGGGAGTGGATGTACAAACCCACCCGCCCAGGTTCAAGTCCTCACGGATGCGACTTTGGGTTTCTATTTATACTGTTGGGGCTTTTCCTTAAAGTTTTATTTCAAAAATAAAAATATGAGCACGCAATACTTATGCCATATTAAAAATTACAATTTCAACTGGTCTCCAAGATTCTGTTCGATGTGATATGCTAAGTCTTGGTAATTGTGCTTGCTGTTGTTGTATGAACCAAGTACCCAAGTGGCTGAGAACCGAGATGAGGATATGGTGATATGCTGGGCCTGCTGGCTGTCATCGCTGATGGAGACAGGTGGTGCTTCTGTTTCTGTGGACTTTAAATTTTGGCCTTTTCCTTTTAAATGTTCATCCGTCATTATCCAGAATAAATTCTTGCTTTACAGCATTAGGAGCCAATAAGGTTCTGAATACACCTGATTGCTTTACCATAGTGAATAAAATGTTCTTAAAATGTTAGCAAGCCAAGACTCTTATGCCATTGCTATTTACTGTTAGAGTAGATTTTCCTTGGATGTGCGATGACTTGTGGTGTAGTATTACTATATATTAAGGACATGCTGTTATGCAATTTCCTCAGCCATCGCGCCTTGCGCTACCCCAATCTAGCGCGGGAGGCTGCACCCATTTCCACATAAAAATGTCATTGAAGGTATAGCTTCTTCTAAAATATTCTACACCCGTTGTAGTTATTGGAGGCTGTATCATTGTATCAACCACTGCTCTTATTAAGCATCATCTTTTGTATCACTCACGGTTCTATTGCCATGCATTGAAAATACGATTTTTTGTAGTTTTTCCCCTTAGTTTTTGGCCCGGGGCGTGGCCAAATCCTGGCTCCGCCACTTCTAACTAGCAGGATCAGAATATATTTTTGGATAACTAGTTGTAAGAAAATTTATTTCTTTTTACCTTAGTGCACACTCCATTGATTGATTATGCTGCAATCGGTTTGTAAAACATTCTACAGAAACCGTAAAGGAAATAACACAGCAACTTAAAGTGATGGTTCTCACCCAACACCAACAGTTTCGAGATCAAGGTTTCTTTACAAATCATTGATAAAAAATTGTAGCCTTGACTGAAAGAAGGAATCAGGCAGAGTGCTTGTGTGCCCATGGCACTAAGTGACTAAGTGCCAGCGACAGGATCTAATGATAGGGGCAACACCGTGGTCACGCATAGCAGGTTTTAGGAGTAGCAAGTCCAGCTGGAGTGGGAGCGATGGTGAGACAAGCATTACACACATATATGGCCACACCAGGCAGAATTGCCATATAAGTACCAGCAGATGCATTCACCATTGGAAATATATCCTGTTCATGCCTTGTCTTGTTTAAAGAGATTGATACTGCAAGATATCTGCGGCTTGATTTTGGTGCTCCCACACCGACCCGTTTCTGATATTCACGTCTTGTAGAGGTTTTTACACTGCACCTCTCCCCCATTTTTTGGAGCCATGAGCCGATGAGTGCGAAGTACTTTACCAATCGATGATGTGTTATTTCTTCTTTTCTAAAACGATACACCTACTATATTTGAGATGTGACCTAATAGGTATACTGTTGTATCAGGTACAGCCATATGTATCAAGGATCATGCTTCGAGATCAGTGACTACGATGGTAAGCCAGAACAAATGGGTTGAGCTAGCATGGATGTCCAGGAAGAGGGGGAGAAGAAGTCCTCTCTGGAAATGGGTTTAAAGCAAGCAGGCTTATCGGCGGTAAGGTGCATGTGATACTTGTTTCAGGTTTTGCATGAACTCGAACTAAAAGGATGACGCTTCTTGTACAATGTTCCCATTTTGTCACTTTATCCACGAGAAAGAATGCAATGCAAGGCCCACTATCAAGAACCAAGCCTAATTGGCAAGAGAAAATGTCCAAGATGGAGGATTGGAGGGGTTCCCGTGGGGTCCGGTAAATAACTTGGCGTCCGTTTGTGGCTAGACACGCCGATGTCACATGAAGGCTGCAGCTGTTTGATCTGAATCAAGTCCCTAGCTAGTTGGGCTTGTGGCCCAGCTGGGTTATGCTGCTTGTTTTTACCTGACAGGCGAACGAATATTGTCGGTAAAAGTATGCTTGTCGTCACCGTACCTCTTAGTTTCGCTATGTTTCATCATGCAAAAAACCATGTTTTTGTTTGCAGAAATGGACCAACGCACGCTAGCTGTTGGTGGACCTTGCGGCGTGCTTATATGGAGATGGTCCTGAGTAAGAAAAGGATAAAATATTGTGAATCTACTCTTCGCTCCTACTGCTGGCAGTACCGATGCATGGCGATCGAGCACTGCTGCATGTACGTGCAGCTCTATTGTTCATGAGAGTCAATTCCCATCCAATTGCTGTAGCCGGGCGCGTGTCGCCCAACGAACGAACGAAGGAATAAGTTTTTTGTGAATGTGTCGGCATGCATGGAACCACCGTCGATCTCCCTAGCTAGCTCCAGGAGGCGCCACACGTCACATGCACATTTTTTATCCAGTCTAGGTCTCGATCGCATCGCATCGCATCGCGTCCCGTGCACTGTAGCGAGACATGATACGATTCGAGTCGAGCAGTTCAATCAATCAACACGGACGGAGGGTGCGTGATTTATAGGCTTTACTGGATTGGAAGGCACATGCATGCGTGTCCGTATATGTGCCTGCTTGTTTCGAAGGAAATGCCGACGCACGTACGGTACTGCGTACCGTGTACGTATACGTGCTAAGCACCGCCACTGATCGATCGATGTGCTTCTGCTGCTGCCTTTTGTGTTGATGGTCGTTTTGCTTCGCAGCTGGAGTGAAGGGGACGGACGGAGTAGTAGTGATAGTGAAGCAGGGTAGAGTAGTATGGCAGGGAGGGGTGCCCCCCTACAACAAACTGCTCCCTCCCTGCTAACCACCAATCATTCTGCAACACATCTCTCTCTATCTCTCGCGTCTGTGTCTGTTCATCTCTCTACGGCTGGTACCCATCATCATAATGTGCTACCGCGCGAAGGGTCAAGTACTCGGTCCCCGGCCCGCTCCAGCCATCGCACATGCACTTTGTGTCCACTAGATTTAATCCTTCTTGTCTCTTCCATTCCACGCATAAACCCCCCTCGTGACCTTGACATTCACGCCATCAACAGTCTGATTCGCCTATAACAATATATAGTACTGTACGTTCCATGTACATTGTGTGCATACAGTATACATACATGTATATATCCCCACACCTGGTCTACTGTTCGCTTATACCAAGCAATGTTATAATTTCCAGGCGCTGCCGAATGGGTCCTTCAGATCAGCAAAGCATCGCATCATTAAAGTGGGTGCCCCCGGGCCAACGTGGCACGGCATGCGCAATTAGGGCCGACCCATAGGCCTGGGCAAGATGGGCAACCGGCTGTCTGAGAAGAGAACTGCCCAAATGCTTCAGTTTATACTCTAAAAGTTTCTATAAATATGTTTACTTAATTAATTAATCATGCACTAGAAAGTGCTACCGCGACATTCGTTACCTCATACTTTTTACGGATCTTTACCATAAGTACTTATGAATTATATAGATTATGCAATGTATAAGACATAGTTCTATAACAAACTTTACTACAAATATCTCAATGAATTCACTAAACAAAACAAGACAAACTAGTATTTAGTAACATTGCAGATATCTGGTTAAACTATGAGAAAAAATAACACATAATTATACTTATAATACTATAACATGCTAAAAATAAGACCTAGAGAAGTATAAAAGTTCAATATAAATTGTATTCGCCCCGGACCTGAATTTTTATTGGACCGGCTGCAATCTGATTTTGAAGATAATCGTCAAAGATCAGATAAATATGACCTAAAAATTATCAAAACAGTGTTGATAACAATGAGAGCATTTATTTCTAAACAAAAACGACCGATTCCGAAAATGTAACTAATATAGAAATGGTCATCACAAATGCCTTGCATATCCCATCTTAGTAACTTTCTTGCGGTCTGTGGCGACATCTGCCTGATGGAAGCAGAATCATCTCAAATAAGCGTGTACTACAGATTGCTCTATATTGTGGAGTTGTCTGCGATAGCCATTGAAGAAGAATTGATGACTCTTACTGAGAGTTCTCTAGGATAAATTAAGTTCGGTCATGAGTATAAAATGGTTCTAATAACACCCTCATCGGACACGAGTCTCACATCAGATACGCTGAAAACAAAAGACACATTTGCGATGAGGCACGCTAGAATGGGCGACCGCGAGGCACCCCACGTCGACAAAAAATAGTTATGGATGACCGATGTGGAAGGAAACATGCGCGACGAGCATTTTACTATGCACATTTCCGATGTAGGTAGGCAGGAAAACGATGGGTCAAAAGTTAACCATTGCTGATGTGACCATGCCATTATATATGCAAGTAGCTAACTCTCTTCCTCACTCTCCTAGATCTGGACAAGGTGTGGCGATAACACTCGCCGAATTTGGGCCTGAAATAACTTTACAAGAAATCCGGACACTACCAATCCTTAAACATTTCTGGAAACCACATTGGATCAGTTTCGCTGTGGTCGTCAATCATTTCATTCTATTAACATGTCTCCGGCGAGAGAGTGTGCCCGGTTTGTGAGGGAACAACTGCTCCTCTCTCTCCACTTTGGACATAGATTTTGCGCATGCTTCTCACCTCATTGGACAGATCTAGCATCAAGGAGTAGGTGTCTCGGGAGAAGAGGAGGAGAAGGTGGGGCGAGACACACGCAGGAAGAGAGGAGCAATCTGTGTCGATGATGGTATATGTAGGAGGGTCAACAGAGGGATCCTCTGCCTATGGCATGCCAATCCACATGTGATATAGTTGTATCAGATCCGTTATCGCCACGAGAGAAGCCCTAGGGGAATAGCTACCGCCCGGATGAGAGGACGATGAATCTAACGTCTTGCGGACTTGACGAGGGATAAAAACATGGAGAAATTATGATCTCCCGAGCATATGCGAGCAGATAATTTTTTTGCTCTGGGAGAAGCAAAGATCACTAGTTGCTACTAGGGACGATATTTACCTAGGTTCTTGCCCCTTGTGGGTAAACGCTCGACTCCTGCCTTGGATTGTATTATAGGTGGATCATACACAGATTATTATAATGCCCCCTAGGTTTCGATGATGAACTCGATGGATCATTGTGGTATTCGAAACAGGAGAAAGTGCCCACGACGGATCAAGTTGTTGGATGAAGATGATGGTGGTGTGCACTTCTGTAAATTTGAAGAGCTTAGGTCTTTATGAAGTCTTTGATCTTCTTTATATTTATGGATAGGAAGGCGGTCACCTTCCATGTATGTAAGATTTAAATTTGCTTCCTTTTCACCATCTAACCCCAATCATACGGGGAAATTGCCAGCTTCTTCTCACTACCCGATAGTCTCTCAAAAACCCCAACTCCTCTTAGAAAATTTCCGTTTTCACCCAATCCCCAAATTTAAAAGAAAATCCAAATCCCCAAGCGAGGAGGCTGCCATGTTGTTGCATAAAAGGAGATTGTTCCCGGATGAGCCGAACCCCTCCCTACCCTGAAGTGATCCTGTGTCTTGTACAACTTTGGACCATTGTGTGCCGTCGTATAGCTGCGCATGGGCGTTGTAGAAGAAGTTCTGCCGAAAAGTGCCCATGGCAATCGTGCAAGTGCACCAACCTCTGGTGTCCCCGCATGATCATTCAAAATTCTGCGAGCCAATCACGACATCCGACGCCGTGACGTGCTCGTTGAAGTCTGCGCACCGCCATTTGATTTCTTCGTCACATTCCGGAGCGCACACGGCTGCAAACATGTTGGGATATACCAAATAGGTATGCCCACGTCATGGAGTTATTTTAGCAAGCCAAGGTACCCCACTGGTGGTTGTGCAGGCTGGCCCCGGGCGGCCAGTTTGCTAGAGCCATAAGGCGGAGGCCCAACCGACTTAAGGAAGTTCCAAGACTATTTCTACCTGAAGCCCAAGTGTTATGCGCCTTGTTGTACAAGACATGACACCTTAGATGGATTGGCTTCATGCTTTATCTCCTTGTCTTAGGACTAAGCAATCTCTACACTGTAACCTCTAGCTTGTACGCGATATTCGCCTATAGTGAATTATAGCAGAACGCAGCGTTCCTCCATCGTCCGGGAGCCTGAAGCTCGGTAAACCTTGCGTACAACCCCGCATATGGATCATCTGCCACCTAACGCGAGCCACCCTACATCGCTCCTGCAGTGACAATCCCACGAAAATGCATGCGCTCGAATTTTCCGTTGTTGTTCGCTGCGAAGGCGCACAGGTGGCATTTGCTCGATGGTAGCTAGCTACACTACAACACGTCAGGCTACCACGGTTTGAGTCCGTGGTAGAAAGTCAAATTTCCGTTGCAACCGTACCATAGCGACGGTCCTATCAAGCGGTGTCAATCTTGCGTCATAAACTGATTGCACGATATTTTCGAGGAACCGTGGTAACCCTAAAACCCACACTACCACGTTTAATAAACTGATCAATCCAAATACACCACTTTGGGTTACCTTCATACTTAATGCATGTTGTGGAAATGGTCAGATATACTTTTCAAGATCGATCATTAGCAGTGCGCCGTCTAGAATGGCAGCTCCTAACTTTGGGTTACCTTCATACTTAATGCATGTTGTGGAAATGGTCAGATATACTTTTCAAGATCGATCATTAGCAGTGCGCCGTCTAGAATGGCAGCTCCTAATTAAAATCTGACGGCAGAAGCTATTTGAGTTGGACGGATGACTTTATATGCAACACTTGTTATACAATTATTTGCAACCTTCGTAAAAAATTCAAAACTCACATTAAGATGACATATGGGTCTGTACATTTGAATTTGGATTGCATTTTCGTTTGTTGGGAGCAGGATAGTTGTCCCAAAATTGAGATGATACGAATGTAACTCCCCCGTTGAACTTGTAAAACATCGTCATGAAGTCATTCTCTATGACGTCCCAACATTTCTTAAGGAAACGTGATGAAGCTTTGTGTAGCAATGTCTTCCGGTCTTTCGTTTGAGGTGTACCCTTATGCGTCCACGTTATAGTGATCTGAAGTTCAGAAAGTTTGATTGAACATATGGATTACTAGGGAACGACACCTATTTAGGGACATCGACAAAAGGCAGCTAAAAGTGCACAATAAGCTCTTGGGGGCTAAAGTGTAGCCAGGCACTGTAACGTTTACACCGTAGACATCAAAGTTGAGCGCCAATAAGAGGATTCTTTTTGAACGCCCGCAATGGAGGCCACCCGGCTGAAAGGGATCCTGCTGTCAAGTTGTACAAGGCACAAATTCAGTATGTATTGCCAGTATTGGGCCATGGTGTAGCGAAAGAAGCAAACGCAAAGTGCACCCCCAAATTATGTGTTAAGGATGTTCTGCGATGCTGTGAAATTACACGAACAGGCTACAAGGTACAAGCTACAGCTTTGGCTATAATTGAAAAGGCCCAACACACACAGGTCTAGAAAGATGGCGAGAAAAGGTTACTGCGTCGTACTTTCAAGGACTGAAATAATCAAATCAACCAGCTCAGCTCTACTATTGCCATCTTCAGATTCAAATGGCAGTGATCTTATCATCAGTAACCAACGCATGCAGCCTTCCTACAGGCGGCGAGGAGCCAAGGACAGAGCAAGGGAGCAAGGAACAGAGCATATGCATGCGTTTTGCTTGCTGCACAGATACCGGCTGTGGTTTAATTCGAACGAATCGTCTCGCTAGATTGCAAAATCTGGCACTGCATGAATGCCCCAGAACCAAGGATCAATGCTTAGCTGCTGCCACTCTGAAAAGAGAGAAATTATTCTTTCATATCAATCACGGGGACCGCTACAAGCAGTACTACAGCCGATCGCTGTGCCCAGGTAGCAGTGAACAATGCAGACAGGCAGACAAGGTAAGTGCAATGCAGATATATGGCATGAGTCTCTCTGCTCTTCTGGTTTCAGTTAATGCAGGCTAGGATCCGGATTAACTGCATCATTAAGCATGAAGGGACAGGCTCGCGTACAGAGACCAGATCGATCGGTGCTTATCCTCATCTTAGCTCACTTGTCATTCTGTGGGGTGAACTCAGTGCAGTGTAATTCACAGTGCAGCCATCATTTCTGAACGCCCAGGCCCGGCTCCTGCTGCCGGTACTTTGTATGTGAAAATGCGGCCATTCCTACCTATAATCTGGGTAGCTACTACAGTAGATCATTGACATGATCCAAACCTCGACAGCACCTACAGCAGATGGCTCTGCTCTACGTCATGACAAGCTAGCAAAGTAACAAGAGGTTAAAGTAAAAACTGAAAGGAGTGTTGTAGAATAACCGCGCGGCGGAGGCTAACCCGTGTAGGCCAAGTTCAGAGACTTTCAGAGATCGACCGATCCCAAACCCTACCGATCTACAGTACATAGTTCGGCCGTGAACCACCACCAGGCCAGCCACTTGCATGGTGAGAATTACCAGGCCGGGCAAAAGCAATGTGGGTAATTAACCTGCGTCGATGACTTGGCTGTCAGGGGCCGGTACTGGGAGACGAAGTTGGATGCGTTTTATTCCGACAGATCAGGCGTGCTAATTTATGCCATTCCGCCAGGGGAGACGATAGGGAATTTCGGAGACAGGGCATATATGCTTGCGGAGGCAACTTCACTTGATTCTGCCCCGGGCCGGCCGATATATTCCGGCCATGAAAAACCTCTCCGGCCGGCCCTGGGAATTGGGAGTGACACGTAATACGTAGTAGGCTGACCGCCCCGCTGCTCCTCGCTCCCCCACCCCGGCGCAAGCGTGTATATATAGGGAGGCATGCCACGATGAGCCCCAAACCCACAAACAACGCCTCCTACCTCCTGATCCACACCTCACCCCACTCCAGGAGACCAAAAGGCCAAACACACAAAGCACCAACCCGTGCAACGGAGGGAGAAAGAGCGAGAAAGGCATTCAGGCCAAGGAGTCAAAATGTACTTGTAGCTTGCACCGCCCACCAATCACCAGTGGACAGCAGCCAGCGGCTAATATCTTCTTCCACGGTGGGAGGTCGATAGAGACTCACTCGCATCGCACACCACCAGCGATCGAGCACTTTTCCAGCCGGCCAGCCGCGGGAGCAACCAGCTAACAGCAGGTCGCCGATCATGTGCAACACCGGCGCCGGTCCTCTCCCCTCGCCGCCCCTCGCCTCCTTCAAGAATTCCTCTCACCTGCTCCACCCCATGGACGACGGCGAGGACCACGCCGGCCGCGCACTGGCGCTCTCCAAGGTACACGCACATTCCTTCTCTAGCTAGCTAATCTTCTCAAGACATGCATCGCATGTGCCTGCCCGCCCGCCCGGTAAATTTCATACTGGCATGCACACGTCGGTAGGTCTGTAGACATTGAGCTACCTGCTAGCTACAGTCTGCTTATTTTACTGCCTAGCTAGTAACAGCAACCAGAAAAGAAAAAAAAGGAAAGCTCGAGCTGTTGGAAAATAGTTTGCTTTTCTCGGCTGATCGACGCTTTTGTTGGTAACAATCTCACGTGTGTCTGACCAGGTGGCCGACGAGGCGCGGGCGATCGGCCGGTTGTCGGTGCCCATGGCGGTGACGGGGCTGGTCATGTACTCGCGCACCTTCATCTCCATGCTCTTCCTCGGCCAGCTGGGCGAGCTGGCCCTAGCCGGCGGCTCCCTGGCTCTCGGCTTCGCCAACATCACGGGCTACTCCGTGCTCTCCGGCCTGGCGCTCGGCATGGAGCCCATCTGCGGCCAGGCCTTCGGCGCGCGCCGCGGCAAGCTCCTGGCCCTCGCGCTCCACCGCACCGTGCTCCTGCTCCTCGCGGTGGCGCTGCCCATCTCGCTCCTGTGGATCACCTCCACGGGCCACATACTCAAGCTGCTCGGCCAGGATGAGGACGTGGCCGCCGCCGCGCAGACGTTCGCGGCCTACGCGTCGGCCGACCTGGCCGTGCTGGCTGTCTTGCACCCGCTGCGTGTCTACCTCCGGTCGCAGAACCTCACGCTTCCCATCACGGCGTGCTCCCTCTTCTCCGTGCTGCTGCACGGGCCGATCAACTACCTCCTCGTGGTGCGCCTCGCATGGGCGTCGCCGGCGTCGCGCTCGCCGTCGCGCTCACTGACCTCAATCTGCTCCTGGCGCTCGTGTGCTTCCTCGCCATCTCCGGGGCCCACAGGGACTCGTGGGTGGGCCCGACCTCCGACTGCCTCCGCGGCTGGGGAGCTATGCTTCGTCTCGCCGTTCCCACCGCCACCGCGGTCTGCCTCGAGTGGTGGTGGTACGAGCTCATGATCGTGCTGTCGGGCCTCCTCGCCAACCCGCGCGCCGCCGTGGCCTCCATGGGCATCCTCATCCAGGCCACGTCGCTCGTGTACGTGTTCCCCTCTTCTCTCGGCCAGGGCGCGTCCACGCGCGTCAGCCACCAGCTCGGCGCGGGTCGACCGGCGGGGGCACGCCGCGCCGCCGGCGCAGCCCTCTGCATTGGCCTCGTCATCGGCACCGTGGCTTCTACCTTCATGGTGTCCGTCCGCAACCACTGGGGCCGCATGTTCACGTCGGACTCCGATATCCTGCGGCTCACCGCGGTGGCGCTCCCCATCGCCGGGCTGTGCGAGCTCGGCAACTTCCCGCAGACCGCCGGGTGCGGGGTGCTCCGCGGGAGCGCGCGCCCGGCCAGCGGCGCTCGTATCAACCTGGCCTCCTTCTACCTCGTCGGCATGCCTGTGGGTTTGGCGCTAGCCTTCGGGGCCGGCCTTGGCTTCGCCGGCCTGTGGCTCGGCCTACTGGCGGCGCAGGCGGCCTGCGCGGTGTGGATGGCGCGCGCGGTGGCCGCCACTGACTGGGACGTCGAGGTGGCCCGTGCCAAGGAGCTAACGAAACCCACTACAAGCACCAGCGACGCCGAATGCAACAGCAACACCTCAAAAAGCAGCGTCACCACTAGCAAAAAGACAGCAATAAGTAGTAGCTGCAATGCCGGTGGTAGCAGCAACAATGGCTACGTGCCGATCAGCGAGGGCGGCAACGACGACGTGCTGCAGAAATTGGAGGCAGGGCTCATGACCATGGCCAGCTCCGTTGGTGCTAGCGGCGTCAGCGGCAGCAATGGCGACACGGATGCCGTTGACAGAGACAGCAAGTGCAGCAGGAACAGTAACAGCTCCAGCAGCAGCGGTGCCGTTTGTACGGCGGCGGAGGGAAAGGATCCGACGATGGACGAGGTCTCGGAGAGGGCCCCGCTGATCAGAGTGGGAGACGAGGAGGAGAAGGCCGACGATGGCTAAGTCGTGTGGCCGCTCCATCGATTGATTCTGGGTTTTGATAACTCTAGGCTGTTGCTATTGACTTGTTTGATCCATGCATCCCACTCCATCTTGATTTTGTTAGAAGAGAGAGAGTATTGAGGAGGAAATGATTATGGTTGCCTGATTGTTTCTTCCTTAGTCAATTACCCCAGGTTGGTACTGCCATGAACAACTCTTGGGAGCCTTCTGTAAATACTATTCCAAAAAGAGGCCGAATATATTATTATCGCTATTATTAATTGATGATGGTGAAAGTCGGAAAGTGCTTCACACGTGTATACGCACGCAAGCATGCATCCATAGATGGATGTACGTTGGTTTCATGATGATTTGAGGGTTGGCCTCTAGCGCTGTCCCCCGAGTGGATGCAAGCGTGCGGGCCAATTGTGGTGCCCCGTTCATTCCTGCCATTTATTTCCGCGCACAGCGCTTCCATATCGAACTCATTTGCTCCTTTTTGTGCGTTTTCCTTTTGATAAAGCGTACGATCTCTGATATCTACAAAGCACTCGGTGAGAAATAAAAAGCTGCACTTGGTTTCTTGCGATTTTGGGAAGAATAAACTTTACGGCGCTGCAAAGGAACGATGCGGTATGCCTCTGTTTCCCAATGCGTTGCTACTCTGGGATTATCTTTCTCGTTAGAGGTTCTTTACCACCAAATATTTGGCACTGTTCGTCCTACAGGCTACAAACGTCGAATAAATCATGCAGTTTATAGAAGCACCAAGTGATACTACTCAGATATGGAAAAAGGAAATAGAGCAAAAGGACCTTTATGTATCGGTGCAAGTTTCACAACCACTCATGCATGCTTAATTTGGCTTTCCCATTCAATGTCAATAATTTTATTGCTGGGCTCCGGATACTGGTTGCAAAAGGTGAAAAAAACTGAAAAAAAAAAACTACTCAAGCTACTTAACGTGGGGTTACAACGGCAAATCCCATGGACGTCATCCTATGGTTTCGAGATGGGAGAAGATGTACACCTGATAGTTTCGTCGGCTAATAGGAAGAATTTACCCAGGTTCAGGTCTCCGGAGGGTAACACCCTACCTCCTCTTGTCTGATCTATATTGCTTGGATGTTTACAGGGTGGCCGTAACGACAATGGCGATAAGATTGCGATCTCGCTAGGGTTCTAGTCACCTTCGTCTGGCGGCCCCTCCCAGCCTTTATATATGAGGCTAGGCCTCGGGTGTCCTTAACCGGGTAGGTTTACATGGTCGGTGGGAACTAGGGTTTCCCAATCTTGCTCCGTACTCCAGGAGGTAACACATCGTGTGCGTGTGTAGTTCCGTGTAGGCTTGATCCTTAGTGGGCTTTAATGGCCCTCACGGTGGGCCTTTAGCTGAATCGCACCTATTATACCAAAGGTGGAGTACCCGAAGGGTATGCCCACGTCACTACTAGTCTGATCTCTGTTATTGCTGAGAGTGTTACTATTGTAAAATTGAAGGAGGCTTTCAACAAACAATTTCCTTGGAGAGCTAAATAGAAAATAACTTATTTTGGGAATAAGATGTTTCTATATGATTTCCCTTTGATCTAAGTTCGGATTGGAGGAAATGAGCATTTTTATTATTTTGGCCTGAAGGGGAGTTCAGCTGTGGTCATAATGGTCGCCAACTTCCATTGCACAATTCAAAGTATACGCACTGTTTAGGTGTGGGTTTATGGTGTTCCTGAATCTATGCTGGGAGACATGCAAGATGTGGACACGATTGACTTTAGGGAAAACTAGATGATCATATGTAAGGTGGGAGTGATGGATCTTGCAAAATATCAAAATGTCTGCTATGAGTGATTATCTTTATGTGTATCATATCAAGTTTGAACTGGAACAAGTGGTTGAGAGGGGAGGACCATTTGTAGATGGAACTGTAGTAAATGTGGAAGACCGTGCCATAAGCTCTAGTAGAATAATTAGGTCTGCTAGGAAATCTAGAGGGAACAAAAGAGCTAATAAAATTTGGATGAATATGGCTACTTCGGGTGAGAATGGTGTGAAAGATGGCCCACATGGTAGTCTGGCAGACGTTGAAGAAGTCCTTGAAGTTAGGTTGATGTTGATAGACGGATGGAGAAGGAGCTAAGCGACGTTATGCTATTGAAACAAGCTACCGAGGAAAAAAATAAAATAAACAAGCTAAGTAAAAAGAAGCCAAAGGCATGCATTCTGATACTCACATGGAAGAAGCTGCTATAAGTGTTCAAGAGGGTGAAGATAAAGATTCTGAAAAATGAAGTATTCAATCTTCTTATGTACAATTCTAGATCCTGATGGGATAATGGACCCGGATGATTATAGTGAGGCATTTGCTATGAGAATTGACCTAGGAACACAAGATATCAGATAAGTGAGGGAGGATAGAGGTAAGACAGAGAAAGGAGTGGGTGGGGAACAAACTGAATCTTTATAGTATTTGTTGAACAAAGAGGAAGGGTAGAAAAAGAAGGGGAAGCATGGAGCTAAGTGTGGGAGAGGAAGTGGAAAAACTACAAAGTCTCATGATGCAATTGATTAATATAGAATAAAACAAAGGAGAGAGTGAACACTAAAGGAAATATTTTGGACAAAGCATTAGATCAAACAACAAAGAGGAAATTGGAGGTTCAGCTGTATATTTTCCATCCTTAACTCTTATTAATACTTTCTTTACAATTTCTTCTACTCTAGACATTAATTTGGAAATAAATATAGAGGAAACTGATAGAACCGTTAAAGCAGTTATAAATTTTGAAGAAGTTTGTTTTAACTTATTTGTAGCTGCTAAATCTAGTGCAAAGATATGGGTAAGAATGGGGAAACAAAATTGAATAATTTTGATCATGAGGCCATTCGTGACCTATTATCTGATAAAGAACCTTCTAGTATTGATGGTAGTGGGACTTGTGATTCAGATATATAATTTGATGCTTGTGCTAGAAGTTTAACTTCTTTGATTATACTGAATAGATACAAAAATTCTATTTGTAGAGGGAGAGGAAGAGGGCACGTTATTTTTCTGGCCCAGAAAGTAGATTTAATTGTAATAAGAGTTTAAATATTGATTCCGTGTTTGGCTTTATTTCAAATATTAGAGGAGTTGGTGACATTGATACTCGTAGGAGTGTTAGAGATGAATTTGTTGATCATGATTGTAACACCCCAATTTTGGGAAGCTAGAAAACACAGTTTTTATAGAGCCAAAAATCAGAGTCAACAAAAACTTTTTGAAATACAGCATTAATGCTTGTGTCTCACTTCGGATTGCTCTGTTTGACCTTGTCTGCTTTGTTGATTTAGTTAACAACCACTGAAAACACTAACCTTTGAACTCAACCAATTTAGCATATCATTTAATTTTGGTGATCATGTCATGACAAGAATTATCCATACATCTTCTCCAATCTTATTTTGGGCCAACCTCTTTTTCAAAGATGTCTTGATTTTAGCAACAACCCAAAAACCCACTATTTGAGAAAAGTAAAAGTATTCCAAAAATTTAAGTGTTTCCAAAACTATGGAGATGTATATAATATCTCCTACCAAAAATCCAACTATGTAATTTTGTAAGTATCAACATCCCTTATTTTCAAACTCTTATTTTCAACATCTTTGAAAATAAAACAAGTGGGGGATATATTACTCCTATATTTCTATTTATCAAACCTTTTGAAAACTATGAAGTTATGTGTTGAGATACCTTTAAACACCACCTTGTCATGATTAGGTGTGATCCCTATATCACTTAATTATACTAAGGGTTTAGGATGTTGTTGATTGATAATTGTTTGTGTTTGAATTGCTTGACTTGAGTGTGTTATTTAATGAGTGTTCATGTGGTGATTTATTGTAGCATCATTTGATGCACATGATTTGATTTGGTATCTAAAGGTTTGTTTTCCTTGTCTTGCTTGAGTGGAATGTATTACCTCTTGTAAAAATGGTTTGGTGTGGATATTTACAAAATTTCGATTTTATATATAGAAAATATATCTTCACTCCTGTTAACTTTTAGCTTTTCTAGAGGCTGACCATTGGTGTTTCTTTTATTATTATTGGGCATGCAACTCACCCTACCTCTTCTTAAACATCCCTAGTATTCAAACTTAGCCTCCTTTAAAATTTACAAAAATGTTTGATCACTTTTGCATCTAGGTTTAGGGAGCTAGTCAAACCTGTGACCTTTTGACCTGAGTTGGATACACTTTTGCACTTCCTCCCCTAAGCACACCAGGACCCCCTTGGGCAATGCACTTGCACCCCTCTCTTCTCCATCACATGTCCTTGCTTGGAGAATTCTTTTTAGCCCTAATTAACCCCCTGGTTGCTTAATGTTTAGTGATGAACATGGCACCAAATTAACCCAGTGCACCTTTTTCTATTTAACCCTAAAACTATCTAAAACCAGCCCCTCCTCTCACACCCCGACCACCCTCTCACCTCTCTGACCAGGGTGGACATCCTAGTCAGCTAGGACCCACAAGTCAGCCCCCCCATCATCCTTCCACCACTCTCCTTCCCTCTTTTTTCCATTTGCCCAATGGGAGCTCACCCCCCCTCTCCCACTGGCCAGGCCACCTCACCCCGACCAAACCACCCTCTGCCCCCTCTCCACCGCCAGGAGAGCCAATGGAGGCAGCCCTAGCCCACTCCCCTGGTCCGAAACCCTACATCGGGACGCCCCCCCGAGCTTGACGCTCCCATTTGCCCCCTCCCTGCCCTCTCTCGCTGCAGAGCTCTCCCCTCACACCCCCTCTCCTCCCCCAAGAAGCCTCGCCCCTGCCCGATCCTTCTGCTGCCCAGGAGCCGAGGTTCTCTTCACGGCCGCCGTCGACTTCGAGCGGCGTTTGCCGTCGATTCTTTCCCCCTCTCGCTGCCATTCTTGGCCACCCGAGCGCGTCTCGACGAGACCTAACGCTTCGTGCCCTCCTTTTCTCCCCTAGGTGTCCGAGCACGTCGCCTCCGTCCTCGACCGACGCACGGTGGTGGAGCCGACGCCGCGTGCATGGAGCCTCCCCGCCGACGCCGTGCGTAGCCGTGACCGCCCCAACACCCTCTGCACCGACCCCAACCCCGCCCTCGCATCCTCGCCGCCCCTAGGTGAGCTTCCCGGCGAGCTCGCCTTCCTCTCTCTCCCTCTGCGACCACGGCCGCGTCGCGCTGGAGACGACGCAGGAGAGCCGTCGATCTCCAGATCGACAGCCACGTTTGAACGTCGTGACGGCGTTGACCGTTTTCGGCGCTCGCGCGCGCTGGAGACCAAGTGGGCCGATTTCGGCGTCGCCACGGCCCAGATCTGGGCGGTCCACGGCCAGATCTGGCCCAGCACGGCCCCTTTCACTTTTTTTTCCAGATCTTTTTCTATTTCTTGTTTCTGTTAATTATGCTTGTTTAGTTTAATTGATTTGTGGTAGATATGTTAGTGTAATTTCAATAGGGTAAATTTTGTAGTGTTCCTGTGTGTTTGCTTAAACATGCAGAAGTGAGTTTGCTCAAAAATAATTAGTATATTTTGCTTGGCATTAAATCTTGTGAAATGTGTGCTTTCTAGTGTTTTATTTTTAACAGGAGCTAGAAGTATCCAAAATTTGTAAATCCAATTGATCTGGAATGCTTGTGACTGTAGCTTTCTGTAGAAATTAACCTCATGTGTTTGTGATGCTTAGTTTTGAAATGTCATGTGGTTGAAGTTTGGACCAGTAGGGTTTTCTAGCATTTAATTAAATTTCAGAGAATAAGATTTTGGAATAAATCCAATTGCAGTAGTTTCTAATTCATACAAAGAACCTAAATCTAGCTTTTCATAAAATTTGGCTGAACAGAATACCCTGGACTTAATAAACTCTAAAAATGGTGTTTTCTGCCTATTAAAAATGATAAAATAAATATTTGGTCATTTATGAAATTGTTGCTTTTGTTGTTTGTGATTTGATTAGGTACTGTATGTCACTACATAATGTTGTTCTTAATATGTTAGTACTGTTAGTGCTTGAGTAGAAATAAAATGAAGTTAGTTGTAAAATGCTATTAGTGCCTAAGGAAATAAAAGGAATTAATCATGCTTGTTTGCTTAATTTCGTGATTAATAAAACAAAGTAAACTTCTCTAATAAAATTCTTCTTAGATACTAGCATGAGTAGTTTGTTAATGTCTCTATCTTTACTTGGTGAAATAATTTAATAATAGAAAATAAATAGTAACTTAACTTTTGTCTGAAGTATTTCCTGAAAACTAAAGAGATACTTTTGTCTGAAGTATTTCCTAAACTACGGTAACAACCCTTGTTAAGTGACCTAACCACTCTAAGTGGAGTTTTGCTTTAGGGTTTAGTTAAAACCACCTTTTTAACTATTAGGGTTGTTGTGTATATATGCTTAGGTGTGTTTGTTGTTTGTCTTAGTTATATGGACTTGTTGTTTGTTGCTGTTTTAGCTAAGTGAGTGATTTGCTTTTGATTGTTAGTTTAGTGCCCTATGCAATGCTAGCTGTTTATTATGTCCTTGTGGCAATGTCTTGTATTTTGAGTGTTGTTCCTTTTCTTGTTTACGACGGTAGCTACGATCGGGAAGGAACTGGAAGTGAGGAGTGGGCCTGAGGAGCATCAAGGTCAAGACCTAGGGACATATTGCTGAGCCAGGCAAGCCACCTCACCACTCTAATGAAATCCTATTATTTCTACAAGCATGTTTTGTTTTCAAAATAAAATAATGCATGTTTTATTTCTTTCATGGCCTTATTGCCACCCAAAAACTATTTTTACAAAATATGGTTTGGCCAAAGGTATCTACTAGAATATAATAGGTGTTATAAAAAATTAAGTCTTCACTTGAGAAGCCTTCTACTGAAGGCGCTATCAAGAAAATTATATTTTCTAGAAGTATATCCTTATGTTCTTACCTCAAAACTCTAGGATGGGAGCCTGGTTTTAATAAAGTGTTTTCGGAGGAAAAACCGAGTTGCTGGGAGCAATCGGCGAGAAAGTGTTTTATAAAACCCATGTTGCTGGGAGCAATGGAGATATTTATGAAAACCCGAAGTGCTGGGAGCATTCGGTGAATTTACGAAAACCCGAGCTGCTGGGAGCAGTCGGAGATGGAGGTTTGTTTACGAAGTCCCTGCTGCCGCCCGAACAATTAACCCATACAACCACATTACCTCAAAATGGGCACGGGCTTAGCGGAAGCTTGTTGGTGTTAGTATTCAAATACTCCTCAATTGGCTAGAAGGGGTTAGAGTCCCCGGAACCGAATGCTGCAAGGGAATGGGCATACAAAGTGTGGACTCCGTGTGCCACCGGGAAGCAACGGTGGGTCTCCTGTCATGGCGGTGTGAGGCTAGGGGAAACCGGATCGATACGGCTAGCTCACTCGGTGCCGGGGAGAACAAACCCACTCGAAGAGGATATTCTTATACTAGCACTGACATAGTGGAAGTTAGGATCGGCCGTCTGATGTGTGCATGCTGTCTCTGTACAGTCCGTGGTTGATCCACGGCAGACCATCCGAATCTTGTGGTGAAAGTGTACCACCTCTGCAGAGTGTATAACTATTCGAATAGCCGTGTCCGCGGTCATGGACGGTTGCAAAGGCCACACTGGGCGACTGGTGAAAGAAGAAAAGTTGTTTTCGGTTTTGGACTAAAAGAAGAATCAGAAAGGTACCTGGGAGGTACGGAATTTGAGAAAGGATGGTTGGTCTCGGGGAGTCAATCAGTCGGATCTCGTGGAAACAAAAAGGGGTATCCCTATCCTCGTGTCCTTGAAAAGTTTTACAAAGTGTTTTACAAAGAGGTGGAGATAGTTCCGGCGATCTCTACAAAAGAGAACTCTATCTCTAAATGTTTCTTTTTAACAAAGATATAGAGATGTCGTATTCTCTATGTCTAAAAGCATCGTTTACGAAAACTAAGCCCTATAGTCATATATAGCAGCTATCCCAGTTTTCGAAAACGCTTTTATTGCATTACCATGAAAACTTAAGCCTGGTGGTGGTCTTGCGAGTACGCAATTGTACTCATGGCTGTGTCCCTGGATATTCCAATGTCCAGATTTTGAACGAGAAGACCTACGCCGAAGATGAGGAGTACGCCGACGACTACGCCAACTTAGTGTCACCGGTCAACTGCTCTGTGGGAATGCGTCCGGTTGTAACGAGAGCCGACGCTAGCCGAAAGCTTCCGCTATATCGTAGTCAATTCCGTCCTGCGTGACGATGGTTGCAGGCTTGGTCGTGTGACCACCATTTATGTAAGTCTTGTACTAATCGAGTTGGATGATGTAACTCTGTATACCATGTTGGTTATGTGATCGCGATGCACTGATCATTGGGATCGTGATCTGTTTACATAACGTGGGCACCTCGGACTGGTATTTCGAGGGGTCCTTATAGACTTGGTATCAGAGCCATTGTTGACCTTAGGAGACCTTAGTTAGCATGGTCGTTAGCTTAGGAAGGAAATATTTTGCTAAAACTTATTTCTGCAAAATTATTTTCTTCAAGGTAAGTCTAGTATGGTTTCCACTCCTCACCTATTCTCAAAAATATTTTGATCTTACCTTTCTAATTTCAAAGTATTTCAAAATAGTTTTCTCTACTCTCTTGTCCCTATTCAAAACTTGTATAGGCTTGACGATGGACTCAAATAAGACCTAAGTAGCTAGAGCCAAGACGAGACAAGAGTCCTCAGATGCATAGTCCACAAGACCAAAATCGTCGATGACAACAAAGCCAGGACCTCCAAATACCTCGGGTGTGCAGAATGCAGGACAAGAATGCACAATCACCTTCGCTCCCTCCATTCAACCCCTACAATGTTACTCCATCAGCAAACCAGACAATCTCAAACTTTTCGGCAAGAACCCAAGGTGATCAAATGAGGACTTCAGTAACCATGTGACACCAAATCCCATAGGATGAAGTAGGATATGACCCTTGGTTGGATTACCCGACTATCACGAATGATAAGTGCCCTTTTGGTACTATAGGGGTTGTGTGCTCTTTCGCTGGTATGCTTTCTGCTTAAGTGTGTGTCTTGCTTGTGTGCTTTTTGCGTGAGCATTAGTTGACTGTGTGCCCAGTGACTGTGTGTACCTTGCTAGACAGAAATAAGAACCTTAGGAGTGACGTCAAACTAGGAACGGACCCGAGGACCGAAAACCCTACCTTTCCTCGAGATATCTTAGCCTTGATTCTTTTATTTTTACGCCTCCTCCTAAGACGTTTTCTTTATTTATAGATGTCGAGCCTCATCGAATCACTCAAGAAGGGCCCGGCGATGACTATGACCTTAGAGAGCACCACTGAGTTTCCCAAGGCTCTGGAGAACCTCATGCTAAGTTTCGAACTCGAAGGACCCGCAGTCTACAAGGGTTTTCCTTGGATGGAAAATGGACAAGAGCTTTGGTGGGTGCAACTCCACCTCTACAAGAACGAAGATGATGATCCGAACAAAAGGGGTATATGATGTTCACCAACTCAGAGTCTCAGTACACCTCCTTTATGGAGTCAGCAAGGAGCGCTGCATGGGCCGCCATTGATGAAATGGGAGAAAGACTCAAGTACCGAGTCCTCAACACCCAGAAGGATCTCAAGGAAGCCTACGAGGAGATTGAAACTTTGAAGGCCAACAAAGAGTCCCTCCCCAAGAATGAATCTTCCAAGAAGCGCCACATCTAGTAGTTTGTGACGGTTGAATGAAGTCATGTTCCCCTCCCAGTCGCAAAATTAGTTTGTTGTTATGTTTAGGGTTAAAACTATGCCCTTGTGCGGAACTATGTCGTGTGTGCTGCTTCTGTTGAGACCTGATGCACTTAATGATTGACAATGATTCGTATGCTTGTCGTCGGTATGTTGCTTTCCTGGTGTGTTTCACCAGCACTCATCGTCGGCAGCACATGTTAGACCCAAGCTTCCCTTTTGTTTAAACATCTTTTGCCGCTACACAAAATACATTTTTGGCCTTTTTAGCGTTAGATGCATCGGAATGCTTTTCAAAACTTGTTAGAGAACCTCTCTAAAAATGTTTTGCCTCTGATCTGAACTTCGACACGTGAGAGCTTTTGACCGCACCTGATACAGGAACCCACCCCCCCCCCCCCCCCCGAGAAAGCCCATCCCCGTGATGTGACGAGCCTTGCCTAGTTTAATTAACTTTTCGAATTCCAGTATACCACCCCTAACTTGACATATCTAACTTTAAAGTAACAACTAACACCAGTGACTTGTTACTAACTAACCTCTTCAAGACCTACAAACGGCGACAAGACGAACTCAAAGATCCGCAAGAGCCACTACTTTTTGGAGACTTTGAGAAACCCTCAAGTCGTGTCATACAAAGGAGATCGACGTCAGCAACAACGAAGACAACCAGCACTGAAGATCGTCTACATGAAGGTGTACCACGAAGCTAGTATCATCAGTGCCTTCTATGCGCCAACCTTATTAACTCAACTTACCCCGACTAGAGGCTGCTATCAAGAAATACCTTCACTAATCTTTTAGGCTAACTAAAATGGAACCGACCTTTGAAGGATAGAGCGAAGCGTCATGAAGCCCAAGAACCAAGGAAGTCTTCATCAATACTCTTCGTCTGCTAAACCGAAGGTGGACACAAATCGAGATGTCATATTCAACAAGGTGCCAAGAACGTCGAAAAGCCCGAAGACTGTTGCAGTTGAAGACACTCACACCTAGCAAGTTCTAACGCATCTAGTAGCTTGTATAACCCCTCGACTTATTAGGAAAAAGCCGGAGAGAGTCAAGTCTACGGACCTGACACCCCTGTGAGGCTTGAAAAGTGTTGGCGGATATTTAACTGCTAACCCCTCAAGACGGCAATATCTGGACAAGTGTCTACGTCAACCGCAAGTGCCAAGGAGCTACGACCAAGACAAAGATCGCAGTGATACCCAAGAACAACAACATATTGAAGTCGGCAACAACTTATACCTTCAACAGCTACCCTTCAAGGCCCCTTTTTAAGGGGGGAAGACATACGCTAGTTTTATTAGGGAGTTTTGGCAAACTGTCCTTTGCGCCCTAACTCTGGAATATTTGAAGTCAACTCGACAAGAACACTGATCAGCATCGACCTTCATGACAGCACCTTCAGTAGAGACCAAAAGCCTTCCGGAAGGAAATCCGATGACGTTTCGACAAGGAGACCTCAGTTGAAAATCAACAACCCCGGAAGATGAATGAGCAACAAACCCACTAACCTTGCACTCTCGTAGTACCCGCTTAGGAATCTCGGGACGAGATTCTTTTAAGGGGGGAAGATCTGTAACGCCCCAATTTTGGGAAGCTAGAAAAACACAGTTATTATAGAGCCAAAAATCAGAGTCAACAAAAACTTTTTGAAATACTGCATTAATGCTTGTGTCTCACTTCTGATTGCTCTGTTTGACCTTGTCTGCTTTGTTGATTTAGTTAACAACCACTGAAAACACTAACCTTTGAACTCAACCAATTTAGCATATCATTTAATTTTGGTGATCATGTCATGACAAGAATTATCCATACATCTTCTCCAATCTTATTTTGGGCCAACCTCTTTTTCAAAGATGTCTTGATTTTAGCAACAACCCAAAAACCCACTATTTGAGAAAAGTAAAAGTATTCCAAAAATTTAAGTGTTTCCAAAACTATGGAGATGTATATAATATCTCCTACCAAAAATCCAACTATGTAATTTTGTAAGTATCAACATCCCTTATTTTCAAACTCTTATTTTCAACATCTTTGAAAATAAAACAAGTGGGAGATATATTACTCCTATATTTCTATTTATCAAACCTTTTGAAAACTATGAAGTTATGTGTTGAGATACCTTTAAACACCACCTTGTCATGATTAGGTGTGATCCCTATATCACTTAATTATACTAAGGGTTTAGGATGTTGTTGATTGATAATTTTTTGTGTTTGAATTGCTTGACTTGAGTGTGTTATTTAATGAGTGTTCATGTGGTGATTTATTGTAGCATCATTTGATGCATATGATTTGATTTGGTATCTAAAGGTTTGTTTTCCTTGTCTTGCTTGAGTGGAATGTATTACCTCTTGTAAAAATGGTTTGGTGTGGATATTTACAAAATTTCGATTTTATATAGATAGAAAATATATCTTCACTCCTGTTATCTTTTAGCTTTTCTAGAGGCTGACCATTGGTGTTTCTTTTATTATTATTGGGCATGCAACTCACCCTACCTCTTCTTAAACATCCCTAGTATTCAACCTTAGCCTCCTTTAAAATTTACAAAAATGTTTGATCACTTTTGCATCTAGGTTTAGGGAGCTAGTCAAACCTGTGACCTTTTGACCTGAGTTGGATACACTTTTGCACTTCCTCCCCTAAGCACACCAGGACCCCCTTGGGCAATGCACTTGCACCCCTCTCTTCTCCATCACATGTCTTTGCTTGGAGAATTCTTTTTAGCCCTAATTAACCCCCTGGTTGCTTAATGTTTAGTGATGAACATGGCACCAAATTAACCCAGTGCACCTTTTTCTATTTAACCCTAAAACTTTCTAAAACCAGCCCCTCCTCTCACACCCCGACCACCCTGTCACCTCTCTGACCAGGGTGGACATCTTAGTCAGCTAGGACCCACAAGTCAGCCCCCCCCATCACCCTTCCACCACTCTCCTTCCCTCTTTTTTCCATTTGCCCAATGGGAGCTCACACCCCCCCCCCCTTCTCCCACTGGCCAGGCCACCTCACCCCGACCAAACCACCCTCTGCCCCCTCTCCACCGCCAGGAGAGCCAATGGAGGCAGCCCTAGCCCACTCCCCCACCCCCCCTGGTCCGAAACCCTACATCGGGACCCCCCCCCCCCCCCGAGCTTGACGCTCCCATTTGCCCCCTCCCTGCCCTCTCTCGCTGCAGAGCTATCCCCTCACACCCCCTCTCCTCCCCCAAGAAGCCTCGCCCCTGCCCGAGCCTTCTGCTGCCCAGGAGCCGAGGTTCTCTTCACGGCCGCCGTCGACTTCGAGCGGCGTTTGCCGTCGATTCTTTCCCCCTCTCGCTGCCATTCTTGGCCACCCGAGCGCGTCTTGACGAGACCTAACGCTTCGTGCCCTCCTTTTCTCCCCTAGGTGTCCGAGCACGTCGCCTCCGTCCTCGACCGACGCACGGTGGTGGAGCCGAAGCCGCGTGCATGGAGCCTCCCCGCCGACGCCGTGCGTAGCCGTGACCGCCATAGCACCCTCTGCACCCACCCCAACCCCGCCCTCGCATCCTCGCCGCCCCTAGGTGAGCTTCCCGGCGAGCTCGCCTTCCTCTCTCTCCCTCTGCGACCACGGCCGCGTCGCGCTGGAGACCACGCAGGAGAGCCGTCGATCTCCAGATCGACGGCCACGTTTGAACGCCGTGACGGCGTTGACCGTTTTCGGCGCTCGCGCGCGCTGGAGACCAAGTGGGACGATTTCGGCCTCGCCACGGCCCAGATCTGGGTGGTCCACGGCCAGATCTGGCCCAGCACGGCCCCTTTCACTTTTTTTTCTAGATCTTTTTCTATTTCTTGTTTCTGTTAATTATGCTTGTTTAGTTTAATTGATTTGTGGTAGATCTGTTAGTGTAATTTCAATAGGGTAAATTTTGTAGTGTTCCTGTCTGTTTGCTTAAACAAGCAGAAGTGAGTTTGCTCAAAAATAATTAGTATATTTTGCTTGGCATTAAATCTTGTGAAATGTGTGCTTTCTAGTGTTTTATTTTTAACAGGAGCTAGAAGTATCCAAAATTTGTAAATCCAATTGATCTGGAATGCTCGTGACTGTAGCTTTCTGTAGAAATTAACCTCATGTGTTTGTGATGCTTAGTTTTGAAATGTCATGTGGTTGAAGTTTGGACCAGTAGGGTTTTCTAGCATTTAATTAAATTTCTGAGAATAAGATTTTGGACTAAATCCAATTGCAGTAGTTTCTAATTCATACAAAGAACCTAAATCTAGCTTTTCATAAAATTTGGCTGAACAGAATACCCTGGACTTAATAAACTCTAAAAATGGTGTTTTCTTCCTATTAAAAATGATAAAATAAATATTTGGTCATTTATGAAATTGTTGCTTTTGTTGTTTGTGATTTGATTAGGTACTGTATATCACTACATAATGTTGTTCTTAATATGTTAGTACTGTTAGTGCTTGAGTAGAAAAAAATGAAGTTAGTTGTAAAATGCTATTAGTGCCTAAGGAAATAAAAGGAATTAATCATGCTTGTTTGCTTAATTTCGTGATTAATAAACAAAGTAAACTTCTCTAATAAAATTCTTCTTAGATACTGGTTGTTTTAAGTTTATTAGTGATGTTTAGTTTTACAATTTGAAAGTGATCCAAAGGGGTTGTTTAATTATCACCTTAACCCTATTTGTAATTAAATAATAAATTGTATTCTGATGGCCAAGCATATTTGTGTGGTTTGATATGTTTGCCTTGTTAGTTGAACTTGGTAGTCCTTAAGTTTAATACTAGCATGAGTAGTTTGTTAATGTCTCTATCTTAACTTGGTGAAATAATTTAATAATAGAAAATAAATAGTAACTTAACTTTTGTCTGAAGTATTTCCTGAAAACTAAAGAGATACTTTTGTCTAAAGTATTTCCTAAACTACGGTAACAGCCCTTGTTAAGTGACCTAACCACCCTAAGTGGAGTTTTGCTTTAGGGTTTAGTTAAAACCACCTTTTTAACTATTAGGGTTGTTTTGTATATATGCTTAGGTGTGTTTGTTGTTTGTCTTAGTTATATGGACTTGTTGTTTGTTGCTGTTTTAGCTAAGTGAGTGATTTGCTTTTGATTGTTAGTTTAGTGCCCTATGCAATGCTAGCTGTTTATTATGTCCTTGTGGCAATGTCTTGTATTTTGAGTGTTGTTCCTTTTCTTGTTTACGACGGTAGCTACGATCGGGAAGGAACTGGAAGTGAGGAGTGGGCCTGAGGAGCATCAAGGTCAAGACCTAGGGACATATTGCTGAGCCAGGCAAGCCACCTCACCACTCTAATGAAATCCTATTATTTCTACAAGCATGTTTTGTTTTCAAAATAAAATAATGCATGTTTTATTTCTTTCATGGCCTTCTTGCCACCCAAAAACTATTTTTACAAAATATGGTTTGGCCAAAGGTATCTACTAGAATATAATAGGTGTTATAAAAAATTAAGTCTTCACTTGAGAAGCCTTCTACTGAAGGCGCTATCAAGAAAATTATATTTTTCTAGAAGTATATCCTTATGTTCTTACCTCAAAACTCTAGGATGGGAGCCTGGTTTTTAATAAAGTGTTTTCGGAGGAAAAATCCGAGTTGCTGGGAGCAATCGGCGAGAAAGTGTTTTATAAAACCCATGTTGCTGGGAGCAAATGGAGATGTTTATGAAAACCCAAAGTGCTGGGAGCATTCGGTGAATTTACGAAAACCCGAACTGCTGGGAGCAGTCGGAGATGGAGGTTTGTTTACGAAGTCCCTGCTGCCGCCCGAACAATTAACCCGTACAACCACATTACCTCAAAATGGGCACGGGGCTTAGCGGAAGCTTGTTGGTGTTAGTATTCGAATACTCCTCAATTGGCTAGAAGGGGTTAGAGTCCCCGGAACCGAATGCGGCAAGGGAATGGGCATACAAAGTGTGGACTCTGTGTGCCACCGGGAAGCAACGGTGGCTCTCCTGTCATGGCGGTGTGAGGCTAGGGGAAACCGGATCGATACGGCTAGCTCACTCGGTGCCGGGGAGAAAAAACCCACTCGAAGAGGATATTCTTATACTAGCACTGACATAGTGGAAGTTAGGATCGGCCGTCTGATGTGTGCATGCTGTCTCTGTACTGTCCGTGGTTGATCCACGACAGACCATCCGAATCTTGTGGTGAAAGTGTACCACCTCTGTAGAGTGTATAACTATTCGAATAGCCGTGTCCGCGGTCATGGACGGTTGCAAAGGCCACACTGGGCGACTGGTGAAAGAAGAAAAGTTGTTTTCGGTTTTGGACTAAAAGAAGAATCAGAAAGGTACCTGGGAGGTACGGAATTTGAGAAAGGATGGTTGGTCTCGGGGAGTCAATCAGTCGGATCTCGTGGAAACAAAAAGGGGTATCCCTATCCTCGTGTCCTTGAAAAGTTTTACAAAGTGTTTTACAAAGAGGTGGAGATAGTTCCGGCGATCTCTACAAAAGAGAACTCTATCTCTAAATGTTTCTTTTTAACAAAGATATAGAGATGTCGTATTCTCTATGTCTAAAAGCATCGTTTACAAAAACTAAGCCCTATAGTCATATATAGCAGCTATCCCAGTTTTCGAAAACGCTTTTATTGCATTACCATGAAAACTTAAGCCTGGTGGTAGTCTTGCGAGTACGTAATTGTACTCATGGCTGTGTCCCTAGATATTCCAATGTCCAGATTTTTAACGAGAAGACCTACGCCGAAGATGAGGAGTACGCCGACGACTACGCCAACTGAGTGTCACCGGTCAACTGCTCTGTGGGAATGCGTCCGGTTGTAACGAGGGCCGACGCTAGCCGAAAGCTTCCGCTATATCGTAGTCAATTCCGTCCTGCGTGACGATGGTTGCAGGCTTGGTCGTGTGACCACCATTTATGTAAGTCTTGTACTAATCGAGTTGGATGATGTAACTCTGTATACCATGTTGGTTATGTGATCGCGATGCACTAATCATTGGGATCGTGATCTGTTTACATAACGTGGGCACCTCGGACTGGTATTTCGAGGGGTCCTTACAATGATGTTTTTTTTGTGGGTCTTGCCGAAATTAGAAAAGAAATTGTTCCTATGTCTTGGCTTAATTTATGTAAGGCAAAACTAATTTTATTTGGCATGTGCTAGGATCTATAGGGCTTGATGGAAGCGTGATTCTAGGTGTGGATGTACGAGTTGATAGAGTTTAGTGATGGTGCATATTTCATTCGCATGCTACTTAGGAATAAATACTCAAATTTTCTTTGGAATTTGGTCTTTGTTTATGACGCCCCCCCCCCCCCCCCCCCAAGAATAAAGATAAGGAGGCTTTTCTACAGATCAAGTATAGGATCTTAATTGTAGCGAATTCCCTTTGTTAGTTGGAGGAGACTTTAACATTATTAGAAAAAAAGCTAGTGAGAGTAATAAAAATAATAAAGTCTCTAAGTGTTACTTTATGTTCAGTTAGTTTATAGAACATTGGGACTTGAGGACCTGGATTTAGCTGGTACGTGGTAGATGTTTCATTTGGTCTAAGAATCCTAGGGACCCTTTATTTGAGAAACTAGATAGATTTCTAGTAAGTACATAACGGGAGACATGGTTTCACTTGGTTTGGTTAAAACTCTTCCTAGATTTGGCTCAAACCATGTACCTCTGATGATTGATTTGGGGCTATATAAGCCAAAAATTACAAGATTTTTTAAGTTTAAATTAGCACGGTTTCAGAGACTTGGCCCTGAAGAGTTTTTGCATAAAGTATGGTTTTCTAATTTCATGGGCAAAGTTTGTTAGATATTTGCGTATGGAAATCTAGAAAGTGGAGGAAAACTTTGAAAGGATGGAGCAATAACTGGGAAGGATTGCATAAAAGAAATAATAAAATGTTGGTAGAAATAATTGATTTAATTAACAAAATATAAAATGATTGTTCCTACTATTGATTATTACAATCCGAAGAAATATTTGGAATCTCCATTGTCTTCAATTAGCAAAGTGGAGGAATTAAAATGGAGACAAAGATCTAAGGACAAGGAATTATTGGAAGGAAATGCTATGACATCTTATTTTATAGCTAAATCTAGTGGGAGAAAGAAGAGGAGTAGAATTATTTCATTTAAACAGGAAGATAGGTTATTCAGATGGAACATGATTAATTTCTTTATGCTACTTCTTTTATAAATATCTTTTTGTCAAAAAGTGTTAATTTCATTTCGTTTGATGTATAGTCCCTGTTGTGTTACCCGAGCATGCATATAGACTAATTGATCCTATATTTTAGGAAATTAAAATATTTGTATTTTCAACAAAAACCAATAAATAGTTCTCTTTCTTGGGAATATTTTTCCTTACTTGTTTTCTCTTTCAGCAACATCCTCTGTTACGTGAGTGAAGAGACTAGTGAAAGGAGGTTGTGACATATTTTGCCTTTGTTTTCCTTTCTCGAGCAACATTTTACCTAACTTATTGAAATGTTTTACTAATTCGATTACTTGAATTGTTTCAGTTTTTTTAAAAAACTTCGAAGTACCTGTATTTTGGCTGAATCTAAAAACCAGTGACCAAATTTAAACAGCTGGATCAAAATGTCTCAAAAAATTCATATTGACTACTTTCCATTTTTTCCAATTATTGGATTTTTCACATAATGTTTTGAAAGTTTTTAAAAACTAGTGGACGTGCACGTGCAACGCACGTAACCTAATCTATTGTTAAAAAATCAGTGTAAACTAAAAAAGCGGAACCGACATGTTAGAAAAAATGACTAAAAGCGTCACTCTCACTCTCACTCACCCTCCCCGATCCCACTTTTTGCACCCAAGATCCCCACCGCGTTGTTCCAGAACATGGGGTACAATATTAATCGTGCACGTGGTGAATAACATAATATTTCCATAAGTTAATTTGAAATTATTGAAGCCATCACTTAATATATGATATTATTATTTGGAAAGTTGAGGATGGAAAACAACAAAAACTACGTGCAACGCACGACTTCATGATTTAAGGGACAATTTACAAGTAGGAAAGAATGTACAAGGGTCTAAACGGGTTGCTTATTTTACACTTTTGTATCAGTCCTAGATTTTATATTGAAAAATCTCACACAGAAGCCAACATGCGCGACGATGAGGGCGTGCTCCTGGGATAGATTTTCGGTCCAAATTATGGCATATCCTCGATGTCACACCCGTATCTTTCAGCACGACCTTCAGCTTCGTGTTCATGTAGAGGGGAAGAGTAAGAGCGCACGGAGCAGGCAACAGACATGAAGGTTGTCGCCATCCTTATCCCTGCTGTCGCGGAATATGCTCTCACCCCCGTGGGACTCACGTGGTGCTCGCCGAAGCTACGCCCACCGGCAAGGAAGGAGGAGCATTTGCGGTTAGCTGGAGCGGCATCAGGCCGACACATGAGCGTACGAGTGCAAGGCCGTGGACTGCTTGTCGCTAAATCGCTAAATCTCCCGGACAGGTTCTTGTTTCCCAGTTCTCTGCAAACAGTAGATTGAACCATGAGTTTAACACTGCAATTCAAGCAAGTATATATGAAGCAGGTGTCCCACGTCCAGCGGCACTGATCACATTATTCTGAAAAACAATATATGATAAGGATGAAGCAGTCAATATATTTGAGTACATTGCAAAAGAATAATATAAGAAAAAATGGGGCAAATCATCGTACATTCCGATGTGAACAGTTCACTATCAGCTTGCTGATTGCTAAAGGGCTCCCATAACCCATCAGGAAAATTAAACAAACAGATCTTCTGTGGAGTCTATGCTCTTATGAGGATCAATCTGGACAAATAATTTGGTTTGTGAAAGAGGCTCACTGTTAAATTCTGAACTTTTTAGATACGCATCCCCATTTGTTGTGGAAACCTAAACACAAAGCAAAAGGTCTAAGCATGATTATTTAGTCTAATTTTCCATTAAGTCAGCAATTGTAGAACTTTGACAGATGATTCTTCTAGATATCATCTATTTATATAATTCAGCAAAATGAAGTACCTGAATAATGCCTTTCACGCGCCAAGCATTGTGATTTAGGATATAGGATTCAGAACCCCTCCTCCGTGGCAGCATAGGACTCGCGTATGATATCGGGTGAAACGGTTTGTAAGTTGTAGTTTACTGTCTGATTCATCTGAATGTATAAGAATTGAGTGAACCAACATCTAGGATGAGGCATCACATTCTAGGCTAGTCAATTTCATCATAACGGTTCAAGAATTTGCTCATAGCCAAGAGAACCTCAAACCTCATCAATATAGTAATAGGAGCAACAACATAAGATAACAATTTTATGAACGTGGCATGGTATATTCCTCTGTAAACTGAAAGCAATTACTCTCAAATTTACAATTATGAATGGCCAGCATGAGCGATTATCAGAAGAGACTTTGCATCTATGGAGATTTATCACCTAATTGCATGAAACTGAAGAAGAGAGTAGGAATAATCGTCCTCTAGGTGGAATTGATTGTCAGCAATCATGTACCTCATGCATGGTCGGGCCGGGCATGGATTTTAATGCCTTCGCGAAGTAGCGGAGGAGGAATCCCAGGCCGTCGTCGGAGAGGAACAGGTCCAGCATCAGCTTGGGCCGCGTCGCCCTCGTTCATGCGGGAGGAGCTCCGCTCGCAGGTCCCATTCGTAGCGGAGGGATACGGCTCGACCTTGAGGCGACGACGGGGTGGTCTTGCAGAATGCAGGGAATACGCCGCGACGGCGGCGAGCGTGAGTCCGGCCGCGAGGAATCGTGCTGGAGGAGCTCTTGTCGCGGATTCGTACAGCCCGACCTCGAGGCGGGGACGACGCGCACGACGCTGGGAGCACGCCGCGGAGTAGGTCACGTCGCCGTCCAGCCAGCTCCTGCCTGGCCGGCCGCGCCGTCACCGTCGCCTAGGCCGCGCTCCGGTGCTTGCCCGTGCCCGTGCCCGTCGCCGAGGCCGCGCATCCGGCCAGCTCCTGTCTGGCCGGCCACGCCCGTCTCCGTGCTCCTACCTGGCTGCCCGCGCCCGTCACCGTCGCCGAGGCCGCGCTCCGGTGCTCGCCCGCTCGCCTCCCCGTCGCCGTCGCCAAGGGCGTGAATCCGTACAGCTCCTGTCTAGCCGGCCATGCCCGTCGCCGTGGCCGAGGCAGCGGACCAGGGAAGGGAAGGAAAGCGAGGAGAAAAAGTGGACCGAACAATTTCGTTTTTGCCGGTGGCAAATCTTGTAATTATGCAAACCGAAAAGGTGTGTTGAGTTGCTCAACACGGATGAAACAATCTGATACGTCGATCTGATATTGGACGATTCAAATTTAATGTATCCGGCATATGTTTGCTCTTTTAATAGTAGTATAGATTAACAAAAAACATGTTCAAATCTAACAACAAAGTATTAGTTATATGGTGACCTCGCTTGTTTTGTTCTCCTTGTCTCGTGATTATTTCTGTTTTAAAGCCCTTTACGTTTGTTTGACATTTTCTGTTAGGTAAAATGTTGCTCGGGAAACGCATACGGAACGATATGATGTTGGAACCGTAGACTTATGTAGGATATTAGATGCAAAGCACGTCTAGAAGCCAAGAAATAAATCACAATTTCCTTAACAATAAGTAAACAAATGAGTAATGCTCATCTGGTCAAGTAGCTTTTGCATTTCGTGCACCCTTTCCTTTTCATACCTGTGAAAGAATTCTGCCACAAAATAAAATGGGGAATATACCTGACACTCCCACCATGCAATTTTGCTAAAGCTTTCTGAGAAAAGGAAGCAAAGGGAAAAAAGCACATGGCATCCTTTTGTCAGAGAAACTTCCTTCTCAAGTACTCCGTAGTCGACACAACGCGCACCATCTAAATGCAAAGAGGGGAAAAATATATTCCAATGCATGATGTATTTCCTCCTCCTGCCAACTTTGTTCATGCCGTTGGAATTATGCCAAGGAGCATCGTGTGAAAACGAGCCCGAGGTAATTAATCACTTGTTGTTCGCTGGACAGATACTATTCTCGCTTAACATTGCAGGGTGTACCAGAATACCAGATTTTAAAAATTATTGACCAAGTACAGTACATATAAATGTCGACATGTCCGCTCATTCTCCATCTCTTCCGACCCGGCCGCCCATCTGGATCTCGTCCGATTCCTCGCCGCTAGGGCCCGAAAGAATTAATAAGAGCATCCAAATTCCGATCGTGATCTTGCTCAGCTGCAAACGACGGCAAGTGGCGCCGCCGGGAATGTTCGGTATATGGCAAGTTGACATTGCTCGCGAGAGGGGGAGAGAAAATTAAAAGAGGAGAGGCGATGAGGTAGCGGCAGCATCTGCATGCACCACCGCATCTCTATCAACACGTAACAGTACTCCAATCCGCATGTATCCGATTCTCCATGCATGCCAGATGCCACGATCAAGGCTCCACTACGTAAACTTGGCCTGTCCCTCAAGTCCTCAGCAAGGTGGACTGGTGGAATGAAGAAGAACTAGTTGACCGTGCGTTGCCTAATTTACACTAATGAAGAAGCATTTGTTTACTAATGTTAGTGTCAACCGTGTAGCTCGCCACTAGTTAATGCTAGTGTCAAACCGTGCAGATGTAGATCGATCGGCAGTCGGCTGACCCTGTCTGAAACGGAATTACGGATAGCACGAATTAACTACTCCCTCCGATTCAGAAAAAGTGGCGAATTACGTACAGGTTATTGGTATAACTAGCGACAGTTTTTATGGACCGGAGGGAGTAGCAAATAAGCTAGTATATTGGTAGCTGTAAATTATTTACATGAATCAAATGGTAATTTACTAAAGTTGGGGCAATATTATAAAGCATGATGAGAAGTCAAGATTGAACGGCAAGAGGATAACGTAGTACTACTAGCTAGATAAGGCAGCGCATACGGGTGGGTTAAGTTAGTGTATCTTCACGCCGACTTTGTGGATGGATGGATGGATCGATATGGGACACTAGCTACTACACTAGCTTTCCTAGCTTAGTTCTAAGTCCATGCAACTAAAAGCTAATGGCATCGTTAGTTACACGATGGCATGCATGTGCACCACTACGTCCTACTTCGTCCCACACTAGATATTACCTAATACTAGTTGAATGCCCGTGCGTTGCTATGGGATATCGAAAATATTATACGAACACACTGATGAAACAACTAACGAACGACATGACAACACATGGTTTATATTCATACATCGATAAATATCTAATCTCTCTCCAACTTCTTTCCTTTGTCATCTTTTTAAAGACGTAGAACTTTTTTCGATATCCCGTAGCAACAACATGACAACACATGAAGACGTCATCAAGTAAAGTACCGCTGCTACTAAAGAAAATATCGCAAGTTGAGGTAATTGTAATCATCTCAAGGATTGTTCTCATGTAGAACTTTTTTTCCAATCTCCGAATGTCTTCCCACATCTCTATTGTCCTCTTTCAAGTTTTTAGCATATTCTCATAATGTTAATACACATACACAAATTAGACACTGCATGTAAACCTCTGACTTAGGGTGGCACACTCCGTGGGGTTGTGTTTTGTATCCGGGGGAAGATCATCTCATTGTCGTTGTAGAGCATGTCGACGTTGGTGGAGGCGACTCGGCCATCCATAGTTGTTGTATTTCCAGCAGTTGTGCTGCTACTTTTTGCACAGGCTTGTATCAACAATTGTGAGTAAAAACTAAGTTGCTCAGAGTACTGAACTTTGTTGTATTGCGGATACACGCCAGTAAGTTCACTGCAAAATTATTGGGCACACACTCTCATAGAGAGAGAAAGAGGGATGTGTGGTACAGAAAGAGGGGGATGTTTTTTTGTTAAAAATAGTTAGATCTATAATTAGATTATATTTCAATCTAAATATTATATCAAAGGGCCGGCTCCTCGCTCAGGACGAAGCGGTATAGTGAACTGTGGCTTGATTTCTGGATTTCCCAGGGGGTTATGTGAAAAACTACCGCGACCAAGAATATATAGTAGATATATTTCTTTTGTTATGCATGTATTTACATATAGGTGATCCAAAGAGCATCTTTTTCACAGCCAAGAATATATACTGGATATATTTTTTTATGCATGTAATTATTTTTCTATTAATGCAAGTTCCGAAAATATTGTTAATCCATATGTATCCGAATAATCTGTGGATTTATATACTTACAAAAGAAAATCAGATTCATGCATTAACAAGATGCAATCTCAGGAAAATATATCGAAGAAGAAGAAGAAAAAAATGCTGTGGCATCAGATCCAATCGTGCTTGTGGCTCTGCTCTACTTTGACATCGTGCACGCGGCCCTGCTCTGCTCGTTGTCCCCGTCCTTGCCGGTGAGGAGCTGGAGAGGGCGGCCGGACCCGTGCCCCTCCTTGCCGGGGATCTGCTGGAGAGTGTAGCCGGACCACCTCGCCCTCCTTGCTCGTGCCGCCGCCGTGTCGCCGTCCCCCGGGCGAGCTCGCCGGCCTCAACCTCCCCGTCACCGTCCGCCGTCCCTCGGGCGAGCTCGCCGAAGTCATGCGGGACCGCGTCGCCGCCCTCCTCCCAGCCCACCGCGTCGCTGCCGCCGTCTCCCGCGTCCTCATCCCTGCAGGGGGCGCCCATGTCCGCCGCCGTCCTTAGGGCGAGCTCGCCGGCCTCGAGCTCCTCGTCACCGTCCACCGTCGACGGGCTGGGGACGAGAGGGCGTGGGAGGAGAGCGGGCTGGGGGTTTCGGAGGAGAGCGCCCCTCCGACTGAAGTCACAGGCGCCCTCGCGTACGAGCCCGACGACAGCGCCATCTGCGGCGCGCGGACGAGCATGGCGGCGCCGCCATGGACAGGATTCAGTTTTATGCTTATCTCGTGATACCAACGCGAGGCACTGGTTGGAGACAGGAAATAGAAAAACGAACCGTTACGACTTAAGCGTGGCAAGGTGGGTAATATTTTCTGAGACATAAGGGTAAAACTGGAAATCTAAAAAACGTACCAACACCTCCTCAAGCCATATTATATAGTAGGGAAGAGATACTAGATAAGCCCGCTAAGTTTGAAGGCGGGTATGAGAGAGCCGTTAGGTGAGGCGACCGCGGAGGCGACCGTGGCTTCGGCCGCGGATCCGCCGCCCGCCGGCGCTCATGCGGCGGCATGCGTGAAGGAGACCGTGGAGGCGCAGGACGGCGTTCACGCGGTGGCAAGTGTGGAGGAGACGGAGCCGTTAGAGGAGGGCAGAGAGGCGACCGCGCGGGCGAGCGCGCCGACGCCGGAGGGCGCCGTGGAGACGGCGAACCTGGGTGAGGTCTCGTCCAGAGATGGTCGGAGCGCTCCCCTATGCGGTGGTCGTTTTTGGTGTCTCTCAGAGGACTCGGAGATGGAGGAGGACGGCGACGAGCGGCCAAGGGACGGAAGTGCTCGGTACTTGATACAAGATGACTGCCGCACGCCGGAATCGGATCCAGCGCACACGATGGCGACTACGGCGTCGGCCAAAGTGACTCGCCGGATGGCTAAGCGGCGGCAGCAAAGGTTAGCTGCGATTACATTGGTTTCGGAGTTCTCATTTGCAGGTTTGCCGGAGAATCGGCCTCGGTTTCGAGTGCCCAAGATCCCGGTGCTCCCGGCGTCTTTCTTCACGGAGGAACTGGAGCAGGGAGAGTGGATCAAGGTTCACCGGCGGCGTTCTTCCTCGAGGCCGGCGAGAACATGTAAATCTTGGTCCGATAAAAGTGGATCGAAAATTTGAATTTTGAAAGCACGTGGCGATGGGGGCATCGGCCCGGACAAACCTACGGTGCATGAAAGCCCACAGGGCAGCTCGGCCCATGGAAAAATAAAAAAACACAAGTTCGTGATCCTAATACGGCAGGAATTGGTTTCCGTCGTCTGTTAGGGTTTACGTGGAAAAAAATTAGTGGCGGCTTCTGTTTCGTGCGACGCCGCGGCTCCTGCTCCCATGGCGAGCCATGGCGGCGGGCGAGGTGGAGGAGACTATGGTCGGGGCGGGGGTGCGCCGCCCGGTAGAGGAGGTTTCTATGGTGGGTGCTTCCAGAACTTTGAGGTTGGGGGGTCAAGCGGCACCGCCGGCGAGCCTGACTACCCCGAGGATGGTGGCCATGGCCTAGGCTACCAAGGTGGCTTCCACGCTGGGGCTGGTTTCTACGCTGCTAGAGGCAGGCGAGGTGGATTCCGTGCCGGAGGCGGGAGAGGCCGTTTCTTCAACGCAAGAGGCCGTGCCGATGTTGGGTACGGGAACGGCCGTGGCCGTGCTGATGCTGGGTACGGTTATGGCCGTGCTGATGCCTATCGTGGCCGTGCGGAGCAGAATCGGGCATCCGTGGTCGCTTTGGGGATGGAGGCTATGGTGGTAGGAACGGACGTGGCAACGGTGCCGCCGGCGGTCCGCAGATCGCTGCGATGGCTGGGCATGCCGCTGCGGCAACTGGGCAGATGGCAATGGCGGCGGCGCAGGCGGTGACTACGGCGGTGGGGGCAGGACAGGGTGCACCGGCAGTGGCGCCTTTAGTGGCTCCGGTGGTGCAGCAACCAGTACCAGCGGCGGCTATGGCCGCTGCCCAACCTCCCGTGGTGGCGGTCGTCCAGCCGGCTGTGGCGGCGCAGGAGGCGCAACACGGACAGGGGGCTGCACAGGTTTCCGCTGATCAACTCGCGACGGCATTGGCTGCTGCTCAAAAGAAACCTAAGAAGTGTTATCGTTGTGGTGTTTCTGGACATCTATCCACGGATTGCAAAGTTGAAATATGTGTTGTGTGTGAAGGACCAGCACATGGAGATGGAGTTTGTCATTTGTTGAACGCTCCAAAACCGCGACTCCTGGTGTATGGCTACGCTCATGAGGAGCTCTGTTGTCGTAGCCGGGTTATCGAGATCGAGATCAATAACAAGATAGCAGGAAGTAGGTCTTTATCTCCAATGGAGAGGCCGAACCTGGGTAAACCTTTGTCCCTGCAATGCTAAACAATCTCCCAGACGCCAGTGTCGCCTTGCCCATCAACTCAAGCTACCCCAAAGTAGCATCTGCCGTGTTATCTACCCCACGACAGTTGGCGCCGTCTGTGGGAACGCGTCCAAAGGTGTCACCATCATGGGAGAAGCAAGGCAAGGAGTAGAGAACTATGTTTTCGGCGAGATCACCCTCAATTCGCAAGGAGAGCCCATCGTTGATGATTTTGGCTGGGGGCCGGAATCAGATCTACTTGAATCAGGTGATGTTATTCCAATTGGCAAGTTTAACGTTTTTGTTGGTATGATTGCAACTAGATCTGCTAGTGATGGAGACTATGAATCTGTGTCAGGAGCTGCCACAATTGTTCAATCTGATGGAGAAGAATCAGTTGGTACGGCTGAAGATGAGCTGCCCCTGGACGTGCACGAGGAAGATCGGGAAACCCGGCTCCAATCCCGGGTGATGTGGTGGACTATGCAGATTCAGAATCGATCTGCCCTTGTTCGAAGGCCGGTTCGGATATGGAGTAGAAGAAGAGGACGAAGAGGAGCAAGAGTCCGTTCCAAGCCCGGTTAGGAGGGTGGCGGTTTACACCGCTCCTTCGATCAACGCGGGGCATCACCGTCAACGGTCGTGCCACCAGCTTTTACTCCGGGTCAGCAGCAGCAACAATTGCCACCAGTGTTGGAGCTGGCGGGTCAAAGGGTTGATGGAGACCCGGCTTCGGTGTCAGAGGAAAGTGAAAACACGGCGCGTTACAGGAATAGCTTCGGTTTTCTCAATAACCGAGCTCAGGGTGAGGAAAGAAACAATGCAACTGGGGCCCAGGCCATGTTTAACAATGGCCTGGTCCTAGATCCAACAGCACTTACGAGGATTGTTACTCCAGAAAACGCGGCAGCAGAGCTATAGAATTGGATACAGCACGCCGGGCCTTGGAGCAGGTGCGCAGAGACACAATGGCAGAGAAGAAGATATGGAGGTTAGGCGAAAGCAATTAGAGGATGAGGAAAATCGTCTCAATGAGATGACCAGGGCACACCGGAGGAGGCACCAGAGCCGGCTGGCTCCTGGAGAAAACGCCATAAATCCAGCAGTATTGTTTAGAACCCCAGAAGATCAACCAGTTGGTGTAACCCAGGTGGCTCCAGTTGTTAGAGCAAATGTAGAACCAGACAGAGGAACAGGAGCAGCTGGAGTTGCAGTTGCAGCGGCGCCGGGTCTTCTCGCTGGGGGAGCCAGGGGAAATCCGGGTCTGCCGCCCAGGACACCAAGGTTTCACACGCCGGCGGGTCACTATTCCAATCCAGCAGATAACGTATATGCCGCAACTTTGGCACTAGATCGTATTCCATTAGGAGACTCGCCAGCAGAGGTTGAAGCTCGGCGTGCCATTGACATGTTACGCACTGCGGTTGCTCAGCAAGTTCAGTATTCAAAAGAGAAAAGCGCTTCATTCCACAACATATCGTAGCAAGAGTCGCCACGGGGGAAACCCGCCATTGGCCGGGTTTGCCGCGGCACAGCAGCAAAACCCGCCCCAGCAGAACCAAACCAGAATAATCAGCAGTATCAACCCGCCCCTGCAATTTCTGTGGCTCAGCAGATAGTCAATAGATCGCGAGCAGGAAGAAGTGCAGCTAATGCAAACCCGGCAGTACCTGCAGCTGGAGCACCACAAGGAGGACCGGGTCCCGTGCCAGCAGCATCTGCAAGCTCGCCGGGTAACATTAATCTTTTAGCAAGTTCTTCCACTTTGGCGGGTCCCAAGTGTCTTTCAGATGCCATTAGAGCAGAGCCTTTCCCTGAGAAGTTCAAGGAGCCAAGCAAGATTGCCAATTATGAGCCGAGCACAGACCCGGCGAGTTGGTTGAGCAGCTATGAGATGGCGATGTGTATACGCAATGCCACAGAGAACGTTTGTGCAAAGTATATGTATTTGATGATGAGTGATGGTGCAGCAAAGTTGTGGTTCAAGAATCTGCCAGAGAAATCTATCAATTCTTGGGATGAGTTGAAAACAATTTTCATCAAGCACTTTCAGGGCACGTGCAAGCGTTTATTTTCCATTGAAGATCTTGATCGTTGCGTACAGAGGAAGGGCGAGTCAGCTCGTCACTGGATGGGCCGGGTCACGGAGATCCTGCACTCTTCATCAGGTATCGAGCCCAAGGATGCAATTTCATCGATGGAGAAAACTTGCAAGTACGCTCCCTTGGTCCAGAAGCTGGGTCGCATGAAGGAAGGACACCGGGTTAAGCCCGTTACTATGGCAGAGTTGATGGATGCGTGCAACAGACACGCAGCCACGGACAAAACCCAGGATGATAGTGAGGAAGAAAAAGGGAAAGGTGCTGCGAACAATGGAGGAAAGAACAATGGCCCGGGAAACAATAACAACAACAATCAGAACCAGCACAAGCGTGGGCATCAGGAAGGAAACTCAGAGCTAGTTGCAAATGCAAATGCCGGGTTTCAGAGGCAAAGGATGGATGGGAATTATCAGGAAAACAGAGGTTATCAGGAAAACAGAGGTTATCAGGGAAATAATGGGAGTTACGGTGGTGGAAATAGTTATCAAGGAACACGCCCAATGAGCACTGAAGAGGCCTTCAGGATGCCGTGTCCTCGTCATAGCAAGAACGGCAGACCCGCCAATCATTCATTGGCCCAGTGTGTAGATTTGAACAGGTGGAAAAACAATGAGATTCAGAGAGCTCTGCAAGGAGCAAACAGGAGTGGAGGACCCGGCCCGAGTGCTAACCCGGCTGCGGGGCCTCTAACTGGAGCAAACGCGGTACCAACTGGAAATACAGGACCCGGCCAAAATACAGGTAATCAGGGTGGATTCTCGAACCAGCCGAGGCAACTTGGCCAATATCATATATATACCAGTGGCACGACCAAGAGAGAGAGAAAGATAGTCAAAAGGGCAGTTAATTCAGTGGCTGTAGGGGTACCAAGGTATTTGAGATGGTCAGAGCATACTATTACTTGGAGCAGAGCAGATCACCCGGATGTGGTGGAGCACCCGGGTCTGCTTGCGTTAGTTGTGGCTCCTCAAGTTCATGGCTTTGAGTTAAAGAAGGTTTTGATGGACGGTGGCAGTAGCATTAATATCTTGTACTGGGAAACATTTATGCGTATGGGTCTGAAGGAGTCACAGTTGCAGAAAACGTCAACAATATTTCATGGTATAGTTCCTGGGAAGTCTGCTACACCTGAGGGAAAAATTTCATTAGAGGTTGCTTTTGGCGAGTCTATCCATAACTTCAGTCAGAGTGGCTCACCTTTGAGGTGGTGAAATTTCCAAGTCCTTATCATGCGTTGTTTGGAAGGCCGGCTTTGCCAAGTTCATGGCAAGGCCGTGTTATGTATACTTGCAGTTGAAGATGCCGGGTCCCAAGGGGATCATCACTATTCATGGTAACAGAGAAATTGCAGCAGAATGTGACGAGGGAGATGCAGCCCTGGCAGAGCGAACTTGTGCTAGAGAGGAGTTGAAAGCTTACAGGTCTAATCTTGACCCGCAGGACAACAAGGCGCTCAAAAAACCAACAACAGAAGATGACAGGGCAAAGTTTAAAGCAGCAAAGGATACTAAGATGGTGGATTTTGTGCCTGGGGATTCCTCCAAGCAGTTCGCCATAGGGACCAGCCTAACTGATAAATAGGAAAGCGCGCTCATCGAGTTCATCCGTGAGAATCGGGATGTTTTTGCGTGGACACCTAGTGACATGCCAGGCATTCCGACTGAACTCGCTGAGCACCGTTTACATGTTGATCCAAAGGCAAGGCCGGTGAAACAAGGTTTGAGAAAAATGAACGCAGAGAGAAGAAAAGCTATAGGAGAGGAGATAGCCCGGTTATTGGAAGCCGGCTTTATCATGGAGGTTTTCCACCCAGAGTGGTTGGCTAACCCGGTTTTGGTTCTGAAGAAAAATAATGAGTGGAGGATGTGTATTGATTTTACAAGTCTCAACAAGCATTGTCCAAAAGACCCGTTCGCACTGCCGCGCATCGACCAAATTGTTGACGCAGTGGCAGGCAGCGAGCTCTTGTGTTTTCTGGACGCATATTCAGGTTATCATCAGATCAAGCTTAACAGGCAGGATTGGGAAAAGACATCGTTCATCACCCCCTTTGGTGCTTTTTGTTACAAGACCATGACTTTTGGGTTGAAGAACGCAGGAGCAACTTATCAGAGGTGCATTCAAAATTGTTTTCATGATCAGATTGGGCGCAATGTGCATGCTTATGTGGATGATGTGGTGATCAAGTCAGAAAAAGCCGGGTCATTTATCAGTGACCTTACAGAAACATTCAAAAATTTGAGGAAGTACAAGATGAAGCTCAATCCTACAAAGTGCGTGTTTGGAGTTCCAGCAGGAAAATTGCTCGGTTTCATTGTGTCAGAGCGTGGAATTGAGGCAAACCCGGAAAAAATCAGAGCCATCCAGAGTTTGAAAAAACCTGAGGAATTGGCAGATGTTCAGAAGTTGACAGGATGTGTGGCTGCGCTAAGCCGGTTTATATCCCGGCTCGGAGAAAAAGCAATACCTTTGTACAAGTTACTGAAGAAAACAGACAATTTTGTGTGGAATCAGGAAGCAGACGAGGCATTTGAAGCTCTGAAGAAACAATTATCAAAGCGCCAGTTCTGGCGGCCCCGGGTCCCAAGGAACCCATGCTGTTATACGTCGCTGCCGGGCCTCAGGCTGTGAGTGCTGTGGTGGTGGTCGAGCGTAAGGAGGAAGGCAAGGAAAACCCGGTTCAGAGGCCGGTCTATTATGTTAGTGAGGTGTTATCAGAAGCAAAGCAGCGCTATCCGCATTGGCAGAAGCTAGTATTTGGTGTTTTCATGGCAAGTAGAAAGTTGAAACCATATTTTCAGGAGCATCCAATCACAGTGGTGAGTTCAATACCCTTAGCAGATATTATCAGGAATTCAGAAGCTACAGGAAGAATTGCCAAGTGGGCAATAGAGATGGGGCCTTACCACATTGACTATGTGCCTCGTACAGCTATCAAATCGCAGGCATTGGCGGATTTTCTTAATGATTGGACACAGTTGAGTGCACCACCTCTTGCGCCGGGTCTCAAGCCTTGGGTTATGCACTTTGACGGGTCTAAGCAAGCACAAGGTTCAGGAGCTGGAGTTGTGTTAACTTCTCCCAAGGGTGATAAGCTGAGCTATGTTTTGCAAATTCACTTTGATTGCTCTAACAATGTGGCAGAATATGAGGCCTTGTTACATGGTTTGCGTATGGCAAAGGAGATGAGCATCAAGCATATTAATTGTTATGGGGATTCAGATCTTGTGGCACAGCAAGTTTCAGGAACATGGGATAGAAAAGATGCGACAATGGCGGCTTACAGGAGAGAGGTGGACAGGGTAGCCGGGTTTTTCTCAGGCTATCAGGTGGATCATATTGACCGCAGGAAAAATGATGCTGCAGATGCTTTGTCAAGACTCGGCTCACGCAGAGAGCCGGTTCCACCTAACGTTTTCTTGGACGAGCTATGGACTCCATCAGTCAAGCCTCAGGGCGTAGAGGAACTGGCGGGTCAGGAAGACCCGGATTCGCAATTGGTAGCAGCAACTCATGAAATTCCAGAGTGGACAGAACCTTATTTGGCGTATCTTTTGCGTGGAGAGCTGCCAGAGCAGGAAGTTATATCCCGGCAAATTGTGCGCCGGGCTAAGGCCTACGTAGTTATTGATGGCGAGTTATATAAGAGAAGTGTTTCTGGAGTATTTCAGAGATGTGTGTCTGGAAAGGAAGGCCGGCAAATTTTGAAAGAGATTCATGAGGGAGATTGTGGTCATCATGCTTCAACAAGGTCTTTAGTAGCAAAAGCTTTCAGACACGGCTTCTTCTGGCTCACAGCTCAGGCAGATGCAGAGCGCTTGGTGAGTAGATGTGATGGTTGCCAAAGATATGCAAGGCAAATTCATGTGCCGGCTCAGGAGTTGCGAACAATACCCTTGACTTGGCCCTTTGCAGTTTGGGGGCTTGATATGGTGGGTCCTTTTAGCATGTCTCCTTGCAAGAAAACCCACCTCTTGGTTGCCATTGATAAGTTTACAAAGTGGGTTGAGGTGATGCCTGTTACTAATTGTGAAGCAGCTACAGCAGTCAAGTTTTTGAAGCAGATCATACACAGGTTTGGGTATCCTCATAGTATCATCACAGATAATGGTACTAACATGTCCCTTGGTGAGATGGCAAAGTTTTGTGGAAATCAGGGTATACGTTTAGATGTTGCTTCAGTTGCTCATCCACAGGCCAATGGACAAGTAGAACGAGCAAATCAGGAGTTGCTTCGAGGTTTGAAACCACGTCTCCGGGTCCGTGTCTCAGAGCCTGGAGCGTGGGTTGAGGAGTTGCCATCAGTAGTTTGGGGAATCAACACAACACCAAACAGATCCACAAAGATGACCCCTTTCTTTATGGTGTATGGGGCAGAGGCAGTTTTGCCAAGTGATATAATTCATGACTCGCCTCGCGTGGCGGCTTATGTTGAAACAGAAAATGAGCAGACCCGGCAGGATTCTGTGGACCTGCTTGAGGAGAATAGAGAACAAGCACTGGAGAGATCAGCAGTATATCAGCAAGATTTGAGGCGGTATCATAGTCGCCGGGTTAAAACTCGCACTTTCCAGGAGGGAGATTTAGTGCTGCGATGGGTGCAATCCAAGAAGGGATGCACAAGTTATCTCCCCCTTGGGAAGGGCCCTTCATCATAAGCAAGAAATTGAACAATGGTTCATATTATTTAGTGGATGCAAGAGAAAAGTCCGAGTCTGTAATGACACATCGCACTCTACCTTTTCATTGGAAGAGCGTGAGAGGCCATGGAACATTGCGCAGCTGCGCCCATATTATACTTAGCATGAGAAAGAGATATGAGATGTAAAACACGATGTAACAGGCAGCAGGTTTCAGACGCGCTCTTTTCCTTACCAGGGTACCTAAGGGGACTGGAAGGTTTTTAATGAGGCGGCTTGCTGACCTAACCTTTTCTATCAATAAAGTGAAGGTTGAACAGAAATTTGTGTTCTTTCGTTTCTTTTTTGATGTTTGATAGTAGTGTTGCATAGTTCTATGTTAAGTTTGGTCTTGGGGGCTTGTCCTTGGGGGCTCGCCCAAGACCCGGCTTTTACGGTCATCCGGGTCTCGATGTTTTGTGACCCGGCTGTGCAGTTTTCTTACAGTATCCATAACTTTGGATTCAGAGTATGAAGGTGAAGTTTACATTTTAGTTTTTATGTTTTTGTCATAGAACAAGTGCATAGTTATCTTTGAGGACGCCCAGAGAGCGTGTCCCACCAGTATGAGGATCAATGGGGTAATGTTGCATAGTTAAGCCATTACTTTATAAACATTGATCCAGGTCTTGGGGGCTCTACTTCAATAGTTTGCAGCTGCAATCCCAAGACCCGGCTTTATGCCACTAGTTTATTCTTGGTTATCTTGCTGTTGAGCTGATGTGACTCGCAATTTTATGGCCTGATTGCTCACCTGGAAATTCAATCAACCATGAAGCCCATTGGGACTTGGTTCGACCCTGTTTTTCTCAGAGAAGTAGCGACAGGGTATCCATGCGAAAGCCGGCTCACAGTTAAAGAAATCAAAAGGGTCATCAAAACCACAGAAGAGGCATATTTCAAGCAAAAGTTTGAGAGTAGCATAAAAGTTTCATCAGGTGCATAGGCGCACCATCACAGGCATAGTGCAAACAGTGCAAAAGTTATTACAATAAGCGCCCAAAGGGCCGAATAAGATTGTTTTCTTGCAGAGATAACAGCATCTGCGTAAGTTTTCAAGCTTTGGCTTCAGGAGCCGGGTCACGGGGAGGAGAGCCGGTTGGTTGTTCTTCGACGGTCTTTGCCGGGTTCTTCTTCGGCGGCCGCCGGGTTAGCCTCTGGCTCCTTGGTCTCGTCGGTTTCTTTGGCCTTGGTCTTGCGCCGGGTGATTTTTCGAAGTGGCTGGAAGAAGTTTTCATCATCTTCTTCAGCTATCGCCCGTGACGGAGGAGGAATAACTGGCGTAGAGGAGCTGGGAGCAGTGGAGGTACCAGGAGCATTTTTGCCGGGTCAATGGAATCCTTATAGCTTTGGAGGAGATCGACGCGTTGTGGCTCGTCATCCATGATCTCTTCATCATTTTCAGTATATCCAAGCTGCAAAGTGGTGAGCTTCATCTTGCTGGCAATTACAGTGGCAACGTGCCGGGTTTGCTTCACAACCCGGGCGTAGCACTTCTTATCGAACTCCTTGCCATCAGTGTCAAACTGAGGAAAGCCCTTCTTCAGTGGAGCCGGGTTTAGCTGGGGATGGTAGGCCTTTGCCAAGGCAAGACCTCGCATCACCCCGGCCCTGCAAGCTGATCTCTTGAGCAGATGGATCCATTGTGGCATTGTTGACAGATGCCCAAGGACTTCAGTGTACTTGCTTGGCGGGTTCTCCCAGAGCCTAGCGGCTTTGATGACCTCGCAGCTGCCAAAGTACAGCTGACGTGTCAGCGTGTACATGCATTTGATCTTCTCTGCAGCGGTTTTGCGGAGGTTCCCATCACGAGGGCCTGTGTAAGGAAAAGAACAGTGAGATTTCAAAACCGGGTTTGCTTGATCAGTTTAGGTTGAAATTCAAAGGAGTAGTGCTTACCCACTAAAGATTCAACCATAGAGGTGATCATTCTTTTTAGCCGGGTCAGCTCTGTTGGTTTCATCCAGCTGCTTCTGCAGGGTCTCCTGTTGCTCCTGGAAGTTCTCCTCGTTCTCCTGCATGTCCTTCTTCAGATCGGAGTTTTCTTGCGTCAGAGCAGTAATTTTTCTTCAAGGCCTGGAGTTGAGCTGAGTGATCAGCCCGGGTCTCAGATTCAGTTTTGGCAGCGTCAGTGAGCCGGGTGATTCAGCCTGGGCCTTGGCATGGTCTTCCTGTTAAGATGCAAAAAGTTATGTTAGTCCCAGGTCGCCGCAGGCGTGCAACCCGGCACTTGGGGGCTACATGCGCAAAAAGTCTGAAAATTTTCTAACTGTAAGTCCCAGGTAGCTGTGGACAGCTAACCCGGCACTTGGGGGCTACTCAGTTTGAAGTTCAATTGTTCAACGTAATAAAGAAGTCCCAGGTTGCTGCAGGCACACAACCCGGCACTTGGGGGCTACAGTGTTCAAAGTTTTGATGTGAAAATGGGCAAGTTTTAAATGATGGAAGTTTTTTAGTCCCAGGTTGCTGTAAACAGACAACCCGGCACTTGGGGGCTACAGGTTTGAAGTTTTTACCTAAGGAATGCATATTGTAAGCACCAAGCTCATCACAAGTGATGAACTTAGAGCTTGGGGGCTACTCAGGGTATAGTTATGCAAGAAAATATACAGGCAAGAAGTAAAAATGGGTACCTGATATCGTTTTTGATTAGGGCGACCAGTTCTGTCTCCAGGGTCTTGTGTTGAGCTAGGCGAGAAAAATATTCGTCGCAAAGTGCTGGAACGGACATGGCGTCCAGAGCCGGTGAATTTGAGGAGGAAGCCGGGTTCTTGTCCTTGGCAGGAGTTGCCGGGTCAGCATCTGGGGCTGGCACCTTGGCAAGAGTCTCAGGGCATTTTGTACTGGAACGTGCCGGGTCCCAGTAACCTGCACTTCATCTTCTTTAGTCCCAGAGCCTAACCCGGGCGAGTGAGCAGCTGGGGAGGATTCTGGCACCGGGTCAACATATTTTTTGGAGAAGCCGCGGGGGTTGCTTGCTCCCTTGGCTCGTCTTTGTCCTCGGTTCTCATATGTGCCTCCATAGGAGAAGGCTCTGTGGTTGCTGGAGGAGGAGACGCCGCGGGAGGAGATTCCGGGTCTTCATCCATAAAAGCTCTGGCACTGGAACAAGATAGTGTCTTAGTTAAACAAGAATGGGACAGTAAAGTATAGAGGTATGGAAAAGATGTGTGAAGTATTTCTAACCCGGCGTTGATCTGGAAATCCTCGGGTGTGCTAACACCATCCGAGGAAGAATCTGACAAACGAGATGGTTTAGGAACCCGGATCTTGCCAGCTAAAGGGAACTGTTTGCTGGGCGTCTTCTGGATGGATTTGGCCCAGCTTGATAAAGAGCGTTGAGGGATACCTGGGCTCAGGGAAGCTTGGCTTGTAGAAGACCGGGTTCGGCGTCTCTTGTTCGCCCTCCCTCCTTTTCCTATGTTTGCTTAAGTTTGAGATGAGTTCATCATGAAATTGAGAAAAGAGAATGTGGTACCTTGGCAATGGTGGCCCGGGTCCTCTTCTGAGTAGGAGCTGCAGTTTGGGGACCCGGCGCTACGTCAGAAGCCGGGTCAGTGGGGCCTGGAATAAAATTTGCCGGGTTATCAGTAGAGGTGTCCTTGTTGGGGACTTCGTTGTTAATCAACTGGAGGAAGAGCCGGCCTACGGAGTCTAGCTCACCTTCTTCTTCTTCTTCGTCGTCTTCACTTTCTGTGTCCTCCCCATCAGGAGAGGATGTAGGGGTAAAATCCACGCTCCACCACTTGGAGTCCTGAGAAAAAGCAGTCACAAAATAACAGTCTATGGATGAGTTTACCGGGTTAAAGTAAGCAAAATGGATTGAGTATTGGCTTTACCGTGGGGGGTTTGTTCTTGGCACTAAATGGGGCGAGCCCGTTCAGTGCAATGGCATCTTTCTTTTCGCCAAGTATCTCTTGGCATTCTTCACGAGCTGATCATCAGTAGCGTCATCTCAGAGTAACGCATATTGTCTGTGGTTTCACCAGTGTACTGGCAAATTAGCCGGGTCCTGATGCTGAGTGGCTGGATGAACCAACCGATCCAGCACTTGACCAGATCTGTGCCCTTGAGGCCATGGGCGAGTAAAGCTCTGGCCCGGCGAAGAGTGGGCTCGAGCTTGACCCGCTCGGCGTCATCGGCATAACTATTCATTTTGGCTTCATATGTTAAGCCCGAGTTCCGGAAAGCCGGGTAACGGGCATCGTCAGATTCTGGTGAAGTGTCTTGCAGTAAAAATATGTGTTTTGCCACCCCTTGGGATGGCTGGCTAGAAGAAGAGCCGGGAAATCGCATTCCCTTCGGCGCTGGATTGCAACTCCCCCATATGGGAGTACTTGGTCCTTGCGAGAGGGGTTGCAGTAGAAGAACTCGAGGAACAGCTCGAGGCTTGGAGCCATTTGCAGATAATCTTCACAGAACACCACAAAGTTGCTGATGTTCAGCATGGAGTTGGGCGCGATGTCTTGAGGCCTAAGGCCGTAGTACTTCAAGACCCGGCGAAAAAACAGGGAACCCGGGGGGCGAAGGCCGCGCTGAACGTGGTCGAGGAAAACCACCACTTCACCTTCCTTGGGGCTGGGGCGGATTTCTTCTCCAGCACGCCATTGAATCTCATCCTTTGGAGGGAGCTCGCCGCAGTTCACGTATTCTTGAAGCATCAAGTTCGTCACCGTGGACTTGGTCCAGTTGACCTGAGTAGCAGCGGGGGCGGCGGAGCCAGATGCACCGGCGTGGGTGCTGTGAGGCTTCTTTGCGAGCTTCTTCGCCGCACGGGGAGCTCCGGCCTTCGCTTTGTCCTTCACCATGGCTGAGGAGCTTCGAGTTCCTGAGCGCAACAATGGAGATGTGAAACCCTAGTTCTAGATGTAGATGCGTGGAGAGGGAAATGCAAAGCAAATCTGGACGAGATTCAAGTTGGAATCAAGTGCGGAGCACGGATGTGTGGGATAATCGTACCTGTGGATCTTCTTGCAGGAGATTGGGAGGCTCGATTTGAGATTGGATCCGCGGCTGCTACAGTGCGTGCGCGAGGAAGAAGATGAACTGAATGGGGAAAGTGACCGCGGTGTCTCTTGGTCTCCTATTTATAGGCACAGTAAAAACCCTAGGGGTGTTGTGGTAAAAAGTGAAGAGATAAGGATCTTTGACTAAAAGTCAACGACAAACGGAATGAGATAATTACGGAGTATTAAATGATAAGATCGTGATTAAGATGGATAAGGATGGATTAGTTGGGCGATAATTTTCACTAAGTGTCGAAAGTGAAACCCGGGCGTGTGAACCCGGCAAGAGATAACCGGGTTACGGCGTGAACCGCCAAAAAGACTGGCCAAGCAAAGGAGAAAAGAGACATGTTCTGATATTAAATTTGTTATGTGTTATTTTATGTTTCAGGTGATTAACCCGGCTGGCCAGGATATCAGTTCTGCTCAAAGAAGCAATATTCAAGAATAAGAAGCAGAGCATGCCAACCTGGCAACCAGGTTAATCTGGGGGCTACTGATGGGGGGATGATAACCCGGTAGGCCCATGAAGAGGGAAGCATGACCCGCCAGGCAGGAGGCCCGGCCAGGCCAGCTAACCATCAGCATGGGCCGGGTTATGTTGCTGGGCCAGAGGCTTTGGCGGTAACCCGGTTCAGGAAGGGAAGTTTCTAGAAGACCAGAGGCGGTTCGGACTTGGAGGACACGAAGGCTAGAAGAGCTAGAGTAGGATTCCGAGTCTGGGTAGAGCCCGGGTTCGTATTGTAAAGTGCCAGGAGACCCGGTCGTCTATATAAACCGGTCCCTGAGCCCTAGTTGAGGAGAACTTTACGATCCAAGCTTAGGCGAGAGAACCATCGAGAGAAACACCACAACCTTGTAACCTAGATCGAGATCCGGCTCTGTTGTCGTAGCCGGGTTATCGAGATCGAGATCAATAACAAGATAGCAGGAAGTAGGTCTTTATCTCCAATGGAGAGGCCGAACCTGGGTAAACCCTTTGTCCCTGCAGTGCTAAACAATCTCCCAGACGCAGTGTCGCCTTGCCCATCAACTCAAGCTACCCCAAAGTAGCATCTGCCGTGTTATCTACCCCACGACAGAAAATGTGAGGCTGGCTTCCTTAGTGGTCACGGGGGTGAACTATCAATTCCTGCAATTGTTCGTCAGCTACAGCGTCTGGTTCCACATGATCAGTTTCGGTGGGAGGTACGTCAGGTGGGGCAAAATATCTATCAAGTTCAATTTCCTACAAGGAATGATTTAGAGCGACTGAGAGTTTTTGGGATATGTCATGTTCCGAATAGTCCTTGTCAGATGACTTTTGACAGTTGGGCTCATAATCCTACACCTACGTCGTTTTTACCTGAGGCGTGGGTGAGGGTCTCCGGCATCCCAGGGCCTCATCTTGGTGATTTCTTGGCTATGTGGGCTGTGGGGGACATGTTTGGTATGACAAAAAGATCGACATGGCTTATACTAGAGAGCATGGAGTTCTGAGGATCTTGATTGGATGTCTGAATCATAGCAAAATTCCTAGGCACTTTCCTTTGTTTATAAAGGATGGTTTCTACAACCTCTCTTTTGTGGTTGAGGATGGGGAGCAGCCGGCCGATCCTGATGATATGGTTGTGAGTGATTCAGAGAAAAAGGATGATGATGAGGACAGTTTGGGAGATGATTTTCAGGAAGCCGTTGCAAAATATGGGTACGCCGACCCCCCAGTGAATAATTTTTCAGAACCGACACCTACTAGTGGTAATGATCAGGGGGGTAGTTCTGCTAAACCCCCAACGGCCTCGGTTCAGCGAGGTGTTGTGTTTCTCTCCAGAGGTTCGCCGACAGTTTGATCTAGCGTGAATGGAAATTCAGTTGATGTGGTCTAGGGGAAAGGAGACTGCAGAGGTATAGGAGGTTGGAGGGGGGACGCCGGCGCTGATTGTAGAGGAGGCGCTCGGTGGCAGCCCATCTCCGGAAGTTGCTGTTCTTGGCGTTGAGGGGACAGCCATTAGTGCCATGTCCGATGCCGACGACATGACGGTTGATATTACGGGTGCTACAGTGGACATGATGCGCTGTGATGCTGTTGAGCATGGATCGGGACTTCACGGCCCTCAGCTGGACACTTTGTCAATGTCCAGCCCGTCTTCTATTGCCGATGGGAGCTCTCCTGGTACCACGGGAGGTGGGACTGGATCGAGCTCCATTGCGGCTGCCCCTTGCTCTCCGAGCGCCCCGGGTGGGGGTGTTGGATCGAGTGAGGGATCTGCGCGTCGCTTGGCGCCGGTCTACACGCCTTCGTCGCCAACTTTTCCGTTCAGCCACACGGGCGTGACGGGAAAGATGGCGTCGGCGCAGGAGGTGGTGGACTTCGGTGGCGTTCCGGATTTCGCGGCGCTGGGGCTGCGGTCTAGCGGGTGGATTCGTTCGCAGCCCAACGCTGACGCCACTCAGCTGGAGAGAGCGGTGGTACGGGCCGAGAGTCGCAACAACATGCAAGGTACCAATTTAAACAACTCTTTTTCAATATTGTCTTTTTCGGATAAAAGAAATAGCGAATAGAGCGTCTAGATTAGGGGTATCCTTGGGTGAATCTAAAAAACAAGAAATTGATTCGGCTAAGCTTATTAAGAGTTCGGAATTGGAGAGAACATGCAACATTCTACAGAAAAATTTAGATGACAAGTTCGTGGACCAACCATATAGTTTAATTTTAAATAAAGCTTCTAGCTTAACGGAGGATCTAGAAGATGATGTTTTTGATCGGGGGAGGATGGTCTGGTTGATGTACCGATCCAATTTGAGAAGGTCAAAAAGACTAGAAAGAAACGTGACTATTCTAACTCCACTAGGCGTAGGAGTGCCAGAATTAAAATCCAAGTTAAAATAAAGATGCATGATTTAAGAGGCATGTTCTGGAATAGCGAGGGTTTTCGTGACCCGGGTAAACACTTGTTTGTTCAAGAAACTATTAGGAGCGACGATTAGATTTTATTGCCTTATCGGAGACAGGCAGGTCTAATTTCTCGACCCCTTTTTTAAGCCATCTCGCGGCCGGTTTTGATTTTAGTTGGTATTGTCTTCCACCTAGAGGGCGATCTGGAGGCATGCTAATTGGGGTAAATACGGCATCTATCCATGTTAAAAGTGTTGATGTAGGAGATTTCTGTGTGAAACTCCACGTTAAGACAAAAAGTGACGCCTTTGAATGGGTCTTAGTGAGTGTGTATGGGCGGCACAAGATGATCATAAACCTCAATTCTTGTCGGAGTTAGTTCGATTATGCGAAAATGAACCGCTACCGATGTTAGTCGGTGGGGATTTTAACATAATTCGGAAACCTGAGGAGAAGAACAATAATAATTATAACCCACGTTGGCCGATCATGTTTAATACCATTATTCAAAGTTTAGAACTGAAAGAAATAGAGCTCTCGGGTAGACAATATACTTGGGCTAGTAGAAGAGAAAATCCCACCTATGAGAAGCTAGATAGGGTCCTGGCTACGGTTGCGTGGGAGCAGAAATTTCCATTGGTTGTAGTACAAGCTTTGACTCGTACTGGCTCAGATCATACACCTTTATTGTTGGATTCAGGTGTACATGCCCATCTCGGAAATAAATCTCGATTCTCATTCGAACTTTCATGGCTTAGAATGGAAGGTTTTTATGAGATGATAGCGACTAAGTGGCTTCTGTTACTAAAGGGGCCACACCTATAGAGGTGTGGCAGAACAAAATAAGACATCTACGACGCTATTTGAGAGGGTGGGCTAAGAACCAAAGTGGAAAATATAAGAAGGAAAAAGAAAAATGGTTGCAAATTATTGATGTTCTAGATATTAAAGCAGAAACTACTCCGCTAACGGACGCTGAGCGAGCCGCCTTGAGAGAAGCAAATGATCGCATTTGTTTTCTAAGACGGGATGAGGAGACAAAATGGGCACAAAGGGCAAAGGTTAAATATATACAAGAGGGGGGAATAATACGAAATTCTTCCACCTCATTGCAAATGGTAAACATAGGAAAAAGAAAAAAATTCAATTAGAGCAAGATGAAGGAACCATTATAGGTGAGGAAAATTTAAGGAATTACATTACGGAATACTACAAAAAATTAATTGGGGATTCGGCCCCAAACAACATTTCTCTTCATGAGGGACTTATCCATGATATACCGCAATTAACTAATGAGGAGAATAGCATTCTTACAGCTGATTTTGTCGGAGACTGACTCCCACGAAACAGGGGCAGTCACACTCGCGAAGAGAGTTCGTGTAAGGGGCTGAACACGACGTCAATCAACCCTCATCCGGCGCGGCGACGCTGCTCGTCGTGCCTGAGGAGGGACATCACGGCAGAGAGAGACACGGCGCGTACCCAGGTTCACGGCCCTCTTGAGGAGGTAAAACCGCTACGTCCTGCCTGTCTGTATTGCTGCTTGTAGAGGTTACAGTACAGCGTGCTTGCCGAGGGCACAGTTATGGCAATGGCGTGTACAAGGGGAGGGAAACTACTGTCTTCTTCTCCCTTGCGCGCAAGTAGCTAGACTAGGAGTAAAATGTGTTCGATTGATCGATCCCTTCGTTAGGGTGGTGCACCAGCTCCTTTTATAGGCGCCCCGGCCTCCTCCCTGTCCTTGTGCAGCGGAGGGTCTACCACATGGCGACAACGGTCGGGAGCACGGTGCACCGCTGCTTGGGCGTCCATGAGCGCGGTCCATGGGCACAAAAGCTGAGGCCGCAGCAGAGAGGCCGCCGTCCATCCAGGACAGCCAGCTGCTGCCGCAGAGGAGCGGGGGAGTCCCCACGGTGACGTCGCGTTTGGCGCGTAGCGCCGGCCTGCTCCCTTATCACCAAAGAGGAAAGCTTGGTGGTCTGCGCCGTTGCCCCTGCTTTGTTGACTCCTTTATCACCAAAGTGGGACTGTAGCTCCGTCGTCACCCTGCGCAGAGGCGCGGTCACTCTGCGGCCGCTCCGGAAGCCATGTGCGCTCCGCAGAGCTTGCTTTACAGTGAAGGAACCCTCGCGTGGGCGGGAACGCCCTGTGGAGGATTCTGCGTTGACTTCCCCTCAGGGAAAGCTTCCTTGGAGAGGGGGCAGCGGAGTAGAGGCTCCACAGGCCTTAGCTGCCTCCTCAGGCCTCCGCGAGGCGATTCTGCCCCGCGGGCTCCCCAGGCTTGCAGACCTGGTCCTTGGCGAGATTCACTCGCCGAGTGTTGAGGGTTATAGAGGCCTGGCCCAGTACACCCTGGTTCTTACTGGGCTGACAGTAGCCCCCGGGCCCATGGCGGGCACGACGCGGTCCAGGGGGCGCAGGCGAAGCGTCATGGGCCCAAAGTGTCCGGCCGGCCCGAGACACGTGGCGAGCGGTTGGTGCGTCTCGGCTTCTCCGGAGGAGGTGGGCGTCGTGGCGGGACCCACGACGCCTCGGAAACCGCCCTGAGGTGATATAAAGGCTGCCGCGGCTGTTCGGGGCAGCAGTTACGCTGCATTTACGCCCTTTCCTTCTTGCATACACCTCCGGTGCTCCACTGCTCCGGCGATTTCCGTTCTTCCCAAGAAAGGCAAGGCGGTGATGGGGGAGGCCTCCGCTGAAGCGCAGCGGGAGGAGGAGCTTGCGCCGGCTCTCATCGGCACTCGCGTCTCCACAGCGGAGGCGCTGGATAGGCTGAAGGTCCTCGTCGCCGGGAGGAATAATGAGCATGGCGCCAGCGGCGTCAAGGCGGCGCGCTTCGGCAAGCTGGCGGCGGGGTGGTATCCCATTTTCGTCCACACGCTGTTCGCCGGCTTGGTGCCGCCGTTCTCTCCCTCCTTGCGGAGGTGCTGGCTTTCTATCAGATCCAGCTCCTGCACCTCCACCCGAACTCCATCCTGATTCTCGCCATCTTCGCCTATCTCTGCGAGGCGTATCTGGGAGTGATGCCTTCCGTGGCCTTCTTCCGGAGCTTCTACGCGCTCCGCAACACGGCGCCTGGCGAGCGGTCTGGGTGCGTGTCCTTCCGCATCGCAGACGGGATGGGCGTCGTCTACATCCCCATGTCGTGGGATGGCGACAAGGCCGTTACGAGGGTGACGAAGAAGGTGGAGGACTTCCGCCAGAAGTGGGTTCTCGTCGACGCCAAGGAGAGGAACGCCTTCTTCGATGAGCCTGAGGCGCCGCCGCTGAAGAACTCAAATTGGTCCAGCGAGAAGTTCCAGCACCAGAAGATTGCCCACTTGGTCTCGCGCATGAAGCTCGTCCGCGAGGCTGGCCTCACGGGGCAGATGGTCGCTGAGGACTTCGTGAGGCGGCGCATCGCTCCCCTCCAGGCGCACACGAAGCCGGTGTGGATGTACTCCGGCCCGGCAGATCCAATGCGCTTGCACCTCAGCGCCCACGCGCCAGACGACGTCGCCTCCATCTTAGGCACGCTCTTCATCGCCCCGGAGATCCCTGTTCCGGGCACTGAGCACCTGAGGCCCCTCCACCAGCTCACTCCAAAGAAGCGCCTCGCAGTTCTGGAGATGATGCCGACGTTCACGCCAGAGGGCTTGGAGGGAGAAGAGGCGAAGGGGGCTGCGGCGCCTGTGGTGGAGGAAGACTTGTTTGGCGAGTCCTCTGCTGCTTCAGACGCCGAAGCTGACGCCGCCGCCGGAGGAGTCACCCCTCGTCAGGGGAGGCGAGCTCTTCAAAGCAGGCGGCCCCTGAGGAGGAGATCCTGGAGATATCGTCCGATGTGGACGAGGATTTTGTGGTGGCCCCGTCACGACGGGCCACAGAAGAAGAAGACGAAGACGGAGACGATAGCGGCCCGGAGGCCGCGGCAAAGGCGGTGCGAGCCCCGCACCAAGGCCATCCACGACAGGGCCGCCAGAAGCCTGGAGAGCACTCCTCTTAAGAGGAAAGCTGAGGCGGCCCCTGAGGAGCCCAGCGCTGGAGCCTCATCAGGCCGTGGCGCTCTGCCAACAAGGTGTGGGTGGACACCCGCGCCAAGTCATCTGGGTGAGTACTGTTTCTTCTTGACTTGTTCTTGCTTATCGAGAGTTCTTGCCTTTCTCGAGGATCTCACTGTCTTGATTATCAGGGGTCTGGTTCATGCGAAGCGCCGCCGACTCCGCAAGGCTGCGGACGTGCGGCGCGGCGCTACGCCCGTTGTTGAGGGGCCTACGGCCCCTTGGAGAAGAGACTGAGGAGCCCGTGGTGACAGTCACCACAGGGCCAGCTGTTGACGAGGCCATGAGGCCTGTGGGGGAGACGCCCCTTGAAGAAGCAACTGCCTCGCCACCTCCTGCCGAGAGTCAGATTGAGGAGGCGGTGAAGGCTCCGTCGCCGCCGCGCCCTGATGCTCCACTGGAGCCCCCAGAGACACCCGCCGTGGAGACGGCGGGGACCAGCACACAGCGCCGGGAGGCGCCGACGCCGAGATGGAGGAGGGAATCCTCCGCCGCCCCCTCCAAATTCCGAGCCTGAGGGGGAGGCCACTTCTTCTGAGGCCGCAGCAGGCGAGGCTGCGGTTGAGCCACTGGTGGCTAGGCCTCCCTCGCCAGCCCCCGAGGCCCACGAGGAGGTGGTCGTGGAGAACAACGACGCACAAGACGGTGGGGGCCCGCTCCTGGGCCCCGTGTTGACCCTGGTCCAAGCACTGTGCTTTCAGCACCAGAGGCTGGCGCTGGGGTGGAGGACGCTGCGCCACGTGAGGGCTCTTGGGCCTTGGTCTTGAGCGACCGGAGCCGGAGCAGCGCGTGCCGCCAAGCTGCCCTCCGTTGGTGAGGGGCACCCTAGACGGGCTAGAAACCCAACTTGCCCTTGAGGAGGCGGAGCTTGGCAGGAGGTATGACGCCCTTGCTGCTGACTGGGCCCGCTTCTTCGAAGTCAGGCGGCGGAGTGGCCCTGACGACCAAGCCTTCAGGCGCAGCGCGACGAGGCGACGCGGCAGGCCCAGGAGATCCGCGAGAACGCGGAGCGCGAGGCGCAAGGGCCTTGGCGCCGGTCCAGGCGGAACGCAAGGCGGCTGCAGAGGATCGGGAGGCGGCTGTGGCGGAGCGCCAGGCTGCAGCCTCAGACCGAGCGGCTATCGAGACCTCCCTCGCCGACCAGCGCAAGGAGCTGGCCAGCCGCGAGGAGAAGATAATTGCTGAAGCTGAGGTGGTGAGGAAGTCTCTGGAGCAGCATCGTCTGTCGCTGGAGGCTCGCGAGCAGGCCATGACGACACGCGAAGCTGAGGTGCTCAAGCGTGAGGAGAAACTGGAGCAGGCGGAAACAGACATGAACAGAGAACGTGAGGCCTTGGAGTCCCGCGAGAGCAGCTTGGCTGAGGCCATGGGCAAGCACGACAAGGAGGTGGAGCGGCACCGGGAGCTTGTGGAGAAGGCCAACCAGAAGCTTGCCGAGAAGAAAAAGGAGGCGAGGCGGAGGCCCTCACCAAGCAAAAGAGTACCGCACTGCTGTCACACAGGCCGTCTCCCGGGAGTATGCTGGGAAGTTCAAGAAGCAGGAGGACGGCTTCCAGAAAAAGCGCAGAGAGCTCGGCAAGCGCATTCGCCAGCTGGAGGAGTGGAACGCCAACTTGAAATCCTCGCTGAAGCGCGCCAAGGACGCTAATCTCCGCACGGAACAGGCCCTCGAGCGCTCGGAGCAGGACCTCACAGCCCTGATGGCAGACATGCAGGAGCTGAATGCGCAGGTGGCCCCTGTTGTGGAGAGGGTCGAGGAGGCTGAGCAGAGCGCGGTGGCGGCACGGGTCTTGACGCAGCAGCGGGAGCGTATGTTCCGATCTTTGGTGACGCGCGGGAACGCTCTTGCTGCGAAGCTGGGGGTGGATGCTCCTGCCGTCCCCGTCCACGGGAACGCCGACGTCGCCACGTATCTGACCTACTTCGACCAGCTCTTCTCCGTCCTTGAGGGCCCTGTGGCGGAACTCGACGATGTTGTCGACGAGGAGTGCCGCAAGCTCCTGCTGGTGGCGGTCGAGCGCGTCTTCGTCAACCTCAAGCGCCTATATCCATGCTTCGACTTCGAGTCCGTGACCGAGCCCATGGGGATGCTCAGATCGAGACGCGCCTCTTCAACTCGCTGCGGGAGGAGATCAACGACTATGTCAACCGCTTCAAGAGGGTCGCTGAAGAGCCGGCCTCTGGCGAGGAGGAAGACGTCGAGGAGGAAGGCGCGGAGGAAGGTGACGCTGAGGAGGATGAGGCCGCCAAGACTTCTGCTTAAGCTGCTCCTGCCACAAGTCGCGCCTGAGGCGCAAGTTATCTTTGTTTAAAGACTTTGTTTCATTTGTGATGGTCTGTAAAACACTTTATTGTGCTGCAATGTGTGTGCCCCTCGACGGGCATTTTATCCCTATTCCATGCCTTTTTCGCTTTACGTCGTCAGGACCCGTCTCTTAGCGCTATGACTCCGCCACTACGGTATGCCAGAGCAATGACTCAGCAAGGCCGGGGGGTGTTTAAGGCTTAGAGAGGTAAGAGCTCTCGAGTCGCGATGCTCGAGGGCTCCCCTTTGACGCTCAAGCAGTCCATGAAATGCGAAGGAGAAAATACCCGCCCGAGGGACGGAAGTTGCTCGTGAGAGGAAAAACACAACGCCTGAGGTGTAAGCGCAGGACTTAGCTTAGCGAGGTTCTGGCCTCGTGGAGGGCGTTGATTTCCCTGAAGGTGTGCTTCCCTCTTTGGGTCTGGAGCGTGACTCCACGAGCCTTGGGGGGACTCTTGTTCCCTGTGTAGGTTAGAGGCGGAACCAAAGCAAAACATGGTAGAGAAACTCATGCGCGCTTATAGGTTTCCTCATGGGTGCCTCGCGAGGAGAGTAAGTACCAAAGGTCCTTAGGTGAGGTGGCAGGTTTGGGAGCAAGCCCCTGGGCCAGAGCTCTTTGGTGAGGTAACAGGCGTGAGAGCGTGCTCACGTGTTAGAGCTCGGATCCTTTTGGATTTTGCGGTGCTGCTGGGATGCTCCCGAGGCACAGTCACCGTACTCAGCCCCCGCTCGCGAGGTGCGCAAGGGGAAAGATATGAGCGCGAATGAAAACACAGAGTAATGAGAACTAAAACTCACCCCCAAAATATTACATAGCGGCGCCGCAGCGCAATGTTTCACTAGGAAACGAATTGGTTCGTTACACTTGGGCTTGCCAAGATAAAGTTTCCATGTCGAGGCATGGGGACCACATTCAGTGGCTGAGACTCTTCACGGCCTGCGGCGGCACGTTACAGGAAGAGCTCAGAGGGACTGGCCCTCAGAGAGAGAAGCTTTTGTGAAGCTTGGAGGTGAAGCTGTGCGCTTTCCTCTAGAGACAAAAAATGCCTGGTGTGATAGAGATCACGGGTAGAACTTGCGTAGATGCGCGATGTTCCAAGGGTTCTTGACCGGGATGCCGTCCTCCGTCTCGAGGCGCACCGCGCCAGGTCTGGCGACATGCGCGACCCTGTAGGGGCCTTCCCACATGGGCGAGAGCTTGTGGAGACCTTCCCTGGAGAGGATCCTCCTGAGGACAAGGTCGCCTGTCTCGAGAGTGCGCGGACGTATGTGGCGGCTGTGGTAGCGTCGCAGGTCTTGCTGGTACTTTGCCGCTCTGAGGGCGGCTCGGCGGCGCAACCCGTCGAGGAACAGCAGGTCGTCGTTGTGGAGGTCTTCTTGATTGTCCTCATTGAAGGCAAGGACCCTTGCGGACCCGTGCTTGATCTCTGTGGGGAGGACTGCTTCGGCTCCATACACCAGGGCGAATGGCGTCTCACCAGTGGGCTTTGTAGGGTTCGTGCGGATGGACCAGAGCACGGAGGGGAGCTCATCGATCCAGCCCTTGCCATAGCCCTTGAGGCGGTTGAAACTTCTCGTCTTGAGGCCCTTGAGGACCTCAGCATTTGCTCGCTCGGCTTGACCATTGCTCTGTGGGTGAGCTACCGAGGCGAAACAGAGCTTGGTGCCGAGGCTCTCGCAGTAAGCCCTGAAGATGCCGCTGGTGAACTGTGAGCCATTGTCGGTGATGATGCGGTTTGGCACACCAAAGCGGCAGACCAGGCCTCTGATGAACTTCACGGCTGCCCTGGCTGGGATGGTGCGCACCGCTTCAACCTCTGCCCATTTGGTGAACTTGTCAACAGCCACGAAGAGGAAACGGTAGCCCCCTTGCGATCTCGGGAAGGGTCCCAAGATGTCCAGCCCCCAGACCGCGAACGGCCAGGAGAGCGGGATGGTCTGGAGTCCCAGTGCAGGCTGATGGACTTGCTTGGCGTGGAACTGGCATGCATCGCAAGACTGAACGATGGTGACGGCATCTTGAAGCACTTGAGGCCAGTAGAAACCGCTCCTGAAGACCTTGCCAGCGAGGGTGCGCGCGCAGGAATGGTGGCCGCACTCTCCACTGTGTATGTCCCTGAGGAGCATGCGTCCTTCCTCAGGAGGCACACACTTGAGGGCAATGCCATTTGGGCGCTTGCGGTATAGGTCTCCCTCAAGGATGTAATAGGATTTCGCTTGTCGAGCGACTCGTTCTGCCTCTGCGTCTTCCTCGGGAAGGACTCCTTTTAGCAAGTAGTCCTTGAGCTCGTCAACCCAGCCTGTTTCTTGGTGCACCATGGTTAGCATCAGACGCTCCCCTGAGGATGGGCCACAGTTGGGTGCGCCACCTGTGGGAGGTGGTGGGAGTACTTCGTCTGTGCTTGTAGCTGGTGCTTGCAGCGGCTGCTTTATGGACGCCTTGGAGAGCCTCTCTTCAAAGACACCTGCGGGCTGGGCCTCCCTTCGCGATGCGCGCTTGGCGATGTCATCTGCTTCCTGGTTCTCCTTGCGCGGGATGTGCATGAGCTCCATGCCCCTGAAGTGCTTCTCGAGCTTGCGGACCTCTTCAAGGTAGGCAGCCATATGGCTGTCTTTAGGGGTGTAGCTCTTGTTGGAGAAGTTGACCAGGAGCTGGGAGTCGCCTTTGATGAGTAGGTGCTTGACACCGAGGGCAATGGCAGCTCTGAGCCCGTTGCGGCAGGAGAAAGCTCCATCGAAGTGCATGGTCCAGTGGCTTGGCATTGTATCTCCAGGCGGTACAGTTTCTGCTTCAGGAGGCCCTTCAGGAGTTGGGTCTGTCCATTCGGCGACAAAATCTGCCAGTGCTCTTCCTTTGATGACCCTTGTGGTGTCAAAACGCAAGTTGAAAGGCTGCAGCTCGATGTTCCACCCTGCTACGCGATCAGTGGCGTTGGGGTTGCGCAGGATTTGCTCCAGGGGAATGATGTGACCACCGTGACAGGGTGGCCCTGGAAGTAGTGGCGCAGCTTTCTGGAGGCGATGAGCAGGGCGAGAAGGAGCTTCTGCTGCATAGGGTACCGCTCGCGAGCATCTCTTAGCACAGTACTGACATAGTAGACTGGATGCTCGACAAGGGTTGTGGAGGGTGACGCGGCGTCGGCTCCCTCGAGAGACTCCTCAGGCCCTTTGGCGAGGTTTTCTTGTGGAGGAGTCTCAGCAGGGGTGCCTGTAGTAGGCTCGACAGCTGGCTGTGGGTCTGGCTCTGGGCCTGGAGGGACTTTTTCCTTGTCGGGAGGCTCTGGACTTGGAGTGGCAGCACTTTTCTTGGGGAGACTGGCTCTTCTCTTTCGACCACCAGGACGGCGCTTGCGGTTTGTGGAGTGGCTGCAAGGTACAGCTTTAGATGCTCGCCCGTCCTGGGGGCTACCATAACTGGTGCGCTAGCCAAGTACTTCTTCAAGTCCTCAAATGCCTTGTCTGCCTCTGGAGTCCACTTGAAGGTGCCGGACTTCTTCATGATCTTGAAAAATGGCAGGGCCCTCTCGCCAAACTTGGAGATGAAGCGGCCCAAGCTGGCCATGCACCCAGCTAGGCGCTGCATGTCCTTGAGGCGGCGAGGTGGCTGCATTTCTTCTATGGCCTTGATCTTGTCAGGGTTTGCTTCTATGCCGCGATGGGACACGAGGAACCCGAGGAGTTTGCCTGAAGGTACCCCGAAGACGCACTTGGCGGGGTTTAGCTTGATGTTCACCTTGCGCAGGCTGGCGAAGGTCTCCTCGAGGTCCTTCAAGAGAGTGTCTCCCTCGCGAGACTTGACTACGATGTCGTCAACATATGCCTCCGCATTTCTTCCCATCTGAGCCCCCAGGGCGATCCTCATGAGCCTCTGGAAGGTGGCGCCGGCGTTCTTCAACCCGAAGGGCATGCAAGTGTAGCAATACACGCCACAGGGGGTGAGGAATGCTGTTTTCTCCTCGTCCTCTTTAGCCATTTTGATCTGGTGGTAGCCTGAGAAGGCGTCCAGAAAACAGAGGAGATCACAGCCGGCTGTGGAGTCCACGATCTGATCAATCCTTGGCATGGGGTATGGGTCCTTGGGGCAGGCTTTATTTACATCAGTGTAATCGATGCAGAGCCGGCCTCCCCCATTGGGTTTTGGGACAACCACGCCATTAGAGACCCAGGTGGGGTGGGCAACTTCTCGAATAATGTCTGCTGCTTTTAGCTTTTCTACTTCTTTGATGATGAAGGCTTGCTTCTCAGGGGCTTGTTTCCGTGCTTTCTGCTTGACGGGGCGTGCGCTTGGACACACCGCTAAGTGGTGCTCGATCACCTCCCTTGGTACGCCGGACATTTCTGACGGAGTCCATGCGAACATGTCAGAATTTGCCCGAAGGAAGGCGACGAGCGCGCTTTCCTATTTGGGAGGCAAGCCAGCGCCTATGGTGACGCTAGCCCCCGAGCCCTCAGCCCCCGAGTCCCTGGTGCTCAGCGACACCTTCTTTGTAGCGGCCTGCTCCTGAGAGAACAGCTGCTTCTTCTTCTTGGGCCTCGCGAGGGGCTCCAGGTCTTCGTCAGCAGGAAACGCCATGGCAGCGGCTTTGTAGGCGAGCTCGACAGCGCGTGTAGCGTCCTGTACGTGACCATGGATGGTGATGGTGTCGCCGCTGCCAGGGATCTTGACCATGTTGTAGGCGTGATGCGTGACGGCCATGAACTTCGCGAGGGCGGGGTAGCCGAGGATGGCGTTGTAGGGCAGGCCAATGTGCGCGACGTCGAAGTCGATGAGCTCGGTGCGATAGTTTTGCTGCGTGCCAAAGGTGACTGCAAGCCTCACTTGCCCCAGAGGCGAGATTGAGCCGCTGGTGACCCCTGTGAAGGGCCTGGAGGGCATAAGCCACTCGTAGGGCACTTGGAGCGTCTCAAAGGTCTCGACAGAGATGACATTCAGGCCTGCACCCCCATCAATGAGCGTTTTGCCGACGGCGATATTGTTGATGGTGGGGGTGCACACCAGCGGGAGGGTGCCTACAGTCTTGGTCGACTTGGGGTGGTCCTTGGCGTCGAAGGCGATGGTGTACTGAGACCACTTGAGGGGACGCGATGTCTCCACCCCAGGCAGCGCTGCGTTGAGCTCACGGGCGAACTGCTTGAACTGATTGTTGGACTTGGGCGCCTGAGCCCCGCCGAGGATGCACGCCATGGCGCCTCTAGGGGCCTGGTAGCCCCCAGGCTCCTCGTCAGGGAGGTTGTTGTTCTTCTCAGCGGCGTTGGCCTGAGTCCCTTGAGGCTTCTGGTAGCCACCTTTGCGTCCGCCCTTGCGGTAGTTACGGCCTCTGCCGCGACCACCGCTGCCTTCTTCCTGCTCGCGCTTCTTGCTCAGCTGCTTGAGGTCGTAGCAGTTCTCTGTCGCGTGGCCGCGCCTGTTGTGGTAGATGCAGAAGGGACGGTTGTCCATCTTCTTCTCGCCATCCTCTGCAGAGTCCTCTCGAGCGTGCTTAGCGCCGGGCTCAGCAGCCAGCACAGCAGTAGGCTTGCGCTTGGTCTCGTCACGCTTCTTGTGGGCCTTGGATCCCTCTGGAGGGTCGTCTGCAGAGGCCACCTTGGTGAAGAGGAGACCCTCTTCTGCCTTGGCACACTTGTCTGCGATGTCGAAGAGCTTCACGACAGAGGAGAGGGTATCGTGGATGCCGAGCTTCTCAAGCATCCTGCGGTTGGTGACGCCCTCTCTGAAGGCAGCAATGACGTGCGAGTCAGGGATGTTGGGGATTTTGTTGCGGACTTGGCTGAAGCGCTGGATGTACTTGCGGAGAGTCTCGCCAGACTTCTGGCGTACGGCGTGCAGGTCATTGTAGGTGAGGGCGCGCTCGTACGTGCCCTTGCAGTTCGCGACGAACTGCTTGCAGAGGTCCTCCCAGGAGTCGATGGAGTCCTCAGGGAGGTTCAGGAGCCACGACAGGGCAGAGTCCCTGAGGGCGTGCGAGAACCAGTTCGCCATGACCTTGTCGTCTCCTCCCGCAGCTTGGATGGAGGTGGTGTAGAGCTGCAGGAACTCGATGGGGTTGTTCGTGCCATCGTAGCCCTTGGGGAGGTCTGGCCTGAACTTCTGCGGCCAGACGACGCGGCGCAGGTTGCGGGTGAAGGCCGTGCAGCCTGTGGCGTACGTGGCCACGCCGCCCTGGAGAGCTCTGCGGTTTTGGCGCCCGGCCTGGCCAATTTCCTCGACGATGCGCTTCTGGAGGTCCCGCTGGCGCTCCATCTCCACCCGCGCGTCCGGCGGCGTCCGCTGCACGATTTGACAATCATGCGGCGAGGACGCGTGAGAGGCGGCTTTGTTTGCCGCAGCCGGAGGTGGTCCTGGCGGAGGCGGAGGCGGAGGTGCTCCATGCGCGGCGGTGCCTGCGCGCCCGGAGTTGTGGTGCACCAGGGAGCACGAAGGTGCCGGAACCGCGCGCGGCGCAGCCGCGATGTCGACGAGGTGCTGGAGATGGCCAAGCCAGTTGTCGTGCGCCTCGGCGGTGGGGCGGTAGCGGAAGAGCTCGGCTGCCATGAGCAGCGCAGTGTTTGGGCTGGGCGCCGGGCGTCCAAGCGTGGACGCGCTTTGACGCCGAGATGGATGCGAGGACTCAGCGTCCTCGCTGTGCTCGTGGTCGACGTCTTCGTCGTAGCGGTCGTCCTCATCCTCGGGGTGCTCCACGCGTGGCTCCGCAGTAGTGCGCCCCGAAGCGCGGTTGGTGCGCGGACGGCCGCGTGGCCTGGTGGTGTGGACGACGGGCTCGGTCTCAGCTCTGCCTGACGCGCGCCGGTTGGCGCGAGCAGCGCGAGTGTCCGCCATGGCGCAGAGGTCGATGGAGGTTGAATGCGTGCCTCAGCCCCCTACCTGGCGCGCCAATTGTCGGAGAATGACTCCCACGAAACAGGGGCAGTCACACTCGCGAAGAGAGTTCGTGTAAGGGGCTGAACACGACGTCAATCAACCCTCATCCGGCGCGGCGACGCTGCTCGTCGTGCCTGAGGAGGAACATCACGGCAGAGAGAGACACGGCGCGTACCCAGGTTCACGGCCCTCTTGAGGAGGTAAAACCGCTACGTCCTGCCTGTCTGTATTGCTGCTTGTAGAGGTTACAGTACAGCGTGCTTGCCGAGGGCACAGTTATGGCAATGGCGTGTACAAGGGGAGGGAAACTACTGTCTTCTTCTCCCTTGCGCGCAAGTAGCTAGACTAGGAGTAAAATGTGTTCGATTGATCGATCCCTTCGTTAGGGTGGTGCACCAGCTCCTTTTATAGGCGCCCCGGGCCTCCTCCCTGTCCTTGTGCAGCGGAGGGGCTACCACATGGCGACAACGGTCGGGAGCACGGTGCACCGCTGCTTGGGCGTCCATGAGCGCGGTCCATGGGCACAAAAGCTGAGGCCGCAGCAGAGAGGCCGCCGTCCATCCAGGATGGCCAGCTGCTGCCGTAGAGGAGCGGGGGAGTCCCCACGGTGACGTCGCGTTTGGCGCGTAGCGCCGGCCTGCTCCCTTATCACCAAAGAGGAAAGCTTGGTGGTCTGCGCCGTTGCCCCTGCTTTGTTGACTCCTTTATCACCAAAGTGGGACTATAGCTCCGTCGTCACCCTGCGCAGAGGCGCGGTCACTCTGCGGCCGCTGCGGAAGCCATGTGCGCTCCGCAGAGCTTGCTTTACAGTGAAGGAACCCTCGCGTGGGCGGGAACGCCCTGTGGAGGATTCTGCGTTGACTTCCCCTCAGGGAAAGCTTCCTTGGAGAGGGGGCAGCGGAGTAGAGGCTCCACAGGCCTTAGCTGCCTCCTCAGGCCTCCGCGAGGCGATTCTGCCCCGCGGGCTCCCCAGGCTTGCAGACCTGGTCCTTGGCGAGATTCACTCGCCGAGTGTTGAGGGTTATAGAGGCCTGGCCCAGTACACCCTGGTTCTTACTGGGCTGACAGATTTCTTAGTGAAAGAAGTGTATGAGGCTATATCTCAAATGGAGTTGAATAAAGCACCGGGACCGGATGGGTTTCCTGCTGAATTCTAACAAACCTTTTGGGAGGTTATTCGGGACGATTTGATGGCCATGTTCGGTCAGCTCCAACAAGGCAATCTGCCCTTGTATAAGCTGAATTTCGATGTCCTCACTTTGCTACCTAAAAAAGAGAATGCGGTTCAGATACAACAATATAGACCAATTTGCCTTCTCAATGTTAGCTTTAAAATTTTCACGAAAGTAGGTACTAATCGTATTGCCGAAATTGCACAAAAGTAATTAGGCGAACGCAGTCGGCGTTTATGCCGGGAAGGCACATCCTAGAGGGGGTGGTAGTCCTTCATGAAACCATTCATGAACTTCATCGGAAGAAAATGGATGGGGTCTGATACGTCTCCAACGTATCCATAATTTCTGTTGTTCCATGCTTATATTATACCATTTGCTACATGTTTTATATACACTTCATATCACTTTTATGCATTTTCTGGGACTAACCTATTAACAAGATGCCACAGTGCCAGTTCCCTGTTTTCTGCTGTTTTTGGTTTCAGAAAGTTACTTCTGGAAATATTCTCGGAATTGCACAAAACAAAAGGCCACGTCCCTATTTTTCCAACACGTACACGGAGTCCGAAGGAGAGACGAAGACTCGCCACGAGGTGGCCAAACCACAGGCCGGCGCGGCAGGGGGGCCCACCGCGCCGCCTGGTGGTTTGGGCCCCTCGGGGGTCCGCCGACATCGCCCCTTCGCCTATTTATTCCCCGAGACGTGAAAACCCTAAAACACTGAGCCTTTCATCCAGAACATATTCGCTGCCGCCGCCGTCGTCAACCCTAACTCGGGGGGTTCTGAAGCTCTTCCCGGCACCCTGCCGGAGAGGGGAATCATCACCGGAGGGCTCTACATCGCCATGCCCGCCTCCGGAGTGATGTGTGAGTAGTTCATCCTTGGACTATGGGTCCATAGCAGTAGCTAGATGGTTGTCTTCTCCACTTGTGCCATCATGTTTAGATCTTGTGAGCTGCCTATCATGATCAAGATCATCTTATTGTAATGCTACATGTTGTGTTTGCTGGGATCTGACTTATATTGATACCTATGTGGAGCTGAATATTATATTATCATGTCTATGTCATTTGTGATCTTGCATGCTCTCCGTTACTTGTTGAAGCCTTGGCCAAGTGAATACTTGTGACTCCAAGACGGGGTATTTATGCATGATAGTTGGGTTCAACCTCTATTTAACCTGGGATAGTGACAGCATGTTCTAAGGTTGTAGATGTGTTGTTGCCACTAGGGGTAAAACAACAATGTTTTATTCAAGGATGAATGTATTGTTTACATTATGCACATTACTTAATGCAATTGTCTGTTGCTTGCAACTTAATACTGGAAGGGGTACGGATGTTAACCGGAAGGTGGACTATTTAGGCATAGATGCATGCTGGATAGCGGTCTATGTACTTGTCGTAATGCCCAAATGAATCTCATAGTAGACACCACAACTCGCACATGCATGTTTTATGCACTTATCAATTGTCAATTGCCCAGCTGTAATTTGTTTACCCAGCATGTTAGTTATCTTATTGGAGAGACACCACTAGTGAACTGTGGACCCCGGTCCATTCTTTTACATCTGAAATACAATCTACTGCAATCATTGTTCTCTACTGTTTTATGCAAACAAACATCATCTTCCATACGATACGTTTAACCCTTTGTTTTCAGCAAGCCGGTGAGATTGACAACCTCACTGTTAAGTTGGGGCAAAATAATTTGATTGTGTTGTGCAGGTTCCACGTTGGCACCGGAATCCCTGGTGTTGCGCCGCACTACACTCCTTCACCAACACCTTCGAAGCAACCTCGTTTTCCTACTGGTTCGATAAACCTTGGTTTCATACTGAGGGAAAACTTGCTGCTGCACTCATCATACCTTCCTCTTGGGGTTCCCAACTGACGTGTGACGTTACACGCATCAAGCATATTTTCTGGCGCCGTTGCCGAGGAGATAGAAGCAACACCGCAATATATTCCCTCGTCAACTTAGCGCCAGCAACATATTTTCTGGCGCCGTTGCCGGGGAAAAACGAATTGCTTCTGCAAGGGGAGTCTCTCACACCCAATCATTTTACTTTGTTATTTGTCTTGCTAGTTTATTTTTATTTAGTCTTGTTTGCTCTCTTTATCAAAAACACACAAAAATTAGTTACTTGTTTAATTAGGTTTGCTTTTGTTTTTCAAAATGAATGCTCCTGAAGTTGAAGTTCGTTCTTTTAGGCAACTAGGAGGTGAAAATTTGAAAGATGCTTGGTATAGAATTAGTGATGCTCATCATAGATGTACTAAGAAACACTCTACCACTATCCTCCTTAGGAACTTTTATGTTGGTATCTCTAGTTGGTATAGGTATGTTCTAGACACTCTTACAGGTGGAAATTTCTTGGGTACTCCTGCTTCAGAAGCCTGTAATATTATTGAAAGTTTGGTAGGAACACCACCCACTAAAGATATTAAAATTGAGATCACCTTGGAGGATGTTATAAATAAGTTAGACTCTATGGAGAAAATGTTTCCAAATTTTCTTGATTGTATTGGTAAGACTAATGAATCAATAGCCACCATCAATGAAGAATCACTGTTCTTGAGGATAATAATATCCATGACACCCAAAATCATAGAATTGATGAGTTAGGGAAGCTATGAAACCTTAAGTTCAACCTTTACTTCTCTTAAGTCTAAAAAGGAGAAAGTTTTGTGGGTAGAGAGCAAAAGTTTATGTATGTTCCTAAAGTGCCAAACCAAAGACTCATTATGAGCTTAAAATTGATAAAACTTTTAGTACGGTTAAAGGTAATTCAAACAATGAAACACCTCCAGGAACATCTAAGATACCCATTGTTACAAGATGTGTGTTTGAAGAAGCTTTTGATGATTTGAATGATTTGTCTCTTGACAACACTGATTTTCACTTTCTGCGCCTAGCTGAAAGGCGTTAAAGAAAAGCGCTTATGGGAGACAACCATCGTTTTTATTTGCTGTTTTTTTGTTTTCTTTGAGTAAAGGAGTTTTGTTACTCTGTAGCAACTCCTTTGTATCTTTATTTTATCGCAATGTTGTGCCAAGTAAAGTTTCTATATTGAAAGTTGATGCAAGATTTGGATTTCTGCGCAGTGACAGATTTTTAGCTGTCACGGATTTGAGCTTATCTCCCTGTAGAAAATTCAAAAAATTCTGAAAAACTCACGCATATCCTGAGATATGTACGCAACTTTCATTATTTTAGGCCAGATCCATCTGAGCAACTTAAGTGCCTCGAACAAATTCGTCATTCCAGCTGTTCTGTTTTTGACAGATTCTGCCTTTTGTTTTGCATTCGCTCTTTTACTGTGTTTGTGTGGATTTCTTTGCTCCACAAAGCATTGGTGGCTGTAGCTAATGTCCAGAAGCTTTGGGATTGATTGTATCATTACAGAATATGAGAATTTTTGATTATGCACTAACCCTCTAATGAGAACTGTCTTGAGTTTGGTGTGAATTAAGTTTTCAAGGATCAAGCGAGAATGGTGATATTATGTGATCAAGAAAGTGAAAAGCCTAAGTTTGGGGATGCCCCCATGGTTCATCCCAACCATATTCAGAGAGACTCAAGCGTCTAAGCTTGGGATGCCCAAGGCATCCCCTTCTTCATCAACAAACTATAGGTCATCTCTAGTGAAACTATATTTTAATTCTTTCACATCTTATGCGTTTTACTTGGAGCGTCTGTGTTGTCGTCGTATCGGCATCTTGGATAGGAGACGGGGTCCTGCTAGCCGAGGGTGAAAGTAGGGCAAGACGGTGGACGTCATCAAGGTCGGGATTGTACACGGCAGTTTACCCAGCTTCAGGCACCACGGCGGTGGCGGTGCCCTACGTGCTGCTATAACTCACTATAACGCAATATCGCCGTGAAAGGTTACAATGAGTTGATTGTAGATTGATTCGATCTGAAAGTATGCCCTAAAGGCGTCCCGGGTCCAGCTTATATAGGCGGCTGGACCTAGGGTTACAAGGTGATTACGTATCCAGCAAGTATACGGAGTCCTAAACCTAGCCGGCAAGTATGCCGCCTTCCGTCTTGGTCTGGTGGCTTCATGGGCTTCAGTCTTGGGCCTCCTCCTTGCCGGCATCCGCCTTCCTTGGTCGTCAGCTATCTGGGCCGCCCGGCAGGCAAAGCCTTTACCACCACTGCGGGCCACCCTGGACTAGCCGGATTGATCCATGCTGGTGATACCCCTAGTAGGTATATCCCCAACATTAGCCCCTGGAAGGGTTCGAGTTCTTCAGGCGCCGTCTTCTTCTTGTCGGCAACGTCAGTCTTGTCTTGTAAGCGTCTGAAGAGCTTGAAGCATTCCAAAGTTGAAAATAAGCGGCTGTCCGCCTAAAGTAGTCGGACAATTTGCCGCCATCATGGGAAAGACGGCCTGATCATTGTCAGGAATCTTCCTGGCACCAGTCTTGTCAATTACTGGTCCTGTCAAATGTTGACGGATGACGCCATGCAGTCCACGACAGTTTGGACTTGGGCATGCGTCATGATGGTTCTCCACTACGCACAGAAATCGGAGCGAGGGCCGCAGACACCGTTGCCACGACGTGCAAATCGTGGGCACGTGGCGGAAATCTCGCGTCCCCCCAATCTCGGGCACGGATCTTGGCGCGTGGGGATAAATACCCAAAGGGCACGCCGATGATGCTCTTCTTCCTCATTCGCACACACCGTGGCCTCCTCACCTTCCCGAGCTTCTCCTCCCCGTACTCAACTCCAGCGAGCACGAGCACGCATTCTCCCCAATGGCGAGCACTCAGCAGATGCGGCGGCGACGACGGCGCTGGCTGCGGCCTCTGCGACCCCCGCCGGATCTGGATCTGTCCCAGCGGCGGCGGCGGTGCCCGTGGCTCGATGACCTCCCCGTTGCCACCGTGGCCGCGGGCGGTTTCCACTTCTTCCCCAACTCCGGCGGCGCCTGCAACCGCTGCTCCAACCTTTCCCCTCCCATCCCTCGCGCGACCAGCTCTGAGGCTGCGGCGGAATCTGCCGCCGACGATGATGACGACGCCGAGGAAGAGGAAGAGGCTGGAGATCTTGGCTCCAGTACTGGCTGCCGTCAGTTATGACGTCAGCCTACTGAAGGAGCTGGAGGAAGGCGGATACATTCCGCCAAAGACGAATGCTCCTGAGGGTTCCAGGCGACGAGGCGGTGCCTGACCCCAAGACGGCGAGCGCGTCATGTTGGCGTCGCACAGCCTTCGCGGTATGTCTCTGCCGCTTTCCGCCTTCTTCTTGGCGGTACTTAGTTTATGGGCTGCAGCCACACAACATAGCGCCCAATAGTATTCTAGTGCTAGCCGGCTTCCAGGCTTTGTGCGAAGGGTACTTAGGCATAGCTGCGTCCATAGAGCTATTCAAGTACTGCTTCTTGTGCCGCCGGCAAACCATACCAGGCGGCCACCTAGCAACCTGCGGTAGTGTCACGTTCAACTGCCGCCAACCCGACTGGTACCCAAAGATACCATACATCGAGTCGGTGAAGCACTGGACCAGCACTTTCTTCTACTGCAAGGACATCCCGACACCTGGCAGCACACAAGGGATGCCGTCTTTGTCAACGGTCCGCCAACCCACAAGGCGTTGGACGGCAAAGGTGCCGCTCAGCAGCTTGTCGGCGGAACTTCGAATTGCCGTCAGGCGGATCGAGTTCTTGACGAAGACGATGTTGGCTCCACGACTTGACGGAGTTGACACCGTCATCTGCTGGGTGTCGAGGAAGATAATGCCACTCCGCCATCGCCCACTGAAGATGTGCGAGTACAAGGCGGATGACGCCGGCAACAGCACCCTTGATCAGATGCCTTGGAATACCGGCTTAGAGAGCTTATCAAGCCTCTGTCGGTGAAGGCGGCTGAAGGCGTCGCCATGTTCACCCAGACAACCCAGCCCCAGCGGTAAGTCAAAGCTACTTTGTTATTTCACTAACATCCTTACCCACTGGTACTGGATTAATATTGTCTTGTCCTTTTCAGCTGCAAACCTTGGGGAGGAAGAGTTGGCTCCAAACTGGTACGACACCGGTGCCAGCAAATCGAAGAAGCGCAAGCTGAGCTCCTCCACCAAGGATTTGGAGAAGAGGAAGAAGGCGGCCACCTCTGTCGATGCAGAGGATGAGACCGTGGGGAATGTCCCCTTCAAGCGGTAGCAAACTTTCTTTCCCTGACTTAGCTATTTTGATATGTTTTGCTGACAAACTTGCACTTTTCTGCTTACAGGGGCAAGCCTGCCATGCCCAAGCTCCGCTCCAACTTGAAGATTGCTGCCGGCAGGGGCAAGCCACCACGCTCTCCAGCTGCTGCGCCGACAACGCCCACAGTTGGCGTTCCCGTGGTTGTATGCCAGGGAACGTACACAGCTGCTGGTACCGCAGAGGCGGCTACGGAGAAGGCGCGGGCAAAAATCAGTTGCCGGACCTACCACTTCCAAGACGGCTGAAGCTTCGGCTAGTGATGCCGCTCGATTTATTGCCATGAAGCAGGAGATGGATGACCAGATGGCGGCCGAACAAGGCGGATCGTCCTCCATCCTGGCTCCCAATCTGGCAAAGGGTTGCAAGACCCCCGGCAAAACTGAAGACCATGCGTGACGGTACCCGCAACTGGTACGCACGCACATGGACGAACTCCACGACACCCTGCACGGACAACTTGAGGTAAAATAGCCTATGGTCCCAGCCCCCGAGCACTTTGGCGGCTGAAAAATTTTAGCCGGCAAAGTGGTCTCGTTGACTAAATAGTGCTAACCATAATGTTGTTTTCGTGCATGCAGGCCGTTCTTGCTTCCAATCTTGAGCTATTTCGTGCTCAAGAGAAGAAAAAAAGGAATGCCAGCAACTGCAGCAGGACGTGGAGTTGAAGAACGCCCAAATTGCGAGCTTGGAAGAAGCTCGCAAGAAGGATGAAGGTGACAAAGCTTTCTTTGCCTTCTTTTCGTCCGACTTCTTTTTCTTTTCTTTTCGACAAGTATTTTAGTCGTCTTTCTTTTTATTTGTAGAATTACTAAACACTGCGCAAGATATTCTCAAGAACTCCACTGACATGCAAGCTTTGATGAACGAAGCTGCAGATCTTGCCGGGCTGGTGGCCAAAGCTGAAGGCGGATCACGCCAAGGAGCTGGATGAGCGTGCGTTGGCCCATGCTGCCGAGTTAGCAAGTTGACTGGACAACTTGAGGCCATGAGCAACAACCTTGACCAGGTGAACAAGAACGCCAAGGAGCAGCAGGACCAACTGTCAAAGGCGGTCCAGCTAGCTCAAGAAACGCTTGAGAACCATCTGGATGAGGTCAACGCCATCCACGACATGTCTTGGGTATGCTCCAATCCTTCACTTTGTCACCTTGCTCTTGAAACTTGAAGCTGCAGTGTGTAACTTTGTGTTTGTGCAGTGCCGGCTAGCTTGGGAGATGACCTGGCTACAACGCCGCGCCTTGCCCGAATCTTGAAAGTTGGCGAAATCGTCAACCAGATTGTCGGCGCAGGCAAAGCATTTGCCGCCAAGTTCTACCCTGGGGAGACGGCGATCCCGTCATCTTCGATGCTCTGCCGGATGCTGGAGAAGGCGGCAGCCGAACACGACAGCACGCTACGCTCAGCAGCACGAGGCGGCGCCAAGTTGGCATTGGCAATGACGGCGGCGTGGTACCCGGAGGCTGATATTCATCAAGTCACCGAGTACTTCCCCACCGAAGACGAAAACAACCAAGCCATCGTGATGCAGGACGTGCTGCGGTCTGTTCGCGGCTATGCGACCCGGGTTGCCAACATGGTTGACATCCGCAAGTTCTACAAGGAACACCCGGACCCGCATGTTGCCGTAGCCGATCCCTCCTTGGCGGATCCTGAAGCTTCCGAGGCGAAAAGGCGAAGCCGGAGCCGACAAGCGCAGCCCCAAGGATGGCGGAGCCAGCCCCAAGAATGCCGGCGTCAGCCCCCAGGATCTCTCCACCAGCTCTACCAAGGCGGCAATCCCTTGACTCCTCCTGCAAAGGCAGCACAAAACACTGCGTTAATCTGTTAACGCATAAAACTTTATTTTGGGTTGTAAATATTTATGGGCCAACTTTTATGCTACACTTGGCGGTAGGCTTATTTAAGTGGCCCGCCTTAATATGTATCTCGCTGCATGTTTAGCTTTTTCATATGTTGGCGGAACCTCATCTTAGTTACTTTAGCTGAGCCAACCAGGTGCAATACCAACTAATTTAGACTCAGAGACCAAAGCCAGCATGTTGGTGCCAACGACATACTACTAGGCGACCCACACAAACAGACAGATAAGCATATTAGGCGGTGCAAAGATTGTTTGCGTTTTTAGCCGGCAGACGGCAAATGTCAAAAAGTTTGAACCTTAGCACGGAGCAAAACTTATTTTGTTTGGTAACTTTTATGACAACAGATATATGATTGCGAGAAAAGACAAAAGATGGCATGATCCCAAAACTGAATGAGCAAACCACAGACTTTTATTTCATAATCATATAGTACTTATTACAATGTGGAAATTGCTAAGTGTAAAAAGGACGTAGCTGCTCAATGTTCCAGGTCGCTTGGTTTCTTCGTACTTGTCGTCAACCTTCCTTTTGCGCTTGCGACCTCGCTTCTTCTTGTATCCGTCTCGTGCGTCGACCAAGTAATAAGAACCATTGAGCAACACCTTACTGACCACAAAAGGTCCTTCCCAAGGCGGGGATAACTTATGCAAGCCCTTCTATCTTGGATTAGGCGGAGAACCAGGTCACCAACTCTAAAACTTCGTTGCTGCACCCTTCTGCTGTGATAACGCCTCAAACTTTGCTGATAGATGGCGGATCGTGCAAGGGCACATCTCGTTCTTCATCAAGTAGGTCAAGGCCATCCTGTCTTGCATCTTCTGCGTCTTCCTGGACGTAGGCTTGAATTCTGGGAGAATCGTACATCATGTCGGTTGGCAACACTGCTTCTGCGCCATAGACTAAGAAGAAAGGAGTAAACTTGGTTGATCTGTTTGGAGTTGTGCGTAAACTCCAAAGGACAGACTGCAATTCATCCACCCAAGCCCCAGCCGCTCTGTGCAATGGTACTTCGAGACGTGGTTTGATTCCTTGTAGACTAAACCATTTGTACGCTCTACTTGACCGTTTGCCTGCGGATGCGCTACTGAGGCTAGATCTAGGCGGATACCATGCTTATAACAGTATTCCTCGACTTCGCCTTGCGACAAGTTAGTGCCATTATCGGTGATGATGCTATGAGGCACCCCGAACCGAGAGATTATTCCCCACAGAAAGTTTGCGGCTGTGGCGCCGTCTAGCTTTTTGATAGGCTTAGCTTCAACCCATTTGGTGAACTTGTCTACAGCCACAAGTAAATGTGTGTAGCCACCAGGCGCCGTTTTAAACGGACCAACCATGTCCAAGCCCCAGACTGCGAAAGGCCATGTGATGGGTATTGTTTTAAGCTCTTGAGCCGGCATGTGTGATTGTCTGGCATAAAGTTGGCAGCCCCTGCATTTTAACAATGTCTTCTGCATCTTGCTTGGCTGTCAACCAATAGAAACCTTGTCGGAAGGCTTTTGAAACAAGGGCGCGTGAGGAAGCATGATGTCCACATACGCCGGCATGTATCTCATCCAACAGTTCTCTGCCTTCTTCGGGCGAAATGCAGCGTTGGTAAACACCAGTGGTGCTACGCTTGTACAATTCGCCTTTGATTATTGTAAATGCCTTGGCTCTTCTTATTATTTGCCTTTTCAAAACCTCATCATCCGGTAACTCCTGATTGATCAGGAAGTCCAAATATGGCGTCGTCCAATCCGGCTTTACCAAGTAGACGGCATAGCTAGCACTATCAACTGGTTCTGCCGATTCTGGGTCAAGGAGGTCTGCTCCTTTATTGACGGCTTGTGTAGGTGTTCCAGGAAAACATCTTTTGGTACCTTTTTGCGTTCAGACCCATTCTGGCAAGTGTATCTGCCGCCTCATTTTGAGCTCTTGGGATGTGGCGGACCTCGTAGCCTAGAAAACACTTGGCGAATTCGTCAACGGTAGCTCGATATGCCGCCATTGTCTCGCTCTTTGTGTCCCAAGTACCACGTATCTGTTGCGCCACCAAGTCTGAATCTCCGTAGCAGAGGACACGCTGGACGCCAAGTTCCTTGGCAATGTGTAAACCATGAAGGAGAGCTTCGTATTCAGCAACATTATTAGTTGCCTTGAAGTGAATTTGTAACACATAACTAAGCTTGTCTCCTTGAGGGTTTCTTAAAACAATGCCAGCCCCCGAGCCCTGAAGCATTTTTGATCCATCAAAGTGCATGATCCAGTATGCATCTTCAGGGAGAGGTACTTCGTCCATGGCCTCCGTCCAATCTGCTACAAAATCTGCTAAGGCTTGAGACTTAATGGCCGTTCTGGGTTATACAGATGTCGAAGGCGGCAAGTTCAATGCCCCATTTGGCAACGCGGCCTGTTGCATCTGTATTATTGATGATATCCCCCAGAGGTGCCTTGCTCACCACCGTTATTGAATGTTCCTGGAAATAGTGCCTTAACTTCCTGGCGGCGTAGAAAACACCGTAGACCATTCTGGTAATGCGGATAACGCTGTTTTGAGGCGGAAAATACTTCACTGATGAAGTAAACCGGACGTTGTTCCGGCAAGTCTGAATTTTCCGTCTTGCGTTCCACAACCAGTACCACGCTAACAACCAAGTTAGTTGCCGCATGTATAGCAGCATTGGTTCCTGCGAACGAGGAGCTGCCAAAATTGGAGCAGACGTTAACGCGTCCTTGAGTTGCTGCAAGGCGGCGTCTGCGTCTGTCCACTCGAAGTTGTCGGATTTCTTCAGAAGCCGGTAGAGAGGCAGTGCCTTCTCACCAAGACGGCTAATGAAACGACTGACGGCAGCCGCCGAGCCGGCAAGTCGCTGCACGTCCTTCAGGTCCTTGGGCCTGGATATGTTGAGGATCGCTTTGATTTTTTCTGGATTTACTTCTATCCCTCGTTCGGAAACGATAAAGCCAAGCAATTTGCCAGGAACCCCGAAGACGCATTTTTTCGGGTTGAGTTTCATCCTATATACCCGGAGGCTATCAAAGGTTTCTCTCAAATCGTCAAGCAAATCTGCCTTCTTTCTTGACATGACGGCAATGTCGTCAACATAGACGTGAACATTGCGGCCAATTTGCTCGTGAAGGCATCTTTGCATACACCGCTGATACGTTGCGCCGGCATTTTTTAGACCGAAGGGCATCGTGATGTAGCAGAAGGTCCCGTAGGGCGTAGTGAACGCTGTTTTGATTTGGTCGGATTCTCGCATTTTGATTTGGTGGTACCCGGAGTACGCATCCAAAAAGCACAGCAGCTCGGAGCCGGCTGTGGAGTCTATGACCTGATCTATACGAGGCAAAGCAAAGTGGTCCTTAGGACAGCACTTGTTCAAACCGGTATAATCAATGCACATTCTCATTTCCTTATTAGGTTTTGGAACCATTACAGGATTTGCCAACCAATCAGTGTGTACTACCTCCCTAATGAACTTGGCTTCTTGCAACTTGATGATCTCCTTCCCTATTGCTGTCCGCTTCTTCTCACCGTAGCGCTTATTCCTTGCTTCACTGGTTTGGCTCCTTCGTAGACGTTAAGAGAGTGCTCGGCAAGTTCCCTCGGGACACCTGGCATGTCGCTGATGACCATGCAAAGATGTCCTGATTCTCACGGAGGAACCTGACGAGCGCGCTTTCCTATTTGTCGTCCAAGCCAGCCCCTATGGTGACTTGCTTGGAGCTGTCACCTGGGACCAGATCCGCCTTCTTTGTGTCTTCGGACGCCTTGAAAGTGTTCTTTTGCTCAGCGGTCTTTACATGCTCCGGCAACTGCGACGTATCGAGCTCTTTTTCAACATGGCTAACTCCTCTGCGTGGAGGACTGCCTCAGCGAAGGCGGCGTTGCCACGCTCACACTCCTTTGCTTTCTTGAAGTTGCCACTGATGGTAATTGTACCATTGGGTCCCGGCATCTTCAGCTTGCTGTATATGTAACACGGGCGAGCCATGAATTTGGCGAAAGCTGGCCGTCCAAAATGGCGTGGTAGGCACTTTTGAAGGGGACTACTTCGAACCTGAGATACTCCGAGCGGTAGTTTGTCTCAGGCCCAAAAGTAACCTCCAATCTGATGCTTCCCATTGACTTGGCTTGCTTTCCCGGAACAATGCCATGAAACTTGACTTGCTATAGTCAAGCTGGCTTTCCGACAAGTTCATGCGCTTCAGAGTGTCCGCGTAGATGATGTTGAGGCTGCTGCCGCCATCCATCAACACCTTGGTGAGCCTGAAGTTATCGACAATTGGGTCGACGACAAGGGCGTATTTGCCGGGGTGAGGAACGTGATCTGGATGATCATCTCTATCCCAAGTTATTGGCTCCTCTGACCAGTCTAGATACTGGGGAACGTCTGGTACTGTGGCGTTTAGCTCGCGCATCTCCGCCTTTTCTTCTTTTGCCGAAGGAGTGCCCAGGAAGCACACCAATTGGCCATGTACCTTGGGATATTTCCTTTCTTTGCGCATCAGCTTGGTTCCTCATCCTCGACATGGACAAGCCCCATCATCGTCTTCCTTCTTTGTCTTCTCAGCCTTTTTGCTCTTTTTTGATTTCCAGCCAACCTCGGGGTCCTTCTTGAAGTCCTCCATGAACCGGCATTCCCCTAATGTGTGGTTGACTTTGCCTAAGGACGCGTGGATTGGGCAGGGCAAGGCTTTCGCCTGATCGTACGTCAGCGCTGCTTGCTGGAGCCGCCATCTTTACCCTTTCCTTTCCACTTGCGGTTGCCGCCTTTGCCTTCGAAGGCGGCGGCGACCTCGTTTGATGGTCCGGCTTTGTCATCCTGGGGAGCCTTGCGTTTGTGACTTGCTCGCCTGTTTGGCGCCATATCATGTGCGCCATCTCCATCGCGTGCATCATCATCCGCCTGTGCGTACATGGCTGCTACTTCGAGCATGACTCCGAGATCCTTGACTTGCATGCGTACGAGCTTATGTCTGAGACTTGAGCCCTTCAGGAGGCCTGTGGTGAAGGCATGGATTGCTTGATTGTCGTCTACGTTCTCGCAGCTTGCCTTTGTTTGAATCCACCTTGCCAAGAAGCTTGTAGCTGTTTCATCTGGCTTTTGCACGCAACGAACCAAATCTGTGTATGTATTGGGTCGCTTGTACGTGCCTTGGAAGTGCTGCGTGAACACCTTTTCCATGTCATGCCAACTATGAATGCTTTTCTCCGGCAAGTTTTCGATCCAGCTTCGGGCTGTCCCCTCCACATGAGGGGAAGGAAGCGTGCGCGACGAGGCCATTGCCTCCGGCAATTTCAACTGCCAGCGCGTAGTCCGACAACCATGAGTTTGGCTTGTCCGCTCCATTGTACCTTTGATGAGTTTTTGACACTGATGTCATGTCTCTGGGTACTTGAACGTTGCGGATGGCTGGGCCAAAGCACTCAGGTCCTAGATAGGCATCTTGCTTTCCAGCCTTGATGTCATTGAGACGATGTCTCGCGTCTTGCGGACTGAGCTGTTTGCCAGATCTATCAGCATGGCTCGTCCTGCGCTGCCCGGCTGTGCCTAGGCTCGTTGTGTCCCCGGCTTCCGCCTTCGTGCCTGGGCACTGGTGGTGGGGACTGTGTGCGGTCCCTGCTTCTTCTTGGCGGCGGGGCGTCGTCGCGGTTGCCGCCACTCCTTGGCGGCTGCTTGCTGCCCCTGCTTCCGCCTTCATCCCGCCTAGGCGGTGGAGGTGAGGCCTTGCGCCTGTTGCCGGTCCTGGATGCCTCGTCACGCTGCCTCTTGGGAGGTGGTGATTTGCGTGGGTCTTTCTCCTTGTCCTTCCCTTTTCCGTGGCTACTGGAGCCGGACGGATCTTCGGGGCCACCGGCCGCAGCTTTGCAAGCGTTGGATTTTGATTCCAACTTCCTCCCCTTGCGTCCGCCATGTCGGCGCGAGAATCAGCACGGGCCTGCTGCTCTAGAGCTTTGTGAGCAAGGATCGATGCGTAGTAGATCTTCTCGTCCTTGTCATAGTCATCATTGTTGAGGATGTCCAAGGCGGCTGCAGTGTTGAGGACAGGGTTGCGAGGATGACGTCCCCGTTCTTGTCCTTACGCTGCGGCGCTGTAGCCCACTCGAAACCAAGCTTTTGGGCAGGGGATTTGAAGGTGTCATGATCCCTGCCTTTCCTACCTTTCTTCTCCGCCACTTGTCCTGCCGGCTTGGGCAATGGGGTGGTGGTGAAAAGATTGCGCTTGGGGTCGCACTTGGCGTTATCTTGGCGTTTTCCTCCTTGGCTTCGTCGAGGAGGCTCTGGACCTCTGCTTGCTTGCTTTTGAGGTACTCAGTTTGCTCCACCAAGGTGTTCCGAAGTTTCTCCAAATCAGCCGGATTGGTTTTGTCGTTTACCGGCGTGTGAAGAACTTCCGCCAGAGCCGCCATGCTTCCTATCTTGCTGGGCTCGCCCTTCTCCAGAATTTTCTTCTTTGGAGCCCCAGGAGGCTCTGGAAACTGTGGATCGGTTGCCGGGGTCCCCAGGTTGGCGGCGTCAGTTGCCGCCTTCTCTGAGCTGCACCGGTGACATCCGCCACAAAAACCTGCTGCATGTTGACGGAAGAGCCCGTAGCCGCCTCAGATGGCGGAGGATCAGGTGTAACAAAACACTGCTTGACCCGTTGCTCGAACATGCTGGCAGAATCTTCTTCGGAATCAGAATCTACGTTGACGTGAACGGTAGATCTGGATCCGGCATCCGACATCGCATCATCCTGGAGCGCAGGAAGAATAGATTCGGGATCTTGACTGTTGGGCTGGGAGTCTGATCCCAGTCCCGTCATGCCGACAAAGTGTAGATCTGAATCTGCGGACTCAGAGGAGGCAAACTCAGATCCGTCTTGATTGTAGGGCGGGTGGGATGGCGAATAAATTCGCGGCAACCCATACGCCTCAGAAGTGTAGCCGATGAACACATCGACGCCGCCAAACGGCACAACTCCGCATCCGACAATGTAGTCGTCTGCGGGGATGTAGGACTCGTCGCAGCTGATGTAGTGGTTGTCGCCGTAGCGAACAGCGCGGCCGACGGCGATTGTTTCGCCGATGCCGCCAGAGTTCCCGCCTGGAACGTGACGCCTGACGCCTTAGGCCCACGGTGGGCGCCAACTGTCGTCGTATCGGCATCTTGGATAGGAGACGGGGTCCTGCTAGCCGAGGGTGAACGTAGGGCAAGAAGGTGGACGTCGTCAAGGTCGGGATTGTACACGGCGGTTTACCCAGCTTCAGGCACCACGGCGGTGGCGGTGCCCTACGTGCTGCTATAACTCACTATAAGGCAATATCGCCGTGAACAGGTTACAATGTTGTTGTAGATTGTTCGATCTGAAAGTATGCCCTAAAGGCGTCCCGGGTCCAGCTTATATAGGCGGCTGGACCTAGGGTTACAAGGTGATTACGTATCCAGCAAGTATACGGAGTCCTAAACCTAGCCGGCAAGTATGCCGCCTTCCGTCTTGGTCCTGGTGGCTTCATGGGCTTCAGTCTTGGGCCTCCTCCTTGCCGGCATCCGCCTTCCTTGGTCGTCAGCTATCTGGGCCGCCCGGCAGGCAAAGCCTTTACCACCACTGCGGGCCACCCTGGACTAGCCGGATTGATCCATGCTGGTGATACCTCTAGTAGTAGTATATCCCCAACATGTGTGCTTTTATTTTGTTATGTGTTTGAATAAATCAGATCCTAGCAATCCTTGTGTGGAGAGAGACACGCTCGCTTTTTCATGTGAATACTCATGTTCTTCACTTATTTGTTGAGTATTCTTAATTAGCTACTGCAGTGCTTTTAGCTCCTGTTTTTCGTGCATCTCTTCGAGCTGTTAGCACTTGTTTATAAATACTCACTTGCTGCATTATAATTATCATTTGGAGAGTTTATGTTTAAATAAATTGATTGGTGTTTGTTTGGAAGAAAAAAATGCTACATGTAGTAGTTGGTATTTGGAAAAGACATATGCATTCTTGTAGATCATTGTCTTGTTTCGATTTGAATACTTTGCAATTGTTTTGAGCTCTCAAGTAGATCATGTTTAAGCTCTTGCATCATGTAGTTAAAGCATAGTAGTGGAGAACTACCGTAGAGCTTGTTGAGACTTGGGATGCATATTGTTCTCTCTAAGGTCTAGATATTTCTGGTAAAATGTTTGAACAACAAGGAAGACAGTGTAGAGTCTTATAATACTTGCAATATGTTTTATGTGATTCTTTGTATTACCAGTTATACTTGTGTTTGCTTCAAACAACCTTGCTAGCCTAAACTCTGTACTGAGAGGGAATGCTTCTCGTGCATCCAAACTCTTGAGCCAAAACCCATGCCATTGTGTCCACCATACCTACCTACTATGTGGTATTTTCTGCCATTCCAAGTAAATACTTCATGTGCTACCTTTAAACTATTCAAAACTTTATTACTCCTTATTTGTGTCAATGTTTTTATAGCTCATGAGGAAGTATGTGGTGTTTTCTCTTTCAATCTTGTCACACCGACTTTCAACCAATGGACAGTGGCATATACATCCGCTTATCCAATAATTGCAAAAAAGCTGGCAACGGGATGCCAAGCCATTAATTACAACTTCATTAATAATTCTCTTCACATGTTTGCCCTGATTTATCAGTAAGCAACTTAAATTGCAAATAGACACTCCTCCATGGTATGTGATTGTTGGAAGGCACCCGAGGATTCGGTTAGCCATGGCTGTGTAAGCAAAAGGTTGGGAGGAGTGTCATCTATAAAGAAACTACAAATACATGTGTAAACAAAAGAGAAGAGGGATGATCTACCTCTGGTAGAGAAAACGTCCTTCATGGGAGCCGCTCTTGAAAGTCTGGTTGACAAGGGGTTAGAGTGCCCACTACCATTCGTTGACAACAAACACACCTCTCAAATACTTATATTTGTGCTCTCATATGCTTTCGAAAACTTAAAAAAGCTCTAGCACATGATTTAATCCCTGCCTCCCTGCGAAGGGCCTATCTTTTACTTTATTGTGAGTCAGTTACCTACTCCTTTCTATCTCAGAAGCAAACACTTGTGTCAACTGTGTCATTGATTCTTACATGTTTACTATTTGCACTAGTTTATGCTTTATGTTGACAACTATCCATGAGAATACATGTTACAAGTTGAAGCAAATGCTGAAACTTAATCATTCCTTTGTGTTGCTTCAATGCCTTTTACTTGAATCTATTGCTTTATGAGTTACCCTTTGCAAACTTTTTGATGCTTGTCTTGAAAGTACTATTCAGAAAAGTTTTTGCTTATATAATCATTGTTTACTCTTTATCTATTGTTAGCAAACTATAGACCATTGCTTTGATTCACTTTCATTCATGACATGAGCCTTGCAATATATTGATCAAGATTGTGTGAAAGCATGACTCCTCAGAAATTATTTTTGTTATCGTTTACCTACACGAGGACGAGTAGAACTAACGCTTGGGGATGCTTGATACGTCTCCAAGGTAACCATAATTTCTGTTGTTCCATGCTTATATTATACCATTTGCTACATGTTTTATATACACTTAATATCACTTATTATGCAATTTTGAGACTAACCTATTAACAAGATGCCACATGCCAGTTCCCTGTTTTCTGCTGTATTTTGGTTTCAAAAGTACTTCTGGAAATATTCTCGGAATTGCACGAAACAAAGGCCACGTCCCTATTTTTCCAACACGTACACGGAGTCCGAAGGAGAGACGAAGACTCGCCACGAGGTGGCCCAAACCACAGGCCGGCGCGGCAGGGGGCCCACCGCGCGCCTGGTGGTTTGGGCCCCTACGGGGGTCCGCCGACATCGCCCTTCGCCTATTTTATTCCACGAGACGTGAAATCCCTAAAAACACCGAGCCTTTCATCCAGAACAATTCGCTGCCACCCGCCGTCGTCAACCCTAAACTCGGGGGTTCTGAAGCTCTTATCCCGGCACCCTGCCGGAGAGGGGAATCATCACCGGAGTGCTAACATCGCCATGCCCGCCTCCCCGAGTGATGTGTGAGTAGTTCATCCTTGGAATATGGGTCCATAGCAGTAAGCTAGATGGTTGTCTTCTCCACTTGTGCCATCATGTTTAGATCTTGAGAGCTTCCTATCATGATCAGATCATCTTATTGTAATGCTACATTTGTGTTTGCTGGGATCTGACTTATATTGATACCTATGTGGAGCTGAATAATATAATTATCATGTCTATGTCATTTGTGATCTTGCATGCTCTCCGTTACTTGTTGAAGCCTTGGCCAAGTGAATACTTGTGACTCCAAGGAGGGGGTATATGCATGATAGTTGGGTTCAACCTCTATTTAACCTGGGATAGTGACAGCAGTCTAAGGTTGTAGATGTGTTGTTGCCACTAGGGTAAAACAGCAATGCTTTATTCAAGGATGAATGTATTGTTTACATTACGCACATTACAAGGCAATTGTCTGTTGCTTGCAACTTAATAATGGAAGGGGTACGGATGTTAACCGGAAGGTGGACATTTAAGGCATAGATGCATGCTGGATAGCGGTCTATGTACTTTGTCGTAATGCCCAAATGAATCTCATAGTAGACACCACAACTCGCACATGCATGTTTTATGCACTTATCAATTATCAATTGCCCAGCTGTAATTTGTTTACCCAGCATGTTAGTATCTTAATTGAGAGACCCACAGTGAACTGTGGACCCCGGGTCCCATTCTTTATATCAACTGAAATACAATCTACTGCAATCAATTGTTCTCTACAGTATATTATGCAAACAAACATCATCTTCCATACGATACGTTTAACCTTTGTTTTCAGCAAGCCGGTGAGATTGACAACCTCACTGTAAGTTGGGGCAAAGTAATTTGATTGTGTTGTGCAGGTTCCACGTTGGCACCGGAATCCCTGGTGTTGCGCCGCACTACACTCTTTCACCAACACCTTCGAAGCAACCTCGTTTTCCTCAGGTTCGGTAAACCTTGGTTTCATACTGAGGAAAACTTGCTGCTGCACTCATCTACCTTCCTCTGGGGTTCCCAACAGACGTGTGACGTTACACGCATCAAGCATATTTTCTGGCGCCGTTGCCGGGGAGATAGCAGCAACACCGCAATATTCCCTCTCACTTAGCGCCAGCAGGTCATCTTCAAAATTAATTTTGAGAAGGCGATGATAAGGTGAAATGGCCCTTCCTCCAACAAGAATGGCCAGCCCCAATTAATTACAACTTTCATTAATAATTCTCTTCACATGTTTTGCCCTGATTTACAGTAAGCAACTTAAAATTGCAAATAGACACTCCTCCATGGTATGGAATGTTGGAAGCACCCGAGGATTCGGTTAGCCATGGCTTTGTAAGCAAAAGGTTGGGAGGAGTGTCATCTATAAAGAAACTAAAATACATGTGTAACAAAAAGAGAAGAGGGATGATCTACCTTGCTGGTAGAGATAACGTCCTTCATGGGGCCGCTCTTGAAAGTCTGGTTACAAGGGGGTTAGAGTGCCCACTACCATTCGTTGACAACAATAAACACTCTCAAATACTTTAATTTGTGCTCTCTATATGCTTTCGAAAACTTAAAAGCTCTAGCACATATTTAATCCTGCTTCCTCTGCGAAGGGCCTATCTTTTACTTTATTGTTGAGTCAGTTTACCTACTCCTTTTCTATCTCAGAAGCAAACACTTGTGTCAAACTTTGTGTGCATTGATTCTTACATTTAACTTATTGCACTTGTTTATTGCTTATGTTGACAACTATCCATGAGATATACATGTTACAATTGAAAGCAAATTGCTGAAACTTAAATCATCCTTTGTGTTGCTTCAATGCCTTTTACTTTGAATCTAATTGCTTATGAGTTACCTCTTATGGCAAAACTTTTTGATGCTTGTCCTTGAAAGTACTATTCATGAAAATATTTGCTTATATGATTCATTGTTTACTCTTTATCTATTTGTTAGCAAACTATAGACCATTGCTTTGAGTCACTATCATTCATGACATGAGCCTTGCAATATATTGATCAAGATTGTGTGAAAGCATGTCTCCTCAGAAATTAATTTGTTGTTATCGTTTTACCTACTCGAGGACGAGTAGAACTAAGCTTGGGGATGCTTGATACGTCCCAAGGTATCCATAATTTCGTTGTTCCATGCTTAAACCATTTGCTACATGTTTTAATACACTTAATAACACTTTTATGCATTTTCTGAGACTAACCTAATTAACAAGATGCCACAGTGCCAGTTCCAGTTTTCTGCTGTTTTTGGTTTCAGAAAGTTTACTTCTGGAAATATTCTCGGAATTGCAGAAACAAAAGGCCACGTCCCTATTTTTCCAACACGTACACGGAGTCCGAAGGAGAGACGAAGACTCGCCACGAGCGGCCAAACCACAGGCCGGCGCGGCAGGGGGCCACCGCGCCGCCTGGTGGTTTGGGCCCCTCGGGGTCCGCCGACATCGCCCTTCCGCTATTTATTCCACGAGACGTGAAATCCCTAAAACACCGAGCCTTTCATCCAACAAATTCGCTGCCACCCCACGCCGTCGTCATCCCTAACTCGGGGGGATGACTCTTCCCGGCACCCGCCGGAGAGGGGAATCATCACCGGAGGGCTCTACATCGCCATGGCCCCTCCGGAGTGATTGTGGAGTAGTTCATCCTTGGAATATGGGTCCAAGCAGTAGCTAGATGGTTGTCTCTCCACTTGTGCCCAACATGTTAGATCTTGTGAGCTTCCAATCATAATCAAGAATCATCTTATTGTAATGCTACATGTTGTGTTTGCTGGGATCTAGACTATATTGATACCTAATTGGAGCTGAATATTAAATATTATCATGTCTTCATTTGTGATCTTGCATGCTCTCCGTTACTTTGTTGAAGCCTGCCAAGTGAATACTTGTGACCCAAGAGGGGGATTTATGCATGATAAGTTGGGTTCAACCTCTATTTAACCTGGATAGTGACAGCAAGTTCTAAGGTTGTAGATGTGATGTTGCCACTAGGGGTAAAACAGCAATGCATTATTCAAGGAAGAATGTATTGTTTACATTAACGCACATTACTTAATGCAATTGTCCTGTTGCTTGCAACTTAATACTGGAAGGGGTACGGATAGTAACCGAAGGTGGACTATTTAGGCAGATGCATGCTGGATAGCGGTCTATGAACTTTGTCGTAATGCCCCAAATGAATCTCATAGTAACACCACAACTCGCACATCATGTTTTATGCACTTATCAATTATCAATTGCCCAGCTGTAATTTGTTTACCCAGCAAGTTAGTTATCTTATTGGAGAGACACCACTAGTGAACT
>CAMZMU010000045.1:48949750-49226858 GCA_947311845.1 Poa pratensis | reverse complement strand
ATGAATGTCCAGAACATGTATAATGTTGTATGCCTACTCATAAACTCAATTGGATCAAAAAGATTCATGTTAAAAGTTCTAAGCATGCATCAAACAAAATGGGACAGAATCTGTCCAGAAAAACAGCAGCAGCAAAACGTATTTTTCTACCCTACTTAACTTTGTCGGAAAATTCCAAAAAAAATTCATGCATACATAGGATGAAAAGTTGCCATTACAGTTTAAATATGAGCTCATTCGGAGTTACAGAATAAGAATTAAAAATCATACCGTGCACAGATTCGTGCAGGAATAATATCTCCGAACGCTATAAGCAACTTCTTCATACCAAAATGAGTAAAACTTGGCACTTTATTAAAAATTCCAGAATCTAAACTAAACACTAAGTCTCTTGTTACAGCAAGAGGACACAAAGAAAATCAAAAGTAAAAACAACCGGGTTGCCTCCCGTAAAGCGCTTTCTTTATAGCCATATAGCTAGGCTTCTTACTTGATGTTCATGAAAGTTGAAGCTCATGAGGGAACTTATACTTTGATGTGTCCCTCTTCCTTGGAAAGTGTTCATGCATAATACCAGGATCCCATGGTGTTCTCAAACCAATCAAAATAATAGTCAAGTTGAACCCTAGTTGAGAGAAAAACAAAACACAAAAGTAATAACAACGAAGTCTAACTTTCTTTCTATGCATGGCATTTTGTATATGAATGAATCACCATAAATAGAAGTTGCCCAATGCATAGTAACAATGTTTACTTGCAGCATATAATTATTAGCATAAAGAGGGTTCTTATCACCTCCTCTTTCATAATAGTTGCAAGTAGTAGAAATAAATTCAACCATATAACCACAAGAATCATTCAACTTAGATAATTTAGGCACATAAAGAGGATTATTAAATTTATTATGGAATTCATTAGCATGCTTCCCTCTTTCAAAATAGTTAATAAGATCAATATTAAGTTTAATATCATGGTTGCAACAAAGATTTGGAACTAAAGGTAATTGCAAACCACATAAGTATTTCTCAACATAAGCAATTTTCTCCTCTATGGTGTAATTAGGAGAATTTAAGAACAAAGTAGGACTCTCATGAGTAAGAGTACCATCACAAACAGCAAGTATATCATTTTATCCTCACAGAATTTAGTAACAACTAAACATGGAGGTTTATCAATAAGCATAGGACCATCATCTAAAGCATTATCATATAGCATATTTAAGCAATACTCCTCATTATCATCAATAAGTTCACTAGTAGTATTAATAGAAAGTAAAGGAGCATTATTAGTTTCATCATAATAGCATGAGTTATCATATAGGACCATAGCATTTTCAGTTTCACACTTGGTGATGAGGATGGTGTGGAGGATGTTCTCCTCCCCCAGACGGCTGCCTGGGAGGAGGAAAATTCGTGGTCTTGGGTGCCTCCCACGACCTAGGGTTTCCTTCTTTATATGAACTCTCGGATTTCCGTCACCCCCTTTTAGGGTTCCACCAAAACGGGCCTACAGGCCGCGTCCGAACTCCGATTGGGCTGATCTCGGGCTTAAAATCTTCGTATGGAAAATTGTGACAACTTTCTCTTTAATTTGATTTCCATTGGACGCCATCTTCGAGGGTCAAACTGACAATCTCCGTAAAAAGTTCTCAGACAGATTTCAGGAAAGTCCCAATTTGACTCCAACAAGGTATCCTTTTGTATTTTTGATAATTCCTACACAACAAATAGGAAAACAAGAAGATTTTGCACTTTGGCAACTATTAGTAGGTTATTCTAATAAATGTCATAATATGATATAAAGTGTATATAAAACATGTGCCAATTGACATAAAACATGCATGGAACATCAAAAATTATAGATACGTTTGTGACGTATCACGGAGCCGCGCCATCACCGTAACCCTAGGCTCGGGATTGGGTCGCGCACGGCCGCGCCAGGGGAGAAAAACAGATCGAAGAGGAGGAGGAGATAGAGCGTCGACCGGCGCGTCGACTGCACCACAGCACGACGGCGGAGTCCACCGGAGTCGGCCGGAATCGCTCGGCGACGGCGAGGCGGAAGGGGATCGCCAGACGGGCTCGGGAGAGAGAGAGACGAACGGGACGGGTTAGTGTGTGGCTCGGTCGGGTTGACCACGACCCGAGCCAGTCCTTGGTCTGGTTCAACCAAGTTTGACCAAGGGCATTTTGGTCATTTCATAAATAAATAAAAAAATTAAAATTAATAAGAAAATAATTCCAAAAATATTTTAAATTGAATAAACTTTGGAAATTCATAACTATTTCATATTAAATCAGAAAAATACAAATAACATATCAAAATGAACAGAAAAATAAAATATATATCGTTTTTAATAATCAAACACTTGTTTGACCAAAATTGAATCACTCTAAAATTGAAACAACAATTTACGTATTAATTTAAATATGGAGTTAATTTCAAATGCTCTTTTGGATGCATTTCAACTTCATTTAAAAATGCTTCACATGTTTAAATTTCAAATTTGAAAATGTTATAATCATTTCAGGTCCTACATTGTGAGCATTAAATGGTTAATTAAAATAATATTTTCCATAAGGAAAATAAATATTGAAGGATGTTTACATAACCTAAAATTGAACTCTCTACTTTAAAATATGTTCATTATTATTATTATCATTAATACTTAGATTAATTTTGTGTTATAGACTTATTCATTTAAGAGAATATTCTAAAACTTAGAAATGAAACATAAAATGGTGTTACTTTATTTCTTTTCTTTTAAGTGTGATACTTCAATAAAAGTTAAGCTTCTAAGTGGTTGCTCTTAATATTTGATAATACTTAAGCAATTAAATAAAAGTGATACACCCTTAAGACATGAAGAAATAACATTCTAAAACTAACCAAGTAAATCATATCAAGTTCTTAAATCTTAAACCTTCATTAATCCCAACTCATTATCAACTTAAGTACTAATAACACCACATAAAAGTGATAAAACAACCTAAGCCAAGTTAATATGATGTTATCGTCGTATCATGTAAGACGAAGCTTACCTAGTTAAGCTTGGGTATGATTGGGGTATTTTGCGATGCATCTCATATTTATGCATAATAGCATCTTGCCAGAGTTTTCTGTAGTCCTTATCGGGATTACGTTGCCTTTTTCAGAACTCGGGGTTTTACCGCAAACCCTAGAACCCCGAAGGGTTTGAACTGCTATTCCTATCCAAGGCAAGTTCACTCTTGCTCATATCCTACTTGATTATGTTTATCAAAGTAAATGCAAAATACTATGGTTTATCATTGCATGAAAAAGTAAAACCTATTTTCGAATGATGTGAATTGCTATATATATATTGTTGGCTGGCAGATGGAACCATGGTATGATGTGGTTGGTGGAGGTTCCATTTGCACGGGAAAGTATTATCTAGGACTTAATAACCAATGCCGTCAGTGTTCTTGCGCCGTAAATGAAGCGTTAACCATGAGACTTGGAATGGGACGGGAAAGTCATCTGTGATCTTCTCCCTTTCGCATGTCAACGGGCAGCCAGAGCCGTACGCTGTAGATCTTGTGCGACTACATGCACATGGGTGGGACCCCTTAATGCCCACGGACTCTGGTGCCTATGATGGTCTGCAAGAGGATGCCTAGGTCCTACCGTGAGGGGTAGTGTATCAGGGGTGATTCTGCTATGCATGAATTGGTCTGCAAGAGGATGCCTAGGTACCTACCGTGAGGGGTAGTGTATCAGGGGTGATTCTGCTATGCATGAATTGGGTGGGCATGCGGGGTTGTTGGAGAAGCGCGGTGAATGGCTTGGATCATCGACTGGGCCCCATACCAAAGAGAGTGTGGACGGGAAAGTACGCCCGGTTGTGCAACAAGGCGTTGATCTCTTATGGGTAGTAACGCACCTCTGCAGAGTGTAAAAAAGTGTGACATGTTACTCCCTGTTCGGGAAGGAGCTGCGAACGCTGCAGGAAAGGTGGCTCCATGAAGCCCTAGCACCTGTGAATGGATGACGGGCATAGTTTTCTGAAGATAAAATAAATCTTTTCCTAAAAATGTTTTACAAAGATATGCATGTTCATCCATGACCTTTTGGTATGGATGGTAGCTAGTGCATAAAACACCTTATTCCTGTTATATGAACTTGCTGAGTAACGCTCGTGTTGCTCACCCTTTCCTCCGTTGACCCCCTGCTTAGATTGTTGGAGACAGCAGAGGAAGGACAGGAATCCATAACGATGTTGGTGAGATCTTCGACAAGGAGTCAAATCAACCTGGTGGGCCTGAAGGAGTCAACCTCTACTTTGCCGACGGATGAGTGGCGACAACAGTGCAACAGTGGACACGTCGACAACAATACCTATGGACAAGATGACTATAATCGGATGGAGGAGCACTACTCCAGACAAAGATATTCCAAATGGATAGATTAGGGCTGTGACAACAGCACTAGTGGATTAGGAGTTAGCATTAGAGCTGGTATCCAGCTTAGTTCTACGACTTGGATCTTTTTGGGAGTTTCATTTGCACGAGACCTACTTCTGTTTATAATGGTGGTTCTCAAGATTTTGTACTGAATAGTGTTGTAATTCTATAGTGTTACCTTGGACCGACTATGTTTCTGTTGTACTACTCTGAAGGATATAATATTTACGGAATGGTCCTTCCGTGAGTATTATGTCATCGACTTGTACACTACAACATGCAGTGGTGTGCGTGGTCACTACACTAGGTCACTTTCATATGCAGGGATAGTTACTGCATTTGGTTCGGTTTCCAAATAAGTAAGATTTATGCAGAAAAATGGAAAGCATAGTGACTAAATCTTAGGAAAACATAAATATAATTGTTGAATACAAAGAGATTTAGATGTTATAGATGATGAAAAAATCAATTCAGTAGTTTTCTTTATTAAATTAGGATAAAATATAGAATCGAGAGAGATATAAATATAGAATGGCCTAACTTTAATCTAAGATTTTTTTCATTGACAATGAACTGACAGTCTAAAAGTAGTTTGAGAAAAAAAAATCGAAAATCAGGTGAGTAAAATATATGTATTACATGGCTTCCGATGTATATTGTGCACTAACTAAATGCAACACCTGAAAAAATTCATAATTTTTGAAATTTTGTAAGAAACTTTAGTACGGAATATCCCTATCTTCTTATCTTATTCATATGTTTTTTATTCCTACAATCAAAAGAGGTCGTCTCTCTTTTGACACTCATGTAGGGACTCAAGAGCTTTGGATTTCAACCTCCCGCTGGAAACAATGGAGCTACATTTGCAGAGTGTGTTTAGGTCAAACCAATCAAGCAATTTAAATAAGACTGTGAATAGTAAAAGGTGGACAGTAAATAGATCTCAAGTTCAAGATTTAATTAAAAGTTGATCAACAGATTGTAAGGAGCCTTTACCTTCAAGAACTGATAAAGGTTCGAAGAGCCACGCATCTTCAGGCAGAGCGGATAATGCGCAGGGGAGATGGCTCTTGATTTTGCAGCCAGCGCAGGGATGTCGGAGAGATAGCAAAATCGCCAGCGTCTCTGGTGAAGGACGGTAGGGGGCAGGGGCGGACCAGGCAACGTACAGGGAGGGCGGCGGCTCACGCCGGGCGGTGGCCGGCGAGTGCAGGGGACTCGGTGGCGTCTCGGCCACAGCGTACAGGGCGGCGGCGGCTCGCGCGGGGCGGTGGCCGGCAGGTGCAGCGGACTCAGCGGAGTCGATCTCCGCCACAACGTGCAGGGCGACGCGCGGCCGGCGGGTTTAGGGGACTCGGCGGCGGGTCGGCCGCAGCGTACAGGGAGGCGGCTGGAAGGCGTGCAGTGCGGCCCGAGGGCGGCGGCGATGGTCGATTAGCTCGGTGCGGGCGGGTCGGGGGAGAATAACTCTTCGGTTAGCGTGGGCATCTGGTACATTGATCAGATAAACGGCTATAATTTAATGTATCAACAGTACAACACAAATTTGCTCTTTTAATAGTTTTTTTGAAAAGAAGGATGCTGAACTCTGCATCGGTTAGTGCACGACTTTACATTATTTATTGTTCAGCAATCTCAAATAAAGAAAAGTATCAAAGTCGAACAAATCGACAAAACAAAGAAAAAATAAAAACCCAATGGCATCCAAAATGGCCCACCTCATAATAATATCTCCACGACTAAAATAAAATGAACAGTCAAGAAGGCTTCGTCACACATACACCGATAATGATGAGTCCATAGGTTAATCTTGGGATTTTCATCCCCATAGAAGATCTTCAAACCACCACTTAGAAATGATTTTGTGTTTTCATTGGAGTGTGCATTTATACTTTTCATCGACAGTTACCGTTGAGGGATTCTTCTTAGGTGGATTTTGACACTCAGTGAAATACCATGCATTTTTGCACTACGAATAATTAATTAAATTGTAGCCAATTTTTGCAACTACAAAAAATTCTTGAGTGCATTGGTTTTTTCTGGATTTATTGTCATTTGTCCTTTGTTGACCTGTTTTATTGGTTGAAATATCCTTACCTTAAAATCAAGAAATAAATCATCTCCAACACTTCTCGTTGATCACTTGATGTGAAGAAAATTCTAAAACTATTTTATTATGCTTTATTTGGCTAAAATTTATTTAATTATTTTTCTCCCTCATGGGTGGCTCTTTTCTCCATGAGAGTGAGTCGGGGTTGGTTATCGAACCCTGGCGAGCGAGCAGCCTCTTCTTCCTCTGAAGCAACTTTTACAAAACAGGAAGAAATTATTTTGTGTCTCGACTAAACCATGTGGTTATCAGGAATGCGGTTATTAGAAAGAGATGAAAACAAAATTGTGGTAAATAAACAAAATGCAATAACAAAGTAAATTAAGTGTTGTAGTAAAACTAATAAGTAAACTATATGACTAAATGCTAGAGTTTTTTATGTTTAGAATAATAAATGTATGAAATAGAAATTTAGTGCACCAAAGTAAATCGTGTTTCTTATAGTAACAGATGGACCGGGGTTCATGGGGTAACTTGACCTCTAGCACTAGAAAAAGGGATATTTACCATGCCCAGTTTCCGTGACATAATGGATTTTTTATTGGGTTGCGTGTACAGAAAATTAAAATTTTCGTATTGCTACGCAACACCTCCCAAGATCTACTATGAAGATACATGCGAATACGAAGATCCGAAGATCTAGATAGAATATGTTACCAACACCGAAGTCGTGGAAGAAGTGTTGATGACGTTTGTCGATGTAGCTCGTCGCCGTCTCTCTCACCCAAGCCTGGTAGAGAGATTCCGGCGCCTCCTCCTCCTCGCCTTGTCACCTTGATCCAATAGCGTGAGGGTCAACCGTCGCGGTTCGACAGATCACCCCTCTGAGAGCTTGCACGCGTACGCCGGGAAAGGTTCGGCAGGGCTTCGCCGTCCAAGCTTGAAGCGCTACTGGTGTATATGAAGGTGGAGATCTCAACACATGAGAAAGAGAGAGAGATTAGATCTAGTCTAATCGGATAAGTTGCCTCTAATTAGAGGTTCCTCTAATCCAACTAGAAGGGATCTAAACTTGAGAGCTAATTGTGTTTCTTTTGTGTCCTCCAAATAGGAGGGGGTGGAGTTTATATAGATGGACCAAGGGGTGGAGGGACCTGGACAAGGGGAAAGTTTTCTCCTAGTCCTACTTGGATTGGACAAGTAGGACTCCAACTCCCTCCCCCCGCCGCCTCTCCTCCTTGTCGCCGCCGGGTGGGGCCGAACCGACCTAGGCGGGTGGGGCCCACCCGAGTCGCACCGACCTGGCGGGTGGGGCCCGCCCTGGCCACTACCACCGCCCCCCCATGGGCCTTCGGCCCACTAAGGTTCGGTCGGGGGGAAACCCCCCCTTCGGCGTCATGGCCCACCACCACCACATGGTGGTGCGGCTACCTTGGTGGGCCCTAGGGCCCATCTTGGTAGCCCCAAGGTGGGCTCCAATTTTATAATAATATTTTCCATAATTATTTATTAATTAAATAAATCAATTTTAATTAACACATAATTAAATAATATTTTGTCCAATTAATTCTTGTTTGAATATTTCCTTTTACAGAATATTTCACCGAATTAATTACCTATCATATAAAACACCTTTTATATGATCCGGGACACCCAGTGTCCGCTGTGTCCGCTGACAAAATACTCTGGATAAATATTTCCATCTTATATATAAACCCTAGGAATAAATTCCGACCTGTGATAGAAACTTCTGTCACAATACAATCTCTCCGACAAAAACATATCTATCACGCGGACACTATGTCGGTGATACTCTCTCCATGTTCCAGACCAACCATAATACACAACTAACCATCCTAGTTTAAGCGTGTCCACCCTACAGGTTCGATAACGTGTAGCTATAATTGGATATCCAATCACCGGCCAGGGTCAGGTCCGTGGACGACCTGAATAACTGCTACCGTTATGCGAAGACACTCTGTTGAACCTGCTGGCTATTTAATATATTATTTCCATTACTCGCGATACCAAACTTCACCCAAGATATAGATCCATGGATGTTACCATGAATCAATTAATTGATTCACTACATCTTTGTCTTATCCCGTTACCGGTAAGTTCCCTTTACTCGTTTCCGTATTATGATATCCCACACGGTGTAACTTCACCATGCATTGTCTGCAGAACATATTGGATACCTTTATAATACCGAGAGGGCCCAGGGCGTATCTCTCTAATCACTGAGGAGTAATTTCCCATCTCAGAACATTAGGATATACACACACCTTGAAGCCACCCAATGACTGCCGTTTTGACACCCAGTTACGGCCGTGTCGTTGACAGTACCAAAGTAACTCTTCCAGTATGCATAACCCTAATAACCTCATGGTTATAGGACATGTTATATAATAACCTTACTGTGATAAAGCTAAGGACAAAAAGACGACTTTAACGGAATCTCTTAGGATACCAAAACTTAGGTTTACCCGGCCATATTATTATCCAATAATATGCCACTCATTGATGCTGACATAAACAATGTTCATGACTAGAAAGCAGTGTCATCAAGCAATCAACAAATTAGTCCGTAAAAGAACTAGGGTACATTTTACGTGTTCATATTCTCTACACGTACGAGTGGGTTTTCCCCTGAATCACGTATCCAGAAACCACCGTAGTTATAGCATAGAGAATACAAATCATAATTGATGAATCAGATGTATAAATACATTGCCTTTTGGGCATACATCCAACATTTTTGTGTGGCTAGAATGGTTTTTGACATTGAAGGTGAACCGTGGTAAAAGTTGTGTGGCAGATCAATCTAGAGTGGTTCGAAATAACCTTGAGAGATGGGTGCACATCAACCACATGAAAATTTGTCGTGCTTAATGATATTTCCGTGACCTCGAAAGGCTTACTGACGCTTAATTGGCACGTGGATAATGGTGTTAACTTTGATGTCATCGCGCTGCATGACATGGAATATCCAAAACGGACTTGGCGCCACGTAGGCTTCGTATGTAATGTCCATTTATGCATGTTTTATGCCTAACCTGACAAATAATTTCACCACGAACTTGAGATGTACCCCATCCGTTCTGAATTAAATCTGCGTCAATTAATTTAGAACGGAGGGAGTAGAAGATGGTTGTCCCATCAGACACCCATAAGATAAAGATTAGGCAGACCTGCCTAACAAAACATCCATTTACCTTAAGGAGGCTGTCACGTTAAAATTAGACAAGTCAGCCCATTAAGGTGGCAGGTGGGACCACTACGGCCCATTTTCGGCTCACCATGCATTTGCTTTTTTTCACACACACACAAATTTAGCACGTACCTCTGGCTCCGGGTGCCAACTTAGATAGCTCCCAAATATTTTCTTTTCGGGGCGGGGAAATTAGTACATAAGTAAGGAGAGAGAAATTCCGGAGTATACACCTTTTATTTAAAATATATCTTAAAAATATTTAAAAAATCCAAAAATAATGTGTGCGTACATTTTCACATCCTATATGCGGACAAAAGAATCACCAAAAATCGACATTTTTTGTGGCTAGTGTAAAAAAAATGAAAAGTTGAGCGATAAAATAAGTCTTTTAATGATTTTTGTTTTTTGTGTGATTTTACACGGGGCATAAAAAAATATCGTTTTTCCGCGAAACTTTGCGCGCGCACATAAAATGTCTAGAAGTATGTGCGAAATGTTTCCTTGAATTTTTCGACATTTTATAATGTGTTTTATTGGTAAAGAGGGCATATGCACACCATGAGCTAAATGCGACGTTCCCGTCGACAGCGAGGTGCCCGTGATGAATTCGTCAATCTCAAGACTCGACCCGCCAACTCGGTCTCTCGGAGATGCTCATACGAGTAGGGTGTGTGTGCGTGCGTTCATATGGGTGAGTGTGTGCGCGTGTATGTATGAGCGTCTGCGTTGTACTGTGTTTCAAAAAAAAATTGCAGAGAGGTTTCTTGTTTCAGTTGCCGCAATAAACCCGGTATGTAGGGTCCTGAATCTTGATACCGGCCGCCCATTAATCGGTCTCCAATCTGAAGTTCCCATATCCTGACCGCTCCTGTAATCGCTTTCCATAACTCCAGAATCCAGGTAGCATATTTCCGATCTATAAACTTTCCAAAAAAAAAACTTTCCATATCCCGGCCCAATGCGTGATCGCTTCCTGATCGAACTCGCTTTCCTTGCAGCAGAAGCCGTGTGTGCTTCGAGTCCGGCTCCGGCGCGAACTCCACTTCACCGCGTTCGCTAGGTCTAACCACCGTCCGTCTATATAAGGCAGCACGCAGCGGCGGCGTTCACCACCACCCGCATCCCCGTTCTCTTCCGGCCTCTCGCAATCGCACACGCACCAGCTCCGTCCCGCGAGAAACGACCGGAGGCGAAGGGGGTGATCGATCCATCGATGATGATGGCGTCGTCGTCGTTACCGGGCACGTCTCTCCCCGACGCCGCCGACGCGCGGCAGGTGGTCAGGAAGTCGATGTGGACCGAGAAAGAGGACCGCGTGCTGCGGGAGCAGGTGCGCAAGCACGGCCCGCAGAACTGGGACCTCATCTGCCTCGCGCTGCCCGAGCGCAACTCCAAGTCGTGCCGCCTCCGCTGGTGCCAGCACCTCGACCCCAGGGTGGAAACCACCAGGCCCTTCACCCCCGAGGAGGACCGGCTCATCGTCAAGTACCAGGCCACCCACGGCAACCGCTGGTCCACCATCGCCGGGTTCCTCTCCGGCCGCACCGACAACGCCGTCAAGAACCGCTGGAACTCCGTCCTCCGCAAGCAGCACGCCCACGCGTCCGCGCCCGACCACAGGCTCCCGCGCCAGTACTGGGCTCCTTCCGCCGCCCCACACGCCGAGCCGACGCCGGGCTGCCTCCCGCTCTTTCCTCTGGAGAACGGGGATGTCAGGATGGACGAGGCAAGCTCTTCTCACGCGCCCGAGGACGACGCGTCGGAGGACGAGACATGCGCGGCGCCGATGGAGTGCCTCCAGCTCTTCCCTCTGGCGCCCGGGGATATCAGGGTCAATGCGGGCGCTGCGGCGTCGAGTGACATGTCCTGCGGAGCAGACGACCCGCGCACCGTGCTGAGGCTCGCGCCGGCGGCGAGGTTGGTGTTCGACGTATTGCCGCTCAGGGCTTACCGGATTTAGATTCGTTTAGTCTTGCCTTATCTTCCGTCTCTCTACTTTTTGTTGATCGTGGGGGATTTTCCTGGTGGAGGTTAACTTGTAATCGAAGAGCTGTGGATGATCAAGACGGTTTTGACGCTACTGTAACTGAAGAGCTGTGGATGTTAGTATCAGGAGAACTCTGAATTTTCTGTAATCGTCTTGCTTGTTGGTTTGGTCATCTAGAATCTTCTGGACTTATAGTCTTCTTGTTTCTTCATAATCAAGAAAATCCTGAATGTTTGGAAGCTATTGTGAATTGTGATCTCGGATTCTTGGTATCTAGATAAATCTTAATTTTCTGTAATCGTCTTGCTTGCTTGTTGGTTTGTAATCAAGAGTGTTCTTGCATCTTGATAATGTTGTAATAACTTGTAATCGAAGAGCTGCGGATGATCAAGAATGTTTTGACGCTACTGTAATTGATGAGCTGTGGATGTTAGTATCTAGAGAACTCTGAATTTTCTGTAATCGTCTTGCTTGTTGGTTTAGTAATCTAGAATGTTTTGGACGTACTGTATTCTTCTTGCGTCGTGATAATCAACAAAATCCTGAATGCTTGGAAGCTATTGTGATCTCGGATTCTTGGTATCTAGAGAACTCTGAATTTTTTGTAATCTTCTTGCTTGTTTGTTGGCTTGTTAATCAACAAAATTCAGGACTTACTGTAATCTTCTTGCTTCTTGATAATCAACAAACTCCTGAACGTTTGGAAGATATTGTGATCTCGGATTCTTGGTATCTACTAGAGAACTCTGGATTTTCTGTAATCTTCTTGCTTGTTGGTTGGTTTGGTAATCAAGAAAAAAGTCAGGACTTATTGTAATCTTCTTGCTTCTTGATAATCAACAAAATCCTGAATATTTGGAAGCTATTGTGATCTCGGATTCTTGGTATCTAGAGAACTCTGAATTCTCCGTAATCACCTTGCTTGCTCAGTTGCTCGTTGGTTGGCAATCAAGAAAGTTATGGAAAGTTATGGACTTACTGTAATCTTGATAACTTCCTAGTTGTAATTCTCATTCATGTTTCCATGCAGGTTGCTAATCAACAACCTTTAGCGATTAGTAGTCAGGAAAATGTTCGCCTTCTTTTTAATTTGCTTCCTTGTTGGTAGCAATTAATCAACTACCTTGCTTGTTGGAATCAAGATTTAATCATCTTGAACTGAAGTTTGGTGTGTTCGGTTATGTTCCGTTACATCCCGTCAGTAAAATTATACTGAAGTACGTACTTAGTAGTTCTCCCTGAATTCATCAGTGGCAAGTCCTAATTGCAATGCTTCTGTTTATACTTTAGACTGACAAATTGACAATCAGAGTCTTCTCCCAGCTGTTTGCACTGAACTCTGAATTCTAAAACAGCACGGATTGAACGGAGTACTAACTCCGTTCAACTAGTTTAATTGCAACCCGGGTTATACATAGGACTATGTTCAACTTCTCCGTCACTGCAGAGACGCAAACATTCTTCAAATGTCCGTCGTATACTTTGCCTCGTCCTTGGCGTCGTTCTCTTGGCAACCACCGAACCATGGGGGTGGCCACGGTCGGCGTTACCAGTGCCACGTCAGGGTGCAGGTGGGACTGCTCGTGGGCCCCCGCTTAATACCCACACAGTTCCACACATGATAAATGGGCGTCCCGCGGTAGCCCATTAACCATATGCTGGTGCCCACGAAGCCCACATACGCCTGCATATGAATCAAAAGTTTTGCCCTTGGCACACAATAATTTGAAACAGGAAGATCCAGCAACCACAACGTATTGGACTGGATGAATAATCCATTGGTCTTCGAGGCATTTCCTTTCACAATATTACAAATGGACTTCATATTTTGCTTCTCTACTTTGTCCAAGAGAAATATGAATGGCTACGCATTAGAACAAACAGGTAGTGAACAAACTTGCTAATACGAAAACCAGTCATCCCTCATCCCTCATCAATTGTTGGCTTGCGATCGAATCAAAGTTTGCTGCCGAATAATATTCATAGCTGGACCTTTGGAGGGATATGATTCACTTGCTCTCAGAGTCATACAGTTCCGATCTGAAAGAACATCAATGATAACCACATAAGCTTATCCTGGTGAAGAAACTATAGCTGTGAACTTTGGAAAACAGTACGGGTTTATAAATCAAAGCACTAGCAGAAGTCAAGAACTGGATTCGTGCATGATCAAATGATCCATTACAGTGGAGATAACTAGTAGCAGAATCACTGAACCAGTTTGCACAAGCAAGAACCAAAAAGATTGGGAGCGGCGTCGTGTCCGTGGAGGTGGCGGCGGCGGCAAGAGGGAGCGAGCCGCGCCACTGGGCGTCGAGCGGAGACGTGGGCTTGAAGTAGCCGAGCTGCCTCCTGATAGCCGCTAGCGTCCGTCCCTCCCGGGGCGCCGCGCCATACAGGAACGTCGGCACTTTCACGCCATTGTTGCAATCCAGTGAAGAATGAATCTGAGGCACGAAATGGCAAGGGGGGAAACCGACGGAATTCGGTTACCTTGGAGCTCGTCCCCGATGTCGCCGGTCACGGCGGCGGCCAGCGTGGCGATGTCGCGGAGGGAAGACCCGGCGAGGGGGTGGAAGCAGACGTGGTCGACGGCGCCGAGCCGCGGGTGCGCGCCGGCGTGCGCCGAGGTCGACGGGCTCCAGCGCGGCCCCGACCACGCCGAACACGGCGCGGCGCAGCGGCGACGCTGGCGAGGCAACGTCCTGGGTGATTCGAGAGACGAGCGTGTAGCCGACCCGATTGTACGCGTCGTCGACAAAGGTGTTGACGAGGACGACGGCCGGGTGGTGCCGCCGCGCCGCCCGCTCGACGGCGCGCAGGGCGGCCGCGCTACGGCCCTCCGAGACGTAGAGCTTGCAGCACGCCAGCATCGGTCTAAGCATCCTCCTCCGATTCTTCCTCGAGCTCCTTCCCCTCCCCCTGCGTCCAGATTCCTACCCGTAGGTGGGCTCTTTGTGGCAACGTGGGGAGTCCCACGAAGCCCACATTATTTTGCTTCCTACCCGTGGGTGTCCACGTACGATGTTACATGGGCTTGGGTAGTGGGCACCGTGGGTAGCCCACTCCCACCTGCACGCACTGGCCAGCAGCAGCAACACCGTAAAGGCGCGCGTCTCTCCTGCAGCAGCGACGGCGACAGCGGCGGCCAACAACTCGGATCAGTACATCTGCTACCACTGCCGCCAGCGTACACCCTGATGATCAAGTGGTGCCCCCTGGACGTGGACGACGGCCACATCGCGTGCCTGTCGTCCCCAGATTCCCCTCGCGTCTTGTCTCCCCCAGGCCCCAGGCCACGACGATGACGGTGACAAGAACACCCTGGAAACCGGCCCTGGCGGCGCGAACGGCGACGACTGCTACATCATGAAGCTGTACCCAGATGGCTCGTGGATCATCGTCTGCGCGGTGAGCTGCCCGACGGTCGCAGGCTGCTACCTTGCGTGCGGCAACTGGGACGATGCGCGTGGGAACACCACCCCGGCCGTGGCACGGTGGCAAGGCGCCAGCTGCTGCCCCACCTCGACGCCAATTTCCAGCGGTGCCGCGATCAGATCACGGCGGCCGTTCCCGGCGTCTAGGCACCGTGGGGAAGATAGAAGATTGGAGTGCAAGTAGCTGACGCCGGCGTGTTGCGCTTACGTCCGCACACACATTGGTGCATAACAAAAATCGTTTCTGACTGAGAAATACTCCCTCCTCTCTCACTTCTAGGAAGTAGCAACAACAGAAATAGACTCAAATCAGCCGCTTCGTCTGATTCTTGTTGGGGATAGACATGCCACATGAGCTTTTTATACAGATTCTACACTACTGATCCCAGGACTTATGCATATATAAATCCAAGTAAATAGAATACGGTAGAGAACCAAATTCAGCAAAAATTCAGATTACAAAATGAGAGTAGAACTAGATGGCTCTTGATGATAATAGACGAGCAGAGCTTACTCCCTAGCACATATGAGCCTTAACATGAAGATGTCTCGAAGATACGATTAATTCTTCCTTGAAACGATAAGAGGTGAAGAAAATGTTAATAACCGGCCATAATAAACCAATTGATCATTAACTTAGATTTTCCCAAGATTTTGGCTGCTATTCTGAATTATTCTACTATATATCGAAAGTCAATGAAAGTAAGTAGGACCTCAAAAAATGGCGGGTTAATATATGGTATATATAACTTTTATATCATCTATGACTATATATTTACTTGGATGATGCATTTTTTTATTAACCCAACAGTGCCAACATCAATCACAGCGGATCGGCCAGTTTTTGACTCGAGTATCATCGGGCCCATTTTGGGCATTATGATGCAATGCGTATCCAAATATAAATTTTGTTGCCATAACAAGGAGGTTTTCCATTAGATTCAGTGGAAAATGATGGGCTAGTGTCATCCCCAACCGGATTAGTTCCTTTGTCATTACATAAATCTGCAACAACAAAATGGTTCACACATCTTAGAAACATGCAAGATTAAAAAATATCATTATAGTGGTAATAATTAAGAAACAGTATCCCTATTATGAAATAAGATTATATGGTGAACATACCGGGCCTCGTATCACAATCGAAGTATTAGCAAGGTCGCAAGGCCGTAAGCGATTTCCATCCCAGAGTTGTCACATCCAACGACCAACAAAGTGGATTGCCTCACCTAGAAAACTAAAGTCTAGGGATCACCGGAATACTCTCTGCACTATTCTCACCACTTGCCACGATAAGGAACTTTGCAATAAACTTTAATGATGTACACTCCGCATGTCAATGTCACAATGGACCAACACTTCTTGTCATTGTTATGTGTGGATGACTCCATGCTAGTGAGATACATGGATTGAATATTGAAACACACAATATAGTCATACAAGTACTTGACAAACGGGGCTTTTGGTATGTATGATGATGGTGCACCTGGGTATGACATGTGTGGTACCTCATAGAACTCCTTTGCAAGATGCAGCTTCAAGCGATTGTATGCCCGATTTCCTCCAAGTGACGTGTTGCAGTCCTCACGCTCAACGATGACACAGGGAACGGATAATTTGCTAAGACATGTTGCCGTTGAGAGCCCTGTTGGACCAGCACCAACAATTAGCAAGGCGACATTCTCCATTGGAAAGACAAGATTTGGTGAAATTGTTCCATTGGGGTCAGTGGCGGAGACAGGGGACCAACCCGCTACTGGTCCTCCTAACATGTGGAAATTTTGTATAGACGCCCTAATTTCTTTGCTAAAATCACCTCAAATTTTCATGCTTTAGCGTTTTGGCCCTCCACAACAATTGATAATAGGGATAAACTTTCCATTGGCCCTCTCAGTAAAATGTTCCTGGCTCCGCCCTGATTGGGGGTACGTGTAGGCTAGGAGACTTAGAGTAAGACAAGGTGTTTGTTCGTTGGGTGCATTTTTCTCCATTTAGCAGAACCTTTCGAATTTTGAGCGTTAAGCTTGGCATCTCTGCCTTGAAATTCTAAATCTGTCACTGATGGCCGTATCTAGTATGTCGTAATTAGATTTATTGTTTGGTGTTTACTAGTTGGCATGTACGGCAACGCACGTTTCATAATTAAAGGTGGCAATTTACATGTAGAAGATATTGGACACCCAATCCACGTATCGACTAATACATACAAAATAATTAGTGAGGTTTAAATAAATATTGATACACAAATAATTTTTAAACAAAAAAACAATCACTTACTTTGCGAAAAATAATCACTTATTTGCACAACGTGTGTGTGCACAACGTCCCAATGACCACATCGGCGAATAGGGCACACGCCATTTCTATTTTGTGAGTTATAGGAGCCACCCATTTAGTCCCTCCATAGACCATATCTAGAAAAAAAGGCCGAGCTGACCTATAAGCCCAAACGAAATGACATTTAATAGGCCCAAGTAGGAAAGAGCAGAACGCTTCGTCCTCGTCACGAACACGCACGGAAACTTCAACCGCCTGCAATGGCGCTGCCACAGGACCTCCGCCGCCGCTGCATCTGACACCTGGGTCCTGGGAGGACCTTGTTTTCGGGGGCTCGGGGTGGCCGCCTCTCCTGCCCCCGTTAGGGACGGGTCTGGCCTCCACGTGATGAAGCTCGTAACAAACCCACAGGTCGCCGCCGATCGAGGCTGTAGGACGGCAGGCTTTGGCGCGGGTTTGTGAGGCCGTCGGACGGGTAGCATGGGTAGCAGGTAGACACAGCTCACCGTACAGAGATCGACGGTTGGTGGTTCCGTTCTACAAGCTGAGCAGAAATTTGGCGCCGTCGGCCCGCCGGAACACGGAGCCGGCAACGTCGTCCCCGCCCGCTATGCGCCGGCCGGCCGGCCGATACGACGCGGCAGCTCTGTGGTTCCGGTGATGTTCACCCGGCGGCCAACACGTAGGAAGCGATTTTATTAACGATGGCAACTCTCGTAATTATCACGAAACGAAAAGATGTGTTGACTTGTCAATCATCGGAGCAATCTGGACCATTAATCAAATATTGAGCGGTTCAGATTTAATGTATCAACACAAGTTTGCTCTTTTAATAATACTATAGATAAAACTCGTTGTGTACCAGACAATTTTGCCAGGCTGTATATGAAGCAGCGCAAGACGATCGTTTTGTCGAGAGGAGGCTGTATATGCTGTAATCTTCTACTGTTACGTGTCTCTTAATTGAGCGAGAAGAACACGTGAACACAGCCAATCTCTGGGGCTGCATGCAAGATCTTTCCTAGCTACAGCAAATATTTCGAAGAACGAGCAAGCATTCATTCTGCCAGAACCACGGCTTGACTATACATCACTGTGCACAAGCTGGAGACACGCACCATCTGACCATCTCTCGCTCAAGCTCTCGCACGCCATGCCTCTCTCGGCAGCCATCGCCCTCCGCGCCTCCTCCCTCGCACTCCTGCTCCTCGCGGCCACTGCTACGGACGGCGACGTCAGCGCGACGACGGCCGTCAGCGGCAACTCGTCGGTGGCGCGGCCCAGCGACGATACGGAGACGGAGACGTACCTCTGCTACCTCTGCGACGGGCGCAACCCGATGCTGATCAGGTCATGCCCGACCTACTGGGACTGGTGCCACCTCATATGCTACGACGCCGACGTCGCCGCCGAGCCCGCCGAAGCCGCGTCCCTGCGCCCGGCGGCGGCGGCGGCAGCCACGGCCCCCCGCGACAGGGGCGGAGCTCCCAGTAGGGCAAGGTAGGGCAGCCGCCCTACCTTGATTTTTGGCAAAAAATTGCTTATATATAGGTATTTCCTTACCCGTATACAATTTGCTCTGTTTTCTGCTCGTTTTCGAAAAAACAAAGGACCAATTGGGCTGATTAGGAGCTACCTCAGCCGGCCTGGGCCTTCTTGGGCCTCTCGCGGGGGAGCTTGGCTGCGTGAGATGGGCCTAATTGGCACGAGGTCGCTTCGATCGCCCGACCTCATTTTCTTTCCGTCCTCCGCCACTGCCCGCGACGTATACGGCCAGGTGTGCTACGTCATGAAGCTGTACCAGAACGGCTCGTACGTCATCGTCAGCCACGAAGACTGCTCCAGGATGGCCATGTGCATCCTCTCCTGCGGCGGCGGCGACGTCGCCGACAGCAAACCCCTGGGCTTGCCCGCCGCGCGGCCGGTGGCAGCCACGGCGCCCCAAGGGATGCTGCCGCCGTCGTGGCACGTCGACAATTTCCAGCGGTGCGGTGATCAGGCCATGTCGGCTCTTCCTGTGAGCGCCGTCCCCGGCCGCGTGTAGCAGGGGCTAGCAGCTATAGCGGCGCCGCTCGACTTTATTGGAGTCAGTTCCGACGGATACCTGCGTGACGGCGTGCAAACAGGCATGCGTGCTTGCAAGCCAATTTTCTTGGAGGCAAGAGTTGTGATAGGTCGTGTGGAATTACAAACATGGCTACTGTATTGGCTAATAATTTCACATGACAATATTTACATGAAAATAAAATCATTTGGTCGTTCCAATAGGATTCAAATGTGCTCTTGATCTCGAAACTATAGTTCACCAGACTGCATTAGTACAAACACACATAGAGGGATTGTACGGGGATCTACCACAGTGGGTACATCCCTTCAGTGACGGATCTAAGATCTGAAATTTGGGGTGCCACGGTTTGCTACAGAAGGTATAGAGAGAATTTTTTGGAAGAATCTCACTACAAATTGTATGATTTAGTCTAACTATCATCATATTTCTAACAAAGATGATTTAAGCTTTTATAAAACTAGTGTTAAGTATAAAGTACAAATTCTTTTGCATATGTTGGAGGGGGGCACCCCCTAGATCCGCCCCGCATCCCATATTGACGGTGTCTAAAAAAATGTGAAAAATCGGGGATCAACATCTGTTAGAGTTGCACAAGGAATATTTTAAATCTGGTTGGCGCTACATGGGAAGCTCCTCAGGGTCGACATGCATGTTGGCAGTCAGTGGTTCGCCGAACGACCCGATCCATCAGCTTTGTCTGGAACCGCTAGAAACTATGATACACCTTGTAAGGACTGCCCTTTCACGAGTGTCTTTCGTTCTGAACTGGGAGGGCATCGAAGACCAGGGGCACTCCTCGAGCCACTCTCACAACTCCATTTCAAATTGGTGGAACGGGTTGATCAAAGGAGGCACGAAAGATGTCGAGCGTCTCAAATGCGGGTGTTTGCTTTATGTGTCGTGGAACGTGTGGAAAGAGAGAAAGTGTTGAATCTTCAGCCGCGTGAAGATGATTTACGTCGAGATGGCTGCCCTGACTTTGAAGGACATCAACTAACGAGTAACGAGGTCGTGCCTTTGCTGGAATCGCACCAGAGATACCCCAAACCGGGCTAGGTTTTTGTTTTTTGGTTTCCTTGTTTGGGCCGGCTGTTTGTCCACCCTTGGGTTTAGGATGTTCCCCAAAGAAACATGCCCACATTGTCCCATTGTCCCATAGCTCGATTTTTGTAATCTGATGTCGGAGCATTCACTCCATAAGACCAAGAAGAAATAGTTTGATACATAGGTTTTATGGTCTCTGCTCGGGGCATGCACATTAGTCTAGTCGCTGACCGTATGTAGTAACCCTCCATCTTGGCTCTAGACAACATTAAACATATCCTCTACACAATCCGTTATCCTTCTATCTATAGCACCCTAAAAATCCTTCTATCCATAGCACCCTAAAAATAGCTATTTGGTCAACTGAAAATTAAATCCCATTCACTCCGGCTGCCACAGCCACCAACCACATTGCTTCTCCGGTCTCCACGATGTCAAGCAGTGGGTGCCTCCGCCGTCGGCAATGAACACGAGGTTTTTAGTGTCCAGTCAGTGTCAAGTTCCCTATCGGATGCTGACGACAACATGTTCTTCCTCTAACACCTTAAACTCCCACAATCGAGGGTGTGATTTGACGGTAGGTGTTGCTCGTGGCCAAGGTGGTGTGGCCGAGTTCATGGTCACGATGGTGTGGCGTGGACGGTAGTGCTTCACGGACGGCACGCGGTGGCTCGAAGTCAAGCAACGTGGAGGCCCTAACCGTCCAGATCTCGTCGATGCAAGAACGCTGAAGACTTAGACAAAAAAAACTTCATGGATTGGGTTCGTGGAGCACCAGATATGACAGTTCGGCAGGGGAACGAGAAACGACAGTACCGATGCCTCGATATACAACGACAAAAGTCTGTCAATAACTAGTGAAAAGAGCGACTTTTCAGGATATCGACCTTATGTCGAAATGTAACCTCTTTCTTCTATTCTATCTGCCACCTCACAAGAAATCTCCCGTGGCACCCCGTTTTAGACAGCTTAATTGGAATATTGTACATGGCCTGAGACGGGCCCTCCAGAAATGGCATATTGGAGAACGAATCCATTCAGATCTCACGCAAAACCGCTGCGAGTTCCGACTTCCCGTCAATTTCTTCGTTCTTTTGCCTTCAAAAAATAAGTCTCCACTTAATTCTTTTTTCGAGACGAATTCTTCATTCTGTTTTAAGGAACCACACTTGCGAACCCTAGTTCGAATGTTGGATACGAAATTCGGTTTCCCTCCCTCCTCCCCCGCAGCCGCATCCCCATCCCCAGCACCACCAAACCCCAAGCGGAGGAGGAGAGACGGCGAGGCCATGAGGGAGGAGGCGGTGGAGCGGCTGCGCGGGGTGGTGCGGGACAGCGTCGGGAAGCACCTCTACACGTCCGCCATCTTCCTCGCCGACAAGGTGGCCGCGGCCACGGGCGACCCCGCCGACGTCTACATGCTCGCGCAGGCGCTCTTCCTCGGCCGCCACTACCGCCGCGCGCTCCACGTGCTCAACAACTCCCGCCTCCTCCGCGACCTCCGCTTCAGGTTCCTCGCCGCCAAGTGCCTCGTGAGCTCTACTCCCCGCCCCCTTTTCCCTCTCTCGCATTTCGTCGAACGCGTCGCGTGCGTCCCGATTAAGTCCAGCTTCGCTTTCCCTCTTTGTGCCGATGGGTGTTGCCACGCGCTCGGGCTTCCTTACGCATAGTTCGCTTGGCCTGAAATTTCGCAAGCGCACCTAGGTAGCCCTTTTCTTGTTTGGCCGCGTATCTCGTGGGCATTGGCAAGCTTTCGGTAAAATTCGCTTGTTTTCTGGAGGTGTTTGAGTTGGATTGAGCATTTTGTCACTTAGGACTCCTGTAGTGGCTACAGTTGGCGGTTTTGTTTTCGCCTGTATCAAATGCCCTGCCACTGCTCCAAATGATCAGCAGGATACACTCGACGAAACAATGTTTATTGTTTTCTCCACGAAACAATGTTCTGTCTGTTTAGTCCTCTAATAAACAATGTTTCTCTCTGCAAACAATGTTAAGTTTTTTCAATGTTTATTCCTGTAACGAACATTGTTGTGTCTGTAGAAAACAATGCTTCACTTCTGTTCCGAGAAACAATGTTTTTTCTCGACGAAACATTGTTTGGATTGCATGCTTTCTACTGTAGGTTGGTAGAAGAGAATTCAGTTGAGTAGTGTTTGTGTCGAACTGTCAATATATCCGTTTTATGTGTTTTGGACCCTTGATTTGATCTGTTTCCCTGCAACTTAGAACAGAAGTTGAATTCCCTATGGGGAAAGGATCAAAAGGCTTTATGTAATTAGTTTTTTTTTTGATATTTTTGTCCTAATTCTGAAACTATGAAACATACTCATAGGCTTTACGATCTAGTATAACATTGTATAATTTATAACTTGTAGGAAATACTTTATTGCTTATTGTACAAAGGCTTTTGATGTTTCCAAAATTTTAATCAATTTTGTTTATTAACTTAGGGACAAGATCTGCACTTCATATTTTCAATGCTGCATGGTTCACATTTTCTTCTATGTCAGGAGGAATTAAAAGAATGGCATCAGTGTTTGATGATGCTCGGGGATGCCAAAGTTGATGAACATGGCAATGTTCTTGATCAAGATGATGGCAGTGACATTTATTTTGATAAGGATGCTGAAGATCACGAGATCAATGTGTGTCTTTCTTCTGTTTCTCTCTGAGTAATTGCTATTATTGTTGCTTATCATTTTGACTCATACTTTTCCAGATCAAATCAGCTATATGTTTCTTACGTGGCAAGGCGTATGAAGCACTAGATAATCGTGATCTTGCTCGGCAATGGTGAAATCAGCAACTTCCATTTATTTTTTTCTTCCGTTACTGTTTGTATATTCCAAAACAGTATAACCACTTTTAACGTGTTCAATGGTCTTTCAAGTTTTTTCTTTCTTCGTGCACCTTTTAAGTTGAATTAGACAATTAGTAATTTTGTTTAGGCTTCGTGACTTCCTTCTACTGCTATATCAGGTACAAGGCGGCAGTTAAAGTTGATCCTTTGTGTTATGAGGTGAGAATAATCATCTAACTCCAACTCCATAAAGATAAGATATTCTGATGCTTGCCAACTTTGTTGATTAAAATTGTCCCTTATAATTAATATCTCATTAGGAAAATACCTGTAGCCTAATTGTATTTGAATGCCAAATTCTATATCTAGCAATACACACCATAGATCTGAATTTTTAACCACTGTGATTCACATTTACTTTGACATGTCTGCTCTTACTTGGTAGTCTGAACTTTCTTACTGGGTTGATCCGCTGAGTCAACTAGGGCCTTTGGGACGATATCCTTCATAGCGTTACAGATTAAATGCAGCAGACCAGTACCTATCTTTTCTATGTCCCCGAATCTGATTTCCAGAATGTAGAGGATGTGGGTCTTAGTCGTATGATCCTGTAACTAGTTCATGTCATTGCACAAAACACCATTAATCCACCATCGGCTGAAATCTTTACAATCATAGTTCTTTCTGATGATATATTTGTCAATGTATTGATGTTGTGGGAACATCTCTTAGCTGGTTAGATCCCTAGATCTGGTGTCCTCTGTTATCCTCATTTGATATGATCCTAACCATATCTTTTTGTGAAATTTTCAGGCTCTTGAATGCCTTGTTGATAATTACATGTTAACGTGCGAGGAAGGTAAGCTTTGAAAGTTGATATCAGCCTTTTATTCTTGTTATCGCGTCTATCTTGAGTTTGCTTGTATCGTGCATGCTAGTATTATCCCTTGCATTCCTTTTGAGAAAATGAGAACTGCATTCATTCTAATATTTGCTTATGTTGTGAATGTCAGTTTTATGTCTTGCATTGCTTTCATGTAGGGACTGCATTCATTTAATAGTGTTCGCATCTTTTTTCCTATTGGTAAAGATGTGCGCTCACCTCTCTAATCTTTTAATTATGCATAAACTGGAAATGCTGGATACATATTAACTAGATAAGCTTGACAAAATCGATCTGTTCTTCTGTCTGTAAAGTGTCAACTGCATCCTTGGAGGACTAATCTGTTGATTTGATTATCACGTGTCTACTCTACTGTCATCACTTGACTAATTTATAGATGAACACAATTTACCTGCAATTTCCTCTTAGTCCTCAGCTTATTGAAACTAAAGTATGATGCTACACTGTATTTCAGAATCTGAGTTATTGTCCTCTCTGAAATTCGGCAAAGAAGATGGTTGGCTTTCAGCATTCTACGCATGTTTGGTTAGGAAGGTACCCAACTGAGTAACCATACCATTGTATGCTTGCATATGAATATATAACCAATGTTTAGATCTTTATTGATGCTTTTTGTTCTTTTGCATTTTAGCATGAAAAAGAGTATGTGGTGGAAGCAAAATTCAAAGAACTTGAACGTGAAGCTTGCAGTATTTCTTCTTCAAGTTCTGGTCAAATGATGAAAAACAACATCGACGTTTTGGCTTGCAAAGCCGAATACTACCATCAGAGTGGAGAATACCAAAAATGTTTTGAACTCACATCTGTGTAAGTTTTTCTGTTTCATTTTTGTTTACTTGACTAATGTTGATTTTACATTTTTATGATAATTTCTTTCTCAGGTTACTTGAAAGAGACCCTTTTCATTTAAAATGCACATTAGTGCATTTGGCTGCTGCAATGGAGCTTGGGCATTCCAATGATCTTTACCTTCTGTCATGCAATTTAGTGAAGGACTATCCTCAAAAGTGAGTATCTACCTTAGTAATGAACCGATCAGTTATATTTGAGAAATTGTTCTACATGATCCCATAAGACAGTCAGCAGTTCTTGACTCTTAATTTCATTTGCGCGTTGAAAGTTTGACAGATATGATGACATTATTATACAATGTATGCATCTTTATACAATATTTTAAACAAGGAAGATCTTATACATTTATACTGGTTGTTTGCAGTCAACCATCTGGAAGCGTATATTTCTAATTTGTTTTCTGAACCATCTATAGGGCTATTTCCTGGTTTGCTGTGGGGTGTTATTATTACTGTATTAAGAAGTATGATCAAGCAAGGAGATACTTTGGGTAAGCATATTGTCCTGTAAAACTGTCACCACTGTCTTGGCACTTAGTGTGGAAACTCTGACACTAATTGCTACTACCTCCGTTCTGAAATATAAGATGGGTTAGCCTTTTTCTGATTCGGATGTATCTAGACGCGTTTTAGTGTGTAGATTCATTCATTTCAGTACGTATGTAGTCCATGTTGAAATATCCTAAACATCTTATAATTTGGAACGAGGAGGGAGTACTTTTATGGTTAGTAGAACTTTTTTTCTCTCTTGTTCTTCTTGGTTAGAAGAATACACAACTGCTCCCAATTTCTTGAGATGATGTAGGATATGAATTGGGATATTTCAAATTTGCCCTCCAATTTAGCAAATGTACTTTACACTAAATACGTTTCCTATCAGCAAAGCTACAGGGTTAGACGGAACATTTCCTCCTGCTTGGTTTGGTAGTGGTATTGCTTATGCTGCTCAAGAGGAGGGTGACCAGGCAATGGCTGCATTTAGGACAGCGGCTCGACTATTTCCCGGGTCAGTAATCCCTTTACTTTGTTTGTTTTTGACATTCCAAAGTTACTGCTTATAAAGTGGTTTTTTATCTGCTTCATTTTCTTTTGCTGTTTTGTTAGATAAGCTGTCAGTATTGGTTTTTGTACAGAGGTTTCAGTTTTGGTCGCAGCCATGCTTGTGGTTTTGTACTGCGTGCCTTCTTGGTGTTTTCTTATAAATATACATGAGACACACATTTAGACGCGTATTCGAAAAACAGTTACTGCTTCTCTAAAATTCAATCCAGTTTCTGTCCACTTATTCTGCTGTACTCTATGGAAAAATATTCTTCCACTTTAGATAAAATTTGTAGTACCTCGTGCCACTGCCAGCTTACTATTCAAGGCTTGGTCTTAATAAAAGTAGTGATTATTCACACTATTTATCTTGTATGTTGAGTACTCAACTCCAAATTGTGCCAAACTTTTCTCATCTTTTCAACTATCTCTTTGGTGTTTTTGGATTTTATTCTGAAATCTCTCAATTTCATATGCGATATCTGAGAAGCTCCTTTTTATTTGTTGATCACAACACTATCTACATATTGATTATGAGAATTGTGCATTACTTTACTTTTTGTTTTGGGGTATGGGCATTTCTTATTTTGGTTAATAATAATATACACCACACATGTTTTATAGATTCTATCTTACTGCTTTTATTTTGATTTCCATTTCAGATGTCATCTCCCGACTTTATACATGGGTATGCAATACGTGCGAATGCATAATTTCAAACTTGCAGAGCAGGTACTTGAGGACGCTTAGTAGGTTAAATTTGCTTGAAAGAATTTATTGTAGTATAGAAACACTACTAGAACTAGCGTTTGCTAATACTTTCCAATTTACGTCATTACTGATACAGTAGAGTTTAAATGCCGATAATTTTTGGGAAAAGACATTTAGGGCAAATCATATGTCAAATGTTGCGGATTAATCGTCATGTACAACTCTTTGGTTTTTGCCGAATATTGTTCGAAGGAGTGGTGTCCGTTGTAGCTCATGGTGAGAACATTTCCAAAAATATCATAAACATCCTAATACTTAATACAAGATTAAATAGTCTACAAAATTTGCGTGCGGCACACAGACCGTTGCAGTTTTGCTTCTCTAAACTGCGACTAGCTTTACTTAAGAACCAAGCAAGCCATTGGGTAGACTGGATTCACTTTGCTGTTTACCAGATCTTGAACCCTTTTGTTCAATCAAGCTCCGGTTGGTAACAGTTCAAGTATAATTTTATCTATAAAGTGTTGAAACTGTTAGACTCCTAGTTCTTTAGGAACTATGACTATTATTTTCAAGAGGAACTATTTACTAAGTACTACTAGATGATTTTAACTGTGGCATATATCAGGTGGGAATCCAAATAAAGCCTGCAGTTATATATATAAGCTTATTTCTAACAAACAAAGTTTTGTTGCAATTTCTTATTGATCCAATTTTGTTTCTGTGCTGCAGTTCTTCATGCAAGCGAAATCCATCTGTCCATCTGATCCACTTATATATAATGAGTTGGGTGTTGTAGCTTATAATATGAAAGAGTAAGAAAACCATTCTGTTCTAAAGACTTTTGTTTTCCTTGTATGATGTAGCCACCAAATGTTCCTTTGAACAAAAATGTCATGTTAGGCAGGACTCCGGAACAACTGTGAAATACACCAGATAGAAGTTGTCGAAGTCTTAATGATGTACACATGCCTTATAGGAAGTTCTTGGATTTTTGAATAAAATTCTTGCTTCAGCATGCAGTCTTATATGTAGAGTATGTTTGACGATCTGTGTACGATTTTTTGTTTTCCAAATTATTATGCACTTTTCTGTTCAACAGACTTATGTTATTTCATCTTATTGGATTGGATAATTTGCTGGATAGGAAGTTATCTTAGTAATATCAGATATTTTCTGTGTTCCTTGTTCTCCGGGACTTGACATTCTTATTTGTTTAATGTTTAGGTATCAAAATGCAGTTCAGTGGTTTGAATTAACACTGGATCATACCTCATCCTCCCTGAATGAAATGTGGGAACCAACATTGGTGAATCTTGGACACGCACTCCGAAAACTGAAGTAAGTGAACAAGTTGCATACCATGCATGGTTTTTGAGTCGATGAGTCGACGAGTCGTTTAGGGGTAGACTAGTCGAGACTCATGTTCGACTCATGCATAACTGTATATAACACTAGAAAGCTACAGAACCATGGGCAAAAGAGGAAGGACTTGGACACTCGACTAGTTTTATATAGTTATTAATAGTCTAAAATACAAACCTGGGCAAAACAGTTTTGGCTCGGGGGGAAATTTGGTCGATCTAGGTTTCACGGGAGCTGGGCAAGGAATATTGGAAAAAAAGATGCCAACTTTAAGTCGTGGTCGACTCAAAAACCTGGACTAGTCGAGACTAGTCGATTGAGTCGCTCGACTCAACCAATTAGTCGAGTCGAGATGCCGAGTCGGACTTCACATTGCGACTCATCGACTAGTCGTCGACTAGTCTCGACTAGTCGCTCGACTCAAAAACCATGATACCATGTTATGTTTTGGCTTTTATCTTGTTTATGCAAGCTGAGCTAGAGACTTGCCAATACCAATCTCATTTACGTGCCTCGATGATGAATGCTGTTATATGCAAGCGAACATTAAAACGCAAGGAAATGTGACGTGAAGTGTTGTATTTTGTTGACACATCTGCAGTTCCTCTGTAAAACCTCTTATAGTCTGCTCCCTTTGTCCCATGATATAAGATGTTATAAACCTCTTATGGGACGGAGGGAGTAAAAAATAAACGAGCAGATTTTTTTGGAGCCATTGCTTGGCTATGAGTGCATTTAAACTCTATGGGATATTTGTAGAGCCAAATGAAGCTGCCAAGCACATCCGAATATATTTAATACGATACATACAATATATTTTCTGGCTCGCATATTTTTATATTCTCACCTATAGAGCGTTTCTTTTGCATAACTACAGCAACGTTATTTAGTGTATTGTTATGCGCGCATTAGTATAACTGTGAAGATAATGGTACATTACTGTTAGCTCTGATCAAAATATCATTTGCCAACTAACATTTTATTGTTTCAACAGGAAATATCAAAAAGCAATATCATATTATGAAAAAGCTCTCACTTTTCCAACAAAAACTCTCAGTGCATTTTCTGGTCTTGCTTATACCTACCAACTTATGGTATTTCCCTGATCCTTTTAATTTTTTGTCCTGTACATTATTATTTCTGCTGCATTGTTATCCTCCTAATACACGAATTGATTGTGGTGGAACCTGGAAGATGCAGTATGTTATCGATTACATTGCTTTGGCCATGAATAATCATTATGGATCCACAACGTTGAAACTTGAAATCCTTAGCTCATATGTATCCATATGATTCTGTTGCGACTGCCCATGTTACACTGATGTGTGGTACTGGTAAAGGAACAAGATAGCATAGAGTTGGAGATTTCTGGCCCCGAGCTCCAGTGATCCGTTTATTTAAATATTCAAAAATCATATTTATAAGTTTTAAAAATCTGAAAAATTCTGCATGTTGTCAATGATATATCCCACAAACGTGCAAAATCTCAATTTGAAATATTCCCTCAGATTAATATTAATTGTCGCTGAATTGGTTGTATCCAGACATGTTTTAGTGCTAGATACATCCGATTCAGCGATAATTAATATGGATCAGATGGAGTACTTCATAGATTCACACATTTGTCATTTTTGTGTAGCCCATAATACAAAGAATGTTGCATTGTGATTTTGCGTGTTTGTAGGATGCATCATTGACTAAACCCATAATTTTTTTTCAGATTTTGAAAAACTTGTAAATATAGTTTTCGAATTTTTTAAAATAAAGGGAGCAGTAGAACTCAGGAGCCAAAATGACTTTTCGGATAGTATATTATTTGGAACGGAAAATATGTATACAATATTAGTGGTGTTGTAGACAGAGGGACGTGGAGGCTGCAGGAATTGTTGGCTGGAGGCGCACATGAGTGAGTTGGGTAGACTGGAGGCTGCGCACACGAGCGAGTTGGGTTGAGGTGCTCTGGATAGTGGTATTTCTAGGGTTTACGTTTGAGTTTGGCTTTGTGCTGTAATTGAAGGTGTTTTGGGGCTAGGAGTATCCCTATATCCCCCTTTTTAGTAGTGTCTTTTAAGTGTTGTACATACCTGGGCTGACTTAGAATTGTAAATAATTATTTCTCAGACGACTTGGACATAGCAATCTTATTTTTATTACTTCAATACTATCCTGAATGCTTTGGGATATACACATCCCAGTGTATCCCATACACAAACGACTGTTTTTCTTTTTCGGATTAACTGGGTAACACATCAATAATTAGGTGTAACTTGCGGATCAGCCATGATGGAAGCCATTAGTAAGTACTAACCACATCAGAAGAGTGGGGTCTGACTTGGTTTTCAAAGACCCAGTGGGTACTGTTTTCAGACTTTATTTGGTGCATGCTTGCTAATTATGATTTAAGCTTACTATACAAACCAAAACAATCAGTCAGTCAGGAAGGAGTTTAGACTTAAACACCAGTAAGTGCAGAGGAAATTTGAAAAGTATGGTTTTAAGAATGAGAACGACATCCTTTGTTTATTTGTTTAAGTTTGACAATTCACTGTTTGAGCTTAAGTAATGACACCATCATTGCTTTTCATTTTGAGTATGTATTAGTTTTGGTAATATTCTTTTCAATATACAGGATAATTTTGAAGATGCCATAACTTACTACCACAAGGTGAGTTTTCTGCGTCTAGCCTTCTTGTTTGAAAGCGTTCTCCATTTAGCACCTTGATTCTAAAAGTTGGGCTAACATAGGACTTTTTTCTGCAAAATATAATTTGCTGCAATCTTCCATTTTCTTCAGTCATATATGCATGCAATTCATAGTTTCTTAGGAAGGGATCATTGGACAAATAGACATGGTTCATATGGGAACCAGCACATCGTTGTTCAGTTCTTTCATTTCGTCAACAAAAGGTTAGATGGTGTTTATTCTTATCTCTGCTTTTCTTTCAGGCTCTATGGTTGAAACCGGACGACCAGTTCTGCACAGACATGCTGACATTAGCTCTTGAGACCAGTTGCCAAAGCACTGCTCGGACAATATAGTTTAGGCATAATCGTTGCTTGCAAATTGCAACGAGCGCTGTTGTAACTTAAGGGTGTTGCCCTGGCATCAAATACAATTCATCCACAGCCAATTGTTGTAAAGTTATTAATGTGTAATATATGTAATTGCTCAAGTTCATTTGTAACCGATTAGACAGATACTGGTTTTCTAGCCTACTATTGAGATTTAGCAGTTTTTTTAATAATTTAATGTCAATACCACAATTCGCTTTCTCCAGGAGTAATATTTGCCCATTGTAATAGTTTTATTATTTTCTTCTTCTAATATTTTTGCTGTGAGCAGTTCTGTAAACCCCGAGGATGAAGACTTGCACTTATTCAGCTGGCGATCTAAAGGTAATGAACGGTCAGAAGTTATTTTGTGATATTTTATTTTCGTCAATTCGCGTGGTAAACTGCTTATGGATTCTTCTTGGGTAAACGTGCGGTAAGATTCGTCAAACCTTTGGGGGTGTGATTTGATTCTAATTTGATTTTGACAGGGTTCGGGTTTGACTGAACGAGTAATTTGTTACTATAACCTCTCTGACTGACAGCAAGGACCACAACAAGTAGAGTACCGTTAATGTATTCTCGGAGTACCGTTCACTCTGTGCTCACTTATTTCAGTCTTGTTTTGATTGGAGCTCTCTTTATGATGTGTTTGATTACGGAAACATTTGTCGGTGGTTGTTGATCCGTCGTGGCCATGTTGTGCCTAATGCTCATACGGCGAGTTTAATAATTTGTAACTAGACAACTAGTACTAGTAGAGTCTACACCAATGACGAGATTTGTGCATGCGATCGTGCCAAAAAGGCGCTAAAGAAACTTGCACTGGACTCAAGCCCGTGAAGCTGGAGCTGGAGCTGGATCGTGGCAAAGCGACCGACGCATTTGCAAATGTGGGTTAGCTAGCTGACCAATACAAAAGTCGAGTACATAGCCACCTTCCATCCACCACCCAACGCTGCAAGGAAAAGAAGAAAAAAAAACGCCAGCCGAGGAGGACCTGAGCCAAACCCAGATCTCCTTCCTCCCGAGGTCTCTCTCTCTATTAAGAAGCACAAGCAAAGCGCCACTCAGATCTCTCCGCCCCTTCGGTCCTCCCCTCGTGCCCCGAGCCCCCCTCTCGCCTCGCTCGTCAACGCTGCCGCCAGCCCGGGGGTACGCGAGATGGCATCGCCGGCCGCGGGCGCGGCCTCGGCGCTCCTCCTCCTGCTCGCCTTCGCCGTGGCGGGCGTCTTCTCCGACGGCTCCGACCACCGCTACAAGACCGGCGAGCCTGTCCCGCTCTACGCCAACAAGGTCGGGCCCTTCCACAACCCCAGGTGAGCGAGATCTCTCTCCTTCCAGATCCCGTTACTAGTGGGCAGTGCGCGTGAGGATGATCGGATCCGTCAGATTCGTCGTAGCGGGCGCGGGAGCGTGGTGTGGATTGTTCCGGGTCCGAATATCTTGGGAGGTTTACGCTAAGCTGGTCTAAACCGCATAGTTTTGGAGATCTGGCAGAGAAATCATGCGTGGTGTGGATTGGGCAGAATCGCAACTGTACTTTAGTGCGCTACCTAGTTTCTAGTTGGCTTCTATTTCTGTTAGAAACCGTCGCTTTGTATCGGTTTGGGCGCCAATTCTGGATGTACTGAACCTTTTGTCTGCCAGCGGTAGGAATCGGATCTGTTTGTAAAGCATTTTTTTCTTCTTCCTAAACACCATTCTCACGCCTTGCTCCTTTTCTTTGCAGCGAGACGTATCGGTACTTCGACCTCCCTTTCTGCTCTCCGGGTTAGTTCGCCACTATACCATGCCTTCCGGTCATTTTACTTGCTCGGCTTCGTAACAAGTTACTCTCAAATCATGTTGTGCTTATAGATGACTTTAATTTCAGAGAAAGTGAAGGAGAAGAGCGAGGCCCTTGGCGAGGTCCTCAATGGGGACCGGCTGGTCGATGCGCCTTACAAGCTTGATTTCCGTGTGGATTATGATTCCAAGCCGGTTTGCTCGAAGAAACTCTCCAAGGAGGAGGTGGTCAAGTTCCGCAACTCGGTAGCCAAGGACTACTACTTCCAGATGTACTATGATGATCTCCCGCTCTGGGGTTTCATTGGTAAGGTGGACAAGGGCACCAAGGCCGCGCCCCCGAGCGAGTGGAAGTATTACCTCTACAAGCACATTATCTTTGACATCCTCTACAACAATGACCGGGTGATCGAGATCAACGTGCACACTGACCAGAGTGCACTGGTAGACCTGACGGAGGACAAGGAGGCCGATGTGGACTTCCTTTACACTGTCAAGTGGAAGGAGACACCTACGCCGTTCGAGAAGAGGATGGAGAAGTATTCCAGTTCCTCCAACATGCCGCATCACTTGGAGGTTCATTGGTTCTCGATCATAAACTCTTGCGTTACGGTCCTTCTCTTGACAGGGTTCTTGGCCACAATCCTCATGCGAGTACTGAAGAATGACTTTGTTAAGTAAGTCTATATGAACTTCATTTTCTGTGAAATAACAAGTTTTCCTCTAAAAATAATGTTTTCTATTTGCAGATGTGCTTAATTTAATCCTACTGCACTGCCATACATTACAGAAACATATGATCTCAAACCATAGGCTTTGTTTTGTTATTAGTTACTGCAGAAATAGGGAACCATGATAAATTTGCACGAAACATCTCTGATATAGTTATTTAGGGACCATTTGAAAGATTACTAAAACACAGGAATAGGAAAACCCCCGAAGAATTGCAATGTCTTGCCCCGCTAAATCCTACAGGATTGAATTTGCACCATTAGGACTTTCCAGAGGTACTGCCAAGAAATCATGAGGACAAATTCCGAAGTTAAAAGTTCCTTCTAATCAAACAACCATGTAGGAAAAATTCCTAAGGATCATTTGAATCAAAGAGTCTTCTGGTAGTTTATCATGAATAGATATATAATCTTATCATGAATGGATATAACTTGCATCCATTGTTTTATGCATCCTGCCAGCTCCACCAATGGTTCTTCCAGTCCTCTTTTCAACCAGTTATTATAGACCTGGGTAAAGTTCACGTCCCTACATTCGAATTGGGAAAAAGGTTTTGTGGTTGACCTTCGAGTTTTTTATGGTTACTTTGGCTCAAGTTGCCCTTAATGGACATATTCATATTTTTCACCTGTTGTATCATTTATTTAGTGATGATGGCCAGACTTATTTTCTCAGTTCTGTCTGCTCTGTTAACATATATGCATAAGAATATTGTCCTTCTCTTATGTTACTAAAACTTTATGTTTTCATTTGAAGGTATGCCCATGATGAGGAAGTAGCTGATGACCAAGAAGAGTCTGGATGGAAGTATATTCATGGTGATGTCTTCCGGTTTCCCGCGAACAAGTCATTGTTTTCGGCTGCTCTTGGCACTGGAACTCAACTGTTTGCTCTGTAAGTGCTGATATTTTCTTTGTTGCCTACCATATCTTGCATGAATTAAAATCATTCAGTTATCCCTTGAATGCACATATCTAACGGTCTTATTTGAAATTGGCAGAACAACCTTTATATTCCTGCTTGCACTTGTTGGAGTATTCTACCCTTACAACCGTGGTGCACTTTTCACTGCATTGGTTGTCATCTATGCACTTACTTCAGGAATTGCTGGGTACATTGCAACCGCGTTCTATTGCCAGCTAGAGGGAACAAACTGGGTATGTGTTGTCTTTATTTAAGAGATAACCCTAGATTCTTCTGTTACGTTGATTTTGGAATGCATTATGTTCAATGTGGTCTAATGCTACCATTTTATGTTTATATTCTCAGGTGAGGAACTTGCTATTAACAGGATGCCTGTTTTGCGGGCCTCTCTTCCTGACATTCTGTTTCTTGAACACTGTTGCTATTGCTTATAGTGCAACGGCGGCATTGCCATTTGGCACCATCTGTGTCATTGTGCTCATCTGGACCTTAGTTACATTTCCTCTACTAGTTTTGGGAGGCATTGCTGGTAAAAACAGCAAGAGTGAATTCCAAGCTCCTTGCCGTACCACCAAATACCCTAGGGAGATCCCCCCACTTCCCTGGTACCGGACAACAGTTCCACAGATGGCTATGGCTGGATTTTTGCCTTTCAGCGCTATATATATCGAACTCTACTACATCTTTGCTAGTGTTTGGGGCCACCGAATTTACACCATTTACAGCATCCTCTTTATAGTCTTCATCATCCTCCTCATCGTCACTGCCTTCATTACTGTTGCCCTGACATACTTCCAGCTTGCTGCTGAAGACCATGAGTGGTGGTGGAGGTATTTATCTTTCTCTTTGATTGATTAATTCTTTGGAAGTCTCAATAATTTCGGTCCTTCACTTCTAGTCTACTATACTAGCGGTTTAGAGTTTGCGTAATTTAGATTTGATAAGGTCACAGCTGCCCTGTAAATATTAATGTTGGTAATTTAGCTGTTGTTCTTAGTTCTCTTTCAATTACATTTGCAAACTGTGTAGCAAAATTGGTAGAATATTTAACTGTTGGTTGGTCTTCACTTCAGTCGTCGTCTATTAGTTCAGGAATCAATGAGGTGTCTGCCATTTTTTTCATACCCATTTTTGTTTCCAGTTTAGCATCTTGTACATTGATTCTTGGGCTGCTCGTTTCTCTTTTCATCATAGTTTGGCACTGAAGTTGGTGATACTACGAAATCAGTTATAGCTCTTTGAGTTCAGGTCGTGTTCATCTGATGTGTTAATGTCATGGATACTGCATATGCTGATATGCTACAAACTAACATACTGAGCTGTATGTGTGGGAATGGATTGAATATTGGGCAAACCATATTAGCATCTGTATTTTATGTCAATCTGGATGCACATTTCAAATTTTTAGAAATGATAGTTTGGATAGAAAATTCCTACCCTATTCAAGCTCAATGGAATTTGTATTTATATCCACTTTCCATCCTGGTTGAGCTCTGCGCTGGTTTATTATAGAATGGCCACTTAAACAGATTATCAGCACTTTCAAAAGATGGTCATTCCACCAGTAGCCATCTCACCCTCCTTTTTCTGAAGGTAAATCTAGTGAAATGTTGTGCTGAACATTTTTTGTGGTTTTATCTCATACAGGTCATTCCTATGTGGAGGATCAACTGGATTTTTCGTGTATGGCTACTGTCTGTACTACTACTATGCCCGATCGGATATGTCTGGCTTCATGCAGACATCTTTCTTCTTTGGTTACATGGCCTGCATCTGCTACGCATTCTTCCTGATGCTCGGCATGATTGGTTTCCGTGCCGCCTTGTTCTTTGTTCGGCACATATACAAGTCAATCAAGTGTGAGTAAACTGGCGATGGAGGATGAAGAGCAGCAGAGTTGTACTCCTTTTTGGTGCCGCTAAGAAGTCCCCAGTATAGAAAAGGTTAGCTCTCGCGTGCAACAGGAAGCAACTAGAGATTGGCATGTTTCAGTTTAGGCCATTATTCATAGGAACAGGTAATGAACCTATAAATTTGTTTGTCTTTGTGCGTCTGGTACGATAAGTCATCTTTTCCTTCCTCCCATGTATTATCTCCTATGTGACACCCGGACAGTATTACTTTGTTGAACTATGACCTACATGAATACCTGCGGAAGTTCGTATTGTGTTATGTCATTATTCCCTATGGCAGAATAACTGAAGTGTAGAGATGATGCCTCAAAGAAGGGCATGTCCAGTCAATGTACCGTTGTATGTGTATCATTTGCATTCTGGTTAATGTATTATCAGATCTTTTTTGTACCTGGCCAAAAACCTATGAACTCGTTTATTTGTTCATGTTGAATTTAACTTGTGACACTGAAAAAAAGATCTGGAGAACTTGGTGGCGGTAGGCTGTTAATGGCTACATAAATGTATGATACTCTTGCAACACCTAACATTAAACATCGAGAAGTCTGAAGTATTTGAAAGGCGAGGCAAGGAAGTCTATATTCAGTGTACACTGGCCATGTTATTACAAAGAAACTTCATTATCCATAGGATTAAGCGTGGTGCTATGTCAACCTGTTAGATTGCTTCTCGTTGGACTTGACCGGCTATCTTGGTGATGCAGCGCGTGCAGACGATGGCATGGACTTGGCCGGTCTCCCGCTATGCTACAAAACCGCAGGACGGCATGATCAAGGCCTTCCTCTCTAGTAGATCGTCGCCGTACCGGCGAAGGATAGCACTTTCTTCTTTGGGACTTTGGCACACCAACAGCCGTAGCAGCGTTCGTGATAAAAATTCCGTACAGACCCCCAAAGCGAAGAAACAGAAAGGATGCAGACCACTGCACCGAATAGCCGAAGCAGCGTTCGTGATGTTTTTGCAACGACGTCTTCTGTGCACACAAAACACACCACGTCTAGACGAAAATCCTCGCCAGAACTTCTGCTTTTGTAACGAGCTCACGCAGTCCCCACCACCACCAGCCACCACCGGCCGGGCTCTGCTGAGCCGAGCTCACCTCACTTCTCATGCCGTCAACGCCTCGATCGGTAGCGTATATTTATCTGTCGTATCCTGCCGGATTTAATCGAAAGTGTCAGGCACGCCTCCCGCACCGTGCCCACAGAGCCTCAACTCCCAAGTGTCAAGCCATGGGCGCCGGCAAGACGGCCGCGGGCATGCCGCGCATCGGCATGGGCACGGCGGTGCAGGGGCCCAAGCCGGACCCGTCCGGCGCGCCGTGCTCCGCGCCATCGAGCTCGGGTACCGCCACTTCGACACCGCCGCGCACTACGAGACCGAGGCTCCTATCGGCGAGGCCGCCGCCGAGGCTGTCCGCTCAGGCGCCGTCTCCTCCCGGGACGACCTCTTCATCACCTCCAAGCTCTGGTGCAGCGACGCGCACCACGACAGGGTGCTCCCCGCCCTAAGGCAGACCCTTCGGTATGCATCTAATCTGCTTAGCTTGCAGGGTAACTTAGGACAAGAGGAATCCGTGATTTAGAGTCGGAGTAGCACTAAGATAATCTTAGCCACCCGTTCGCAATAGTACAGTTTTTTGCATGTGATTAAGTCTTAGTAGAGAACATTGAAATCAATTGCTAATATGAACAATTTACTGCTGAAACAGAACCTAGAAACAAAGAATGAGAGACATAATACATGGAATCATTTAGAAGTGTGTACTTCAGTCCAGTGGTTGAGCTAACCGCTTGAATACCACTAGGAAAGAGTGGAATGGCTTTGGCAGACATGCCCAACACATGACTGGTCCTACTAGCTTCCTCAAGCTACACGCAAGTCTCAAGGCCATTAGGGGGCTGTCATGTTCATATGCATCTTTCAGGCATATCAGTTGAGTCCTCCACATCAACGGTGTCGGCCCAAGTTCCAACTACTGATATATGGTTCATTCTCACACCACACTGAATCGCTGATCTGACAACCTAGACAAGAAAACCAGTAGAGAACTCACGGGCACGTACAGCCAACATGCCAGTTCCAACAAGACACTAGCTGCTGGTTTCAGCAAGCTAGAGCTAGGTAGCTCCAGACAGACACAGATCAAATCAGTCCGTGTCCTGCATCGATCACCGCTCTCACGACACTGAAACACTGAACCCAATGTTGCAAGTGCACTGTTTGATATGAGCTGTGTGACTGTTTCGGTATTATTAACCATGACGCATTGACCTAAATGTTACCATGACGCATTGGCCCTGCAGAAACCTTCAGATGGAGTACGTGGACCTGTACCTTGTCCACTGGCCGGTGACCATGAAGGCAGGGCGGTTCAAGGCCCCTTCACAGCCGACGACTTCGAGCCGTTCGACATGCGGGCGGTGTGGGAGGCCATGGAGGAGTGCCACAGGCTGGGCCTCGCCAAGGCCATCGGCGTCGCCAATTTCTCCTGCAAGAAGCTCGAGACGCTGCTCTCCTTCGCAACCATCCCTCCCACCGTCAACCAGGTGGAGGTGAACCCGGTGTGGCAGCAGAGGAAGCTGAGGGAGTTCTGCAATGGGAAGGGCATCCAGCTGTGCGCGTACTCGCCGCTGGGCGCCAAGGGCACGCACTGGGGCAGCGACGCCGTGATGGACGCTGGCGCCCTGCAGGAGATCGCCGCGGCCAGGGGCAAGACCGTGCCGCAGGTGTGCCTGCGGTGGGTGTACGAGCAGGGGGACTGCCTCATCGTCAAGAGCTTCGACGAGGCCCGGATGCGCGAGAACCTCGACGCCGTCGGCGGCTGGGAGCTCACCGAGGAGGAGCGCCGGAGGATCGCCGAGATCCCGCAGCGGAAGATCAACCTCGGCAAGCGCTACGTGTCCGAGCACGGGCCGTACAAGTCCCTCCAAGAGCTCTGGGACGGCGAGATATGATGCCGCGTACGGGTTGGCCGTGAGAGCGTCTGCCTCTGCTGATCGCGCAACCGTGGACAGTTTTACACCGATTTCCCTTACAATAAAAATTGCTGGTCTGCGTTGTGTTTTAAACGAAAGAATGAGAGAATTCCTTATTTGACCCTTGCTTAAAATCGTCTTCCCTATTTGGCCCTAAAAACAATTCCCAATTTGACATATTAATTTCATTTTTTTCCTAATAGCTTTGGTGCATTTTAGACATTAAAAAGACTATTTTGCCCCTGATAAATTATGTGACAAAAGCACGAGTTAGCGCATCCTTAGCTAGCTGCACCACCGGCAACCATACGAAATCAAGACTTAATTACTCTAACCGGTAACGAGCATGCATGAACCAAGCCTGCGCGTACGTACGAGCCACGACGTGTTTCGTTCCGCTCGATCATGTGTGCCGCGTTACGTTTATTTTCCCCTTTGATTTGACTAGCAACAAAAGCCTCGCACGCAATGGCGGACCTTGGACAAAAAATTAGGAGGGGCGAAGACACTAATTAATCACTTAACTGCTATTACTATAGCTAATTACCATTAATTTGGTCTTAACATCTCTACTAATTGAAATAATTGCTCAAATGTTGGGGGGGCCATTGCCTAGGTTGGTCTCCATGAATATCCGCCACTGCTCGCACGGATATACTATCTCGATCATTTTCTTTAGTTTGTCACGATCTACCGTTACGTTTTCTTCTCCTTCTTCTTGGTTGATGAAACACCGCGAGTGATGACACGAAATCCAGCCGTAAAATGTCCAATCCGGCCCTTCCTTGTGCGCTAGCTGCATGGTCTCTCTAATTGATCTCCCAACGTACAGTAGCTATAGCATCGCGCACGTGGGCTTCTTTTTCACTATTCTCTCATTTCTTTCACCGCGTACGTGGGCTTCTTTTTCACTATTCTCTCATTTCTTTTTACTAAAAGTAGGTACACGTGTACGAGTGTCATCTCACGTGATTTCTCTTTGCATGCATGTAGTACGATTGATCTCTTAACCACTTCGTAAAATATCCTACCTACCTAGAATTCATCCAACAAATCAAAAGAGCATACGGATCCTTAGCGAGGTAATGACACTGGACATACAACAACTTGCGCGGTGGGTGCAAATTGGTACATAAACTTGAAAATTGGGATGAACCGGTCCACAAACTTGTGATGCGCGTGCAAAACTCATACAAGTCGCTCTGGTGCTCACACGTGGCCCTGTTTTATTGTGAAAAAACCCTATCCAATTTTTCCTTTATAGTTGTGACCTTCTCCTCTTTCCCCCCAAATCCACCGGCTGCACCCCCGTCCTCGGTCGTGCTCGCGCTCGTGGCGCTCGCGGGAGACCCGAGGGCAACCTGTTCAGCGTGCGCGCCGGCCCTACCTCAACATGGTCCGCGATTCCCAGGCGAAGCGCGGTATCGCCTACGAGAAGAAGTGCTGCGTCCCCCGTTGTCGTCCCCGCCACCACTCGCCTCCACGCATGTAGCGGCCAAAGCACCGGAAAGAACTCCGGATGTCATCCTCGCGCGGGCAGTGCTGGCGCAGGGTTACTAACTCATGCCGAGCGGCCGAGCGGGAAAGTGTCCGGCATGGCGACGGTGCACCTCGCGCGGGCAGTGCTGGCGCAGGGTTACTAACTCATGCCGAGCGGCCGATCGGGAAAGTGTCCGGCATGCCGACTGCACCGTCGCCGGCGTCGTTCGTCGAACTGGTAGCTACAGCCCTCCCGAGCATAACCACCGTGCCTGTTAGCTTCTCATCGTCAAGAGGAACCCAACACCGAAGAAATCATCCCCGAGACCCTGAATCGATTACACGGTCGTCCTCTTCTCCCTGTCAGACGGCTTCGCCGCGCTCGGTTCGCCGCTGTCGCTGAGAAACTGCTTCCTAACTCTGCCTCCTGAGCTCCTTGAAGTGCTGCTGAATCTTTCGCCTCCGTCCTCGTCGAGTTGTTCGTCCTCGAACTAGCTTTCCTGCAGTGCAGTGCGTCTGGACGGCAGCACGTCACGGCGGCGCAAGAGCCACCAGTCGTTGCAGCACAACCGCCTCTCGTATTGGAGCCCGTCCTAGCAATCGTCCTCTTGCGTGACGCCGCACGGCTGCTCGGCGTACGCGCGCGTGTATTCTTGTTCCGGTCGCCGCGGGCGCTCCTGCACGAGGACGCCGGTGTAGTGTGCTTGGAGGAAAAACAAGAAGTCCACATATGGACCTGAAAAGCAATACTGTGGACCGAACTGGCCGGTGAACATGACGAGGCCGCCAACAAGCCGACGGCGAACGGAGTAGCGCTCCTGCAGCAACCAGATGCCGCCCTGGCCTCCTTGGATTTGGGGAAAGATGAGAAGGTCACAACTATAAAAGAAAAATTGGACAGGGTTTTCTCGCAAAAAATACAGTGACACGTGTGAGTACCAGAGCAATTTGTATGAGTTTTGCACCCGCATGACAAGTTCGTGGACTGGTTCGCCCCAGTTTCAAGTTTGTGTATCAATTTGCACCCACCGCACAAGTTGTTGTATGTCGAGTGTTATTACCTCATCCTTAGCTAACTGCACCAACGGCAACAACATGAAATCCAGCTCTTTTTTTTGTCACGTAAATTATCAGGGGTAAAAGAGTCTTTTTAATGCTCAAAATACACTAAAGGGCCATGTTAGAAAAGAAATGAAGTTAAGATGTCAAATTGGGAAGAATTTTTTTCTAGGGCCAAATAGGGAAGACGATTAATTTTAAGGAAGGGCCAAATAAGGAATTCTCTCAAAGAATAAAGGAAAATGTTTGTAAGTGCCCATTTCATGCTATGGATCACCAAATGCAAGAAGGTGAGTGAAAAATGAGGATCACGTTATCTGTACTTGGCATGTCAATGGATCAGATCAACAAGACAATAAGTAAATCGACACGAATAGCACATCCTAAGGTTAAAACCCAGAGGGAAAAATAACGCAGGGAGGACAATACTAAGCAAACCAAAAGATAAGTTAAGTGTTTTCTGCTGAGTACAGCAACACCTTGCTTCTTCTAGGTTCTCGAGAAAAATGAAAGGCAGCGGCGGCGAGCGGGTTCCATCATGGGCCGTAGGCCGCGTGCGACGACGGCAGCACCCGTCTTCTTGGGCTCAGCCGAGTGACGTGACCAAGCAACTGAGCCGCGCGTCAGGCTCGTCATGATGAGCGCCAGAGCAGCCCGCCGCTGCCGGCGGGCCATCGTGCCAACCTGCTGGCCCGACAAGGCCAGCGGAGTGCCGTGCATGGCGCAGGACTAGCTGGCTTTCTGGCTCGCCGGGTGACCGCCTGACTGGAGATTGGCACGATCCGTCAGTCAGTTAGAAGTGTTGGAGTACTCAGGATGTGTCCAACGGATCGATGCAAACGGATATCGATTTGATCGGGAATTTGTCCGTTTAGATCGTCAAATGGACAGACGTTCGGCCTATGTCCGTCCCATCCTTGCCACTGCATCCAATGGGCCGACGCATCTAATCCGCCCAACATTTTTTCTCCAAATATTTAATTAATTAATAATAGGAATTCGATTACATTGGGAATTGAAAACAAAGACCTAAAATCTAGGGCTCGTCGTCCTCCTCCGGTGGTCGTGGTGCCATTTGCGCCTTGCTGCGCGACTCGCACTCGTAGCTGCGTGACGCGCTTTCTCTGTCTCGGCCTCCCGTGTTGTGTCCGCAACTGCACGCGCAGCGGACATGAAGCTGGCTGCCCTCTGCGCGTTCAACTGGATGTGGGCCGCCTCCGCCGCCTCCTCCGCGGAGCCGTACACAGTACCGCCCACGCCGGTGGGCGGTGAGGTGCCCGCCGTGATGCCGACGACGTAGGCTTCCTCCTCGGGGTCATAGGCGTCGTTGTAGGCCGACTCCAGCGCTCTCCTCGTCTGATCCGACAGCTGCGACCGTGGCGGCTGCGGAATCATGCCGGCCCATGCCGGACTGGTCACCACGCGGTGAGAGAAGCTGCCGCAACGGCACCCAACTGCGCTCCGACGCGCTTGCTCGACCTGGTCGACGAGATGTTGCGGCGGTGACGGCGGATTCATTCCGGCGCGTCGATCTACAAGCGGAGGTGGTGGCCGCCGTGGCTGGGGGGGAAGAGAGCTAGCGTTTGTGGCTCTAGGGTTTCGCCGGCCGGAGCATATTTAAGGAGCTCCACCGCTTTTCTCCACCGCCCACAGTCAATGGGGTAGGTGGCCGTTGTAGTCGGTGACACGGGGGCCAGGGGCGGACACAGGGCGGACACAGGGCGGACGCAAGAGTTGTCCGCGCGTGTCCGCGGCCGACGCAAACCTGGCCCAAATTTGGGCCAAGAATGGGTCGCGGCGGACAGAAAAACGGACAACGGTCCGTTTGTGTCGCCGCGTTGGGACTTGATTTTCAGTCACGCGAACAGAAACGGACACACGTGGACTGGATGCGTCGGCTTGTTGGAGACATCCTTACATACACGGCGAGAAACGAAGAGAAATGAAATGGCGTTCAAAGTGTACGGTTGTGCGGGGAACCAACTCGGGGTTGGATGGTAAGAAGTGTTGTTGATATTGGTGTGTTTCTCATTAAAGACGGATTATTTTTTAATAGGAGGTGATGTTCGATAGCGAGACGCTTGTTGTGACTTTGTCAAATTCAAGATGACGTTCTGTCGGTGCCTATGGTGACTTTGTCGATTTTAAGATCCGACCGTTTGCTCAGTCTTTCGGATGTGCTACAGGGTAGGATGTGTGCGCGTTCATACGTGTGAGCGTATGCGCGTTATGTGAGTGACTACGTCTGTACTGTGTTTTGCAGAAAAACAGTACAGTTGTACCTTCACGGCTTTATGGAATTGATTGAAATAAATCAATTGCCAAGGAGCATATGTTTTTTAGGGACATTATTCTCATTAATTCAACTGACAGTCACCAAGGAGCATATGTAGGTAAAGGAGATGGCTAGTTAGGGAACATTTGCCTTTCTAGCTAGGTCAAACTACATTGTCAATATTTTCAAAACTAACCATGTTTATCCCCCTCAATGATCAGCGGGAAAAAACAGTAGTACTCTACATTTTGGCACATGCATTCTTTGCTGCTGATTGACGTATATTTCAATTTCCAGCTAAGGAATACCTTTCCAACGACATAAACAAAGTGTCCTACGAGTGAACAAATCCGTGGTTGGATGGTAAAAGGGTTGTTATACCCTCGACCCATCAGACCCATCAGAGTTGAAACTCGACGGATTTTTCATTCAGTGGGAGACGACGCGTTCCCCTCGATAGCGGGTCGTCTGTTATGGCTTCATCAATCTCAAGACACCCGGTTCAATCTTTCGATGGTGCTCGTAGGGTAGGATAAACGTTTGTGCATTCATATGGTGAGTGTGCATGTAGTATCTGGCTGTCGAAAAAATGCCTTATACCCTAGACATAAACTGCTAGTTCCAGTGCACTTTAATTTCATTTTATTAAAAATCGCTCCATGTCAACAAGTTTGTGTTATAGTAGTAGTAACAAATTAAGTACTCCAAGAACCAATGTATGGTTGGCCTAATTATTGTGTTGCATCAGTTTGAGGAAGATGACTAGAAACGCCAAGTTCTTACTTTTGACCCGGACCAAAGTTTAGTGAAGAAATCATGCCGCAGAGCTCTGACCCCAAGGGCAGCCACAGACCCACAGTGCTGGAGCATATTCCCTTCTCTTTAATTACTGCAGTAAGTAAAAGTGCCATCGCGTGTGCTTTTGTTTTACTACTGGGTCCGGCTGTTTCACAGGGAATTCAGCACCAGACGATCGACATGGATTGCACTCGCGCAGGTGCTGCCGACCCGTGCGGTAAAAAGCTGTTCACGTGAATAACGCAGCGCAGGCCACCAAGGGTAAAGGCGTTTTTTGGTTCCTTTTGCAAAAGAAAGGCCACCACCCTGCCGCGGCGCCCACTTTTTAGTGCAACACACTTGATGCTGTTGGCAGCCTGATGTACTGCCCCAGCAGTTGCATTTTGGAGATTTTTGTGAATTATTACTATGGAGTTTGGGCGATTCTTCAAAGAATTAAGGAAGGACAGGAATTTTGCTAACGGAGAAAATTCCAAATCTTGTTGTCTTTCTTTACACGGCATGTCTCTTAAACACTTTCAAATCCTATTCGGTGATGCTAGCTGTACTAGGAACACCGGGATCCAAGTTGTGTGGATCAGACCGGTCCATCTATCCAAGTTGTCTTGCTTCACGACCAATAATCAAGTAATTTCGGTTCATATTTCAACGAGAAATAAAGTAGTTGAAAGTGAAACAGTCGCACAACATTATAAATAAAGTACTCCCTCCGTCCGCGAATAAGTGTACTTCTACCTGTAAGTCAATATTATTAAAGTTTCACTAACTTTTTAGGGAAACATGTCAACATTTATGACACTAAATTGGTATCACTAGATTCGTTTTGAAATGAAGTTGCAAAATATACCAATTTGATGTCATATATATTGATACTCTTTTCTATAAAGTTGGTCAATTTTTTGAAAAAAATGACTTAGTATAAAAGGTAGATGTACACTTATTTGAGGACGGAGGGAGTACAACCAGCAGAACCGATACAAGGTGATGAAAGACCCTCTTACAATGTAGGTCATAAGAAAAGTGACATCTAAAAGGGCAACGAGAACGTAACCAATACAAAGTCGAGCAATAAAAGTCATGCGTGTTGTCTCACTTGAAGCTAATTTCTTACTCCGTTAGCTCATTCATTAAGGCATCAACGGTACCGAAGTCCTTCACAAATGTGTCTGTGTGTGTGGGGGTGGGTGTAAAAAAAAGAAAGCTAGGTTGAGTTCATCTTTAGACGGTCACTAAATTTTGTTTTGGAGGAAGTTCACTAGTATTTTTATTGGAACCGATCTTGCTCTTCACGTATATATTTGTTCTACATTAGCTGTGCACTTCAAAAACCCGCAACTGATCTTTTGCAATAATCACATGTAATTATTCAAAAAAAATCGTATGTTAGTATAGATTGATTTTATATGAGCTAGTTCATTTTTATTTTGCTTTGTAGTTGCATTATTAATCTATACTAGTTGTATGTTTACAAATTTGCAACCGTACCCACTAATTTTAAAATCGTGAAATCCAGTTTTTTGTTTGACTTTTTGTCGAGTGGTAGGCTTTGAAAAATTGGTTGACTATGAGTAGTCGGGCCCATTAACTAATTACAGAATTTACAGCAACTATAGTGCATAGATAAACGCATTTCATTGGTGGGGCCAAACGACATAACGGGCCTTGGTTACATACACACATGCATGTACGACGCGCGAACGTAAAGGTTGTACATGCATGTACTGTACGTACTAGCTAGATGGCGCTGCGTGGCCCCAATAGTCCTAACCCGCCTCCTCTTCTCATGGACTCGCAGGCCACCGCCGAGGCGCCGTGCCCGTCGCCACCCCCGGCCGCGACGCCCATGGGCACGACGGCGAAGGAGCGCTGGCGGCACGCGTGGCAGGTGACCTGCGCGAGCAGCCGCGCGGCGTGGTCGCGCAGCGCGCACGCCTTCTCGAGCTCGCCCCGGGCCTGCTGCCGCGCGCGGCCCGCCTCCTCGAGGGCGCGCTCCGCCGCCGCGGCCTCGTCGCGCGCCCGCGCCCGCTCGGCGTCGGCCGCGGCCTTCTCCTGCAAGGCCCGCCGCACCTCCTCCCTCCCATCGTCGGCGCCGGAAGAAAGGCCGAGGTCCGGGGCGTAGATGACGGGGCCGATGGAGAGCTCCAGCTTCGTCGTGGCGTGGGGCTCGTGAGAGGCGGGGAATGCGGTCGTGGCGTTCGCCGCCGGCAGCTTGGTGGCTGCCGGGAGGAGCTGGAGCTCTGGCGGCGGCGTGGAGGGCGGTCCCGGAGCAGGGTGCCTGAGGAGGGCAGGACGGAGCACCGGGAGCACCTCGTCGCGCATCCGGCCGGAGTTGCACGCGTCCTGGTGCTCGATGAAGCTCTCCACCCTGCATGCATGCAACACGCGCAGAATCACAGCGTCGTTAGCACACAAACCCGATCAATCGAGCACGGCATGAACCAACCCGGCCATAATCTGCATTCATGGACGCTTACGCTTCTACCAACCTGTCCCGTCCTTGTCACGAGCAGGCGTACGTACATATATATATGTATATATGCATGATTGCCGTCGATCTCTCGCGCGGTCGCCCATACGGCAGATGGGCATTAGGCGTGGATGGAAAGCGACCAGACGGCGAGCGAGACATGTATGTACTGGTCGATGAGACAACGAGACCGATCGATCTGTCTAATCGGTCCAGCAAGATACTGGTAGTCTGCTGGCCATGGATCAACTAATTCAAGACCCGGTGCATCACTTCAGGTCGATCTGGCCGGGACCAAACACTGTGTGCGCGCACAGTGTTGCACAGCAGGAACTACTGTTTCAACCGTGTCCCATGGAGGAGCCACGGCACATCAAAAGGTCCGTGACAAGAGAGTGTGGCTGCCAAGTGCCAAATTATTAAAGTGCTACTCCAGTGAGTGCTGTTTGTTTATGCAGTAGAGCATGCACATGGGCCTGGCCTGTCGTGGCCGTGTGGGTGTACATGGCGATCGATCGAGAGTGCCCTCTCTCTCTCTTGTACAGTACTTTGGTGGATCAGGCGGGGTCCGAGGAACGGCTTGTCTCTACCTGCCTAACTACTAGCTAACCCTATCGCTAGTGCTGCTGGCTGTTCCTACAGTAGTTCCTCTGTTCACCCGCACATGACATTTTCACTACCGAGCCAATAATTAATATTCTCTTCTCTTTACATAACGTCACGTGCATCCATGTAGCAGCAGTTGAGATCAGTGTTAAGAGGAGTTAAACATAATTAGAATGGTAGGCCGGTTTTTTTTTAGTCGAGTTTACCCAGCAGTGTTGGGAGAAGCTAATTAAGGTGATCGATGAGACAGTTTTTGGTCGATGTGCCGTCGCTTTCCCGCTGGAATTCTCGGTCCTACCGCAATCCGCCACCGAAATGATCATAGCCAGCACCATTTGCTTTTCGATTTTCTCTCCTTTTTTTTCGATGGATACTATGGAACCCACTCGACCTGGATATATGTCATCAGTTAACCTCAGGTCCCCATCCACTTCCGTACGGAAATATGCTACTAGTATTATGGTCAGCTCGGTTAGGAGCTTCTCCAACCCATATGGCGCATAACCTCTATCTCGACCATCCATTTTTGCGATTCAACGGTCCAGATTTGCCGTTGAACGAGTTGAACATTCATCTCGGCCGTTCAATCACGAAAACGGACGGCCGAGATACGGGTTGTGTGTCATATGAGTTAGAGAAAATCCATTTTCGCTATAGCTAGTTTGTTAAACTATGGAGAAGAAAAAACTATGGGTCGATCGAACTCTAGTTAGTTCATGTCGGCTACACATAATCTCTCTTTTTAATCCTTTCTCTACCTTAGCAGTTGACGTTTAAAACCCTTAACCAACATCATAGCTTTTGTCTTATCTCCATCGAACTATCGATCTTCATGGGAGGAAGGCTGTCCTTCTCCAACCACCGACTAAACATTCGATTTGTTTTGTGTTCAACTATATCATCATGCACACACCCTAATTCGTTCTTGTGCGACGTACCGTACGTCGGTGTACGTGATGAAGTACGTCTCCGGCGCATGCTGCTAGTAATTAGCTAAAGCAGTCGACAGGCGGCGGCCACAAGCATACATCCTAAGGAACTTGATTAGCGTTGTAGCTAGTGTTTGCATGTTGGAACGTACCGGGAGAAGACGCGGCCGCAGTCGCAGGAGTGGCCGCGGGTGCCGCAGGTCTTGAGGTGCGCCTTGTAATCGGACTGGACGGCGTAGCCCTTGGCGCAGCGGGCGCACACCCACTGCCGCCGCCCGCCGTGCTTGCGCCGGAAGTGCTTCTTGATCCCCACCAGGTCGCCCAGCGCGTGGGCCGGGTCGTGGTGGAGGCAGCTCGGCTCCGGGCACACGAACACGCGCTTCCGCGGCACCGTCGACGCAGCCGCGCCGCTTCCTCCCGTCCCGCCGCCGCCGGCGCCGTCCTCCCCTCCCGAGGGCGCCGGCGCCCGCTTCACGAGCCGCCACGGCACCTTGTGCCGCCGCCGGTGCATCTGCAGGTTCTGCTCCCGCTGGAACCCCTGCCCGCAGATCTCGCACACGTACCTGTCCGACTCCAGCAGCGTCCGAGGCGTCAGCGCCACCACCTCCGCATCAGGGTCTACATATATAAGCTCACGTACCTAAGTCTCAGCCGAGCCAGTTGATCCACGGTGCATTACACATTAACCAAGTGCTGCAGACTGATCCATATATGATCGCCCCCTCATATGTGATCGACGTATAGTACATACCTGGCGTGCCGGGAGGGCGCCGCTTGCGTTTGGCGGGGGAGGGCTGGTCGGCGGCAGGTGGAGGCGGCGCCGGCGGCAGCTGCGGTGCCTGCAGCTGGTGGGAGGAGGGCGAGGATGACGAGGTGGAAGAGGAGGCCAACATTTGGTGGTGGCTCTTGACTAGTGCCATAAGTGTTGGGGGAACTTTCTTTTTTAAGGGCTGATCTTCTTACGAGCTACGTACCCTTGCCCACAACAAGCTAGCAACCTAGGTCGCCTTGCCCTTGGCTTCCTTTCCCTCTTCTCTTTTTGCTCCTTAGTGGGATAGGGGTGCCAACGGAGGCTTTATGGGGTGGAAAGGTGAAGCTGCATTGTGCTTGTGTGTGCGCCTCTTGTGTTGTGTTGTGTTTGTAGAAAGGGTTGGGGGATCATATATAGCTAGGGAGGAGAGATGGGGTGAAAAAAGGGCTTTGTCTATATCTCTTTGATTGCTTTTGTGCTTGCTGCATCGGTGTGTGGGTGTGGCGCCCTTTCTTTGAAGGGGGAATGTGTCTCATATACTCATTGGATGGGCAGCTTTTATCAAGGCTTTGTTTGTTTGTTTTGGTGGGTTTTAAAGATGGGATCATAAGACTAGTCCCCCTTCCAATCTCATCGACACAATTAGTGAGATGAATGCATGGGTTAGCTCGGTTGATAAGATCAGCTCTTTAATTGCATGTGTTTGTGTGCATGTTGTTGTAACTCTCAACTCTCTCTCTCTCTCTCTCTCTCTCTCTCTCTCTCTCTCTCTCTCTCTCTCTCTCTCTCTCCCCTAGACATGAGTTAGGCAGTGAGATGGGACTTCATTACATGCATGAAGTCTTCAATATTAAAGTTATACATGGAAATATACAAATCTAACAAAAAGAAGCCCATCAGTTGCATAGTTGCCTAGACTTTTTCAGCTCCAACCAATTATCACGACCATTGGATCTCCATCCAACCATTCACATTTTTTGCATCCTCCTCTTTCTCGACCCAAAGTTAACCAGGGACAGAGCTAGACGAAGATCAACCAACACCAAAGAGTACAAGATTTTACGGTAGTTGTATTTAGAGCTAATTAATTGGGTGATCCTTACATGTGTTAGAGTGGTGCACATGCTAATCTTTAGGTTAAACGATAGTTTAAAGATTTAATGGGGTGCGCATGCACCCCATTAGGTTTGAGCAGTGACGAGTTCATTGGACCCGGCTACTCCCATAGATGAACAAGCCTACCCATCAGGCAATGGGCGGCCCAGCCCGATGACTCGGCGTCTGACTGAATTGCAGGGTGCAACATCATATTGGATTTTAAGACAAGTCAAGACAACCATCCTGGAATCCCCATATATGATTGTAACCGACTACGATTGGATTTAAATTAGTTGGTTAGGGTATACCCATATTTCTACATGTGAACCGACTGAACACATCTATAACCCTACACCCAACCATGTATAAGGCGGGGTAGGTACCTGTCGCGCGCGCGGTACGTCTCTTACGACTTAACCCTAGACACTAGAACCTCACAACATCCACCACATCGTGACCAAGCAATGTCGTCGTTCTCCGTGCCTTTTATGTTGGAGGTCACTACTTCCCAAGCAACAAAACAACATTCCTTTCGACAACATTCTATAAAATTTGAGGTACTAAATCGGTTAAATTGCAACAAGGTTCACAACTCTGTAAGTGGCCCTCATTCCCTTCAAAAAACTGGTACAATCCGGCCTATGGACGTTCGTCTCCCGGCTCAAAACTAAACATAGAATGAAGAAATCCTCAAAAGTCTTTCACATTCTCCCTAGAAGCAGCAAGGCAGAGGCATGCATGCAGACGTCACCGTGCAAACCTACCTAGAATCTCTTCACTCGGCCATACCGATTCGCAATAGTGTGATTACTCTTCTTACAATACATGCAATCATCAATACTGTGATTACCCTTCATACAATACCTGTAGAACTTGTCTCATCCTTTAGAATTTGAGCGACCTCTGTCACCCTTGCTCTTATCTTGTTGTTGTTGTTGTTGTTGTTGTTGATTAAAGATTGATATGTGATTCATTACCGAACCACCTTCTTGCAACTTGTGCGTAAACAACTTCATCTTCACATGCATCTTGCTGGTTAGATCCTTGGACATGTAGATCGACTCCAGCTTAGCCCATAGCTTTTTTGCGGTTTTCTCCTGCAGTACTTTTTGCAGAATATCATTAGATAGATGAAGTTGAATCAGGGACAAAGCCTTACGGTCTCTCCGCTTCTCATTAGCGGTCCATTTCGCCTGCTCCTTATCGCTGAATTTCTCCAGTGCATCATCAAGATCATTGGACTGTGCGAGGATCGCACGCATCTTGACTTGCCACAACGAGAATCTTGTCTTGTAGTCCAGGGACGGTAGATCAAACTTCATCAATGCCCTCGCGAAACCCTAATCTGAAATCAGATCTGAAACAGGGCTCTGATACCACTTGTTATAAATGATAGTAAAGAAATGATGAAGAAAGCGGAAGATCAAACCAATGGGGACACACGATTTAACGTGGAAAACCCCTCCAACAATGGAGGAGAAAAAACCACGGGCGCCAGCCAGCAATACTTCACTATATTGGGTGAGGTTACAAACGCCGGGGATTTTCAATGTGCGACTTATCCCAAACCGGCGGCTTACAAGAGGTATATATGGTGGTAAAACCCTAAGTCGGTGATAACCCCCAAGAGCAGGGGATCACTGTAGCACCTCTCAATGTGGAAGTAAGGTATCGATCCGCAGGAGCAAGAAGGAAAAGTTATCTATTCCCTACAACTAAAGTGTCACAAGTTTTAGTTGATTATGCACTAAACAAGTTTAAGGAGCAAGGTGGTTGATTTGATGGATGGAAGTTTAATGTAACCAAGCAAGAATGTAAAAGTGTCCCAATCCTCTTCAATGCAAGAGGACAAGACAAAGGTTTTCTCTTATAGGAACAATGGACATGGGTTCATGGGTTCACTTAATCCTCTCTCTCTCATCTATGGTGATTATCATGTTATAGATAAAGTACACATAATTGTCATGTTTTAATGGTAGCTTTTATAACGGCTATATGTCCTAAAACACATAGTTGAAAGAAGTACTCATTTGTGTTGCTAGGTCACCCTCGTAAGGCTAGCGTGGTTGCTCTCACTCCCACATCATACTCTTTCTTTTTACCCCCAGATAAAGGATGTTGGACGGTACTGTGTCACTCAATACCTATGCCTTCTGTCACATTGGCCACCCAGTACCCACATACATCATACTTCATAATGGATAATATTCTAAACAGTAGTGCAATGATTCATATTTTGTGTGTGTGACCACATCTCTCTCTCATCTATCTACACTTGGTGGTGTCAATCACCTCATGATAAAGATAAACAAGGCATTATGCATAAATCAAACCATCACATGCATCATAGAATATCTCCAAAGTATGACAAGTCATAAAAGATCCAACACAACAGTAAATGCATAACAAATATTATCTCACACCACAATATCCACCATGGGAATTACATAGATGACCGTAATCATGTTCAGAAGCTCATACGGTACTAATTAGTGAAGCTCAAAGAGAGGAGAGATACATAAGTTACCACCACAAACCCAAATCCAGGGGGTGGACTACTCCCCCTTCATCATGGAGACGGTGGAGAAGTCGTTGGAGAAGGTGGAGACCACCCCGGCAGCGCCCCGCCGGAGTTTTCACCCTCCAATCTGCAGCTCCTGATCTCCGTTTCGGTGTTTCTGTATTTGTGCGGCGCTCCTTCCAGAGAACGTCGGGTGACCTTTTTTATAGGCGTTTTTAGGTCAAGACGATGTCGGTGGAGAAAAGATCGAAGGCAACGGAGCCACGAGGCCCAAATGGGTGGGTCCCACGCGGCTACAGTACCAGGCCGCGTGGGCCCCCCTCGTTTGGCCCTCGAGCCTCCGTTTGATCGCTTCCTTCGCCCACAGGTCTTCTTCCTTCCAAATATTGACGCCCGTAAATTTCCAGGTGATTTCGTTGACGTTTGGGTCCCTGAAACATTAAAATAAGAAAACGGGGTTTTCTGCCTGTGCAGGGTTAATTCCATAAAAATAGGAAATAAATGAATATTCCCAAAAATCATTATAAAACATTGATATAACCCTTATATGATGCAAATATGATTGGAATATAAGCAATTAAAGTGCAAAGTTCATGTATGCATTTTACATGCATCAGTCGGCCACAGTCCAACTCGGCAACGATGTGTACCGTACCTCCGGCGACGGGCCTCCGCTTCGAAGTTAGCCTTTATCTTTATAGAAATTTGGATCACACCAAAATAACACTCCACCTTGAGACAAATTCCATCTTGTAGCATGAACGAGAACCTTTACCCTGAAACAACAAAGAAAACACCTTCGACACCAAATAGCCTCTTGGTCTAACCAGCAAGATCAACTAAGTCTGAGCAAAGCTCAAACTTAGCAACAGAAACTGACTTTGTCGTCATATCAGCACGATTATCATGAATTAGTGCAACAACATCGATCACACACATAATGGTATTTGATGTCAATGTGCTTTGTTCTCTCATGGAACATCTGATCCTTAGTAAGGTAAATAACACTCTGACTATCACAAAACAGGTTAATGGAAGTATCATCTCCACAAAGCTCAGCAAGCAAACCTTTCAACCAAACAGTTTCTTTAACTGCTTCAGCAATAGCCATGTATTTAGCCTCCGTGGTGGATTGGGCAACAACCGGCTGTAGTGTTGCCTTCCAACTAACACCACAACCGCCAATGGTGAACACATAACTTGTGAGGGGCCTCCTCTTATCCAAATCGGCAGCAAAATCTGAATCCACATAGCCAACGAGTCCCTCACCAGTCTTGCCAAACTTCAAGCAAGCATTAGACGTGCCACGGAGGTACCTGAAAATCCACTGAACAACTTTTTAATGTTCTTTACCAGGATTAGCCATGTATCTACTCACCAAGCTCATAGCATATGATAAATCAGGACGTGAACATACCATAGCATACATCAAGGAACCAACAGTACTAGAATATTGAACTCGAGACATGTAATCCAAATTATCATCACTAGTAGGACATTGAGAAGATGACAACTTAAAATGAGGAGCAATAGGAGTACTAACAGACTTTGCATCATGCATGTTAAAACGATGAAGAACTTTCTTAATGTAATTATGCTGACAAAGAAATAACAAACCAGAATTTCTGTTACGGGTAATTTCCATACCTAGAATTTTCTTATCAGCACCAAGATGCTTCATCTCAAACTCACTACTCAACAATTTCTTCAAGGTATTGATTTGTTTCTTGCCTTGGCAGCAATTAACATATCATCAACATATAATAATAGGTATATAGGTGATCCATTAACAAACTTGATGTACACACGGCTATCAAATTCAAAACTCTTAAAGCCATGTGACAACATAAACGAATCAAACCTTTTATACCATTGACGAGGAGATTATTTCAAACCGTATAAGGACCTTTTCAACTTACAAACAAGATCCTTCTTACCTGCAGGCACTATGAACCCTTCTGGCTGGTCCATGTATATCTCCTCCTCCAACTCTCCATGCAGAAACGCAGTCTTAACATCTAACTGCTCAAGCTCAAGATCACGCATATCAACAATGGAGAAAAATGTCCGAATAGAACGGCCTCCGGCGACGGGACTCCGCTCCGTTTCGAAGTTAGTCTTTATCTTTATAGAAATTTGGATCACATCAAAATAACAGTATCTGTGTGCTTCTGGTACACACGGTAGTTGGTGCCTTGGTGACAAGACGAAAGCAAGTTTTGCCAATCATAAACTATGCAGGAACAGCTCATCCATGCTACTGTAGTGATTGCTTTGCTGAAAAAACGTCTCACTGTTTTAGTGAGCAATGGGTGGGATGATGTGGGGAAGATTCTTCACACATGCAAGCGATTGTCTTTGCCCCAGCCAAGTGCATGCCCTGATCCCTATCTACGATCTCTCTTTCTCCTCACTAAACTAACGGCATCAATGAGATGGCATTGACATCTTTATCCCCCAACAACTAATAAAGTTTATTTGTCTCTTGGCTTTCCCTCCCTTTCGACTTTCTGCTAAGATGGCTGCATGTGTAGCTCATTAACAATCCGGAGTAAGTTGCACACTCTTGTCTTTGTTAATCAGCCCGGCTGGTCCTAGCTTTACAATAATATGCATAAGTATATTGTCCTTTTTGCCAAGGGAAGCTTGTAGTACGCATAGATTCGAAGGGGGAAAGCGGGCATCTTTTCGGGAGGAAACTAAACGATGGACCGGCGAACAATCCATCTTCTTTTCGGCGAAATTTTTGGTTGTTACTTTTGGACATTGAAACTATGTAGCAATACTAGTTGTACTTTATGAACTGGCTAGCTAGTTAGTAGTAGTAGTTGATCTTAATGATAAACACACATATACTTATAATTGATTGGTCAATGTATGCTTATATGTCAAAGGTTGTTAAAAATGCACGTACAAAATATATATTGTTTGTATTAAGATTTGGTTTTGGAATATTTCCCATTATCTTCACTATAGTGTTCCCTCTTTGCGTAAATACAAAACATGAATTATGTATAATTAAACCGGGGAAAGAAAGACAAACTCATGAATTAGGTGACTGGTTTGGTGTCACATGCAAGCACGTAGGTTGTTATACATTTCTTATGGTGCCACGCAGCATCTTGTTCGATCGATCGCCCTGGCTGGTGAGCACTAGTGGTAAGCAACATCATCAGCTAGTGCTGCCGTATATTGACAACCTTTATGGCGTAATCTCGTTGCCTTTTTTATACTATATAGATAGAAAACAGAAGGCATTTGGAGAGCTTGCCAGAAATAAATATTATTTCCATGTACGTAACAGCACCACCTTTGTCCCTGCTCGTTCGTCTGCTTCATCATTTGCGTCTCTTCATGCAAGGCAACATGCTCGACCGCCAAAGTATGCAAAGGTAGAGCGCTGCTTTTATCTCTGGGTTGCGCTCAGTTATCTCCATCATCATGGCACCGGGAGCTCGTGCCAATGGCAATGTCTAGTGTGTGTACAAACATACATATACACGATCGTGCTCCCGAATCCCAACCTTTCAGGTTGCCAACATGAACTAGTGCCTACGCCCATGTCTGTCGATCTGTAATTGTACTCATGTGCTTTTACAGTCGATACATGGCGTGCAGGGTAAAGATGTTTTTTTTACTGTGTAGAATGGAGCTACAAGCAGGTTGTGAAATGTTCATGTGAGAACTTGGCGAGGTAGCTAGCATGCATAGCTAGGGCTAGGACGTCATATTTCAGCATCTCTGTCTGCTTTATTTATAGACATGTTTCGAGCCTGAGGACGCGAGCATCTTTTACCAGTTGTAGGAACGTCCCAATTCCGAGTTCCGGAGCCTTTCTTTCACCGCGGCCGGTCAGTTGACAAAACCAAATCACCAAGAACTCTCTCCATCACAACGCACAAAATTTGAACCTTTCAGTCATCCATCCATCCATCCATCCCATGCTAACTGCTAAGCAGATGGAGGTAGATGCCGTAACTTTTCTCTGTACGCAGTGCATTCGCGGGCTCTCTTTCGCTCCGGCCGATGCAATCATGGAGTTCCTGAGATGACCTATCAATCCGGCCGGCCGGCGCGCCACTCTTTCTTCAGTGGCACTGGCAGAGACGACACATCAAGCCTGCCTGCTCCCCCTAGCTAGGAGTAAAACATTCTCTACTCGCATCCAGCGCGTTTCTCGGGCGCCGAAACCAATCGAGACCACTGCTGAAAATATACCGATAGCAGTGTTTGCAGAGACCCATGGAGATAGATCGATCGACGATGGGACGAAAAAGTTGGCTGAAACATGCGATCGATGCAGGCCCGCTGCGCTGCGAGCACCGGACACCAGGCCGGCCCATGGCAAGGCTGCCTGCAGCAGCGACTGTGCACGCAGGGAAAGAGAGAGAGAGAGCTCAGGTGCGTGTCTGCACAAGATAGACGACGAGCTTTTGCTTGCTCAGCGAGGGAATGCGGTGAAAGAGAAAAGCACCACGCTCGATCGCGATGATTATACTCGCTCGCCTGGCGCAGTGCCGTGCATCATTCTGCCTTTCGGATCTTTTTTACTGTCTCCCTCCATTCATGCTGTTGCGGCTGGTGCGAGTCGAGTCTCTGAATAATGCGTGGTCAATGCATGAGCTTTGTTTTTTCAGATACACTACTCCATTACACTGAAACAGTGTGTCATTGTTCTTATGTGCATCAGTGCATGGCATGGTTGTGCAGCAGATGACTGTAGCCGCATGGTGTTGACGGCTAACTGATTCATGTAGCTGTATGGTGATGAAGCTGGACAGATCGCTGCGGGATGGCGCTTGTGTCAGTTTATCAGGTTGCAGAAATGCGATCTTGACCAGCTTCATATCAAGTGAGACAGTGAAAAAACAACCAAGTGTCGCTAAGATCAATTTTGTTCATCAACAGTCACTACTCCTGCGTTTTCTCTCTGTTTGATCTGCAGCTCCGTATGAGTTGCCTGAACAACATTTTCCTTTGCTTGGTTGAACTTTTTTGCAGTCTCAACTAAATTAACCTTTTCCAATTACAAAAGGAGCAGTAGTAACCCCATTCATTTATTAATGGTGCACTTTGTTCCTGTTTTTCATTCAGAGATCATCCACTACTTCGGAAGTTGCTTTGATGTTCGTGCACATTAGCATATTTTTAAAACAAGTCAAATGAGTGGAAGTTGTGCTCATAGTCGTATCAATCTTAGTAAGTACCAATTGAAACAAAAATCAGTACGATTAGCAATCAGTACAGAAGGTATTTACTAGTCTAATCTAGCTTGTGATTTGTCAAGAACAGAGAGGTACTATTGGGCCTGGTCCACAAGGTTGTCCTTTCAGCCCGTTTGAACTTGAGCAGGGGTCCATCGAATCCGATGGTTGAGATTTGAGACGGCAAGACGGGTCCACCATTTGCTTCCTTGGACACGTAGATGGGCCTGGCGGAGCCCACTCGTGTTGCGTAAGCGCCAATGATGACTACGAGGCACAGGGATGCGTGGCCCAGCTAAGCATCATTGTGTCCACATCATGGGACTCAGCTTCAGTGACTTGTAGTGCACAAGTCACCGAGAGACTTGAGCCAATCTCGTCCCTCTGTTTTAGATCCAACGATCGAGATTCACCTAAATCTGAATCTGAAAAATAAAACTTTTCAGAAAAAATCGAAAAAATTCCAGTGCATCATAAATGGTTCCCTAACTATTCTGTGAAAATATTGTACGATTTGGACCAATGGTTTGCGAATACTTAGCTTTTTGAGATTAGAACATAAAAACACTATTTATACACAAAACATCACTCGAAATAGATTGAAACTTCCAGAGAATACAAAACAAACCATTTATGATTTACTGGAATTTTTTCGATTTTTTCTGAGAAGTTTTATTTTTCAGATTCAGATTTGGGTGAATCTCGTTCGTTAGATCTAAAACGGAGGGACGAGATTGGCTCAAGTCTCTCGGTGACTTGTGCACTACAAGTCACTGAAGCTGAGTCCCACATCATGGTGCTTCTCTCTTCCTAAACATCGGTGGTTATTTCATAGTCTGCATTCATCCAGTCTCTCCGCAATGTGAAGTCGTGATCTATGCCGGCATATGGCCAATAACATAGAAACATAAAAAGGGAGAACTCCTTACATGTCACTTTACATATGCATGCCACTGGGGTAAGCTGCTTGATTGCCTCTATTACACATTTCCACTAACAAAAGCCTTACTGCCTATTATACAATTTTGTTAACCTCCAGTTATTAGAGATCTGTTAAGTGTGTAAGAAACATTTGGTCCATGTTTTACACTTGTGCAAGTATGGCATCTGACATGCACCATCTAGTTATTTAGCAAAATATGCGTACTACGAAATATGCGTTCATGCAGACATATTTTCCTATTTTCTTGAGAAAATGTGGCGTCTTGATAAGGCATTTTTTTCTCAAGTAAAGCAGGTGGAAATCCCACAATGGATTTTATGTTCAAATAATAATAACCATAAATTCATGTTCGTGGGGACTTGAACCGTGTTGACTCGGTTGTACATCTGTTTTATTCTTTTTTCGCGGTAGAATTGAAGTTAGCTCTAGTACTAATGGAATGACAAATAAGAAACTCAAAATTGTTGCAGCAGTAGGAATTGAACTCTTTATATATGACTGGTCTCTAACATAAACGAGAAAATTGAATTGAAGTTTCATACATATAGCCTAGATAATTAGTCGACACTCGTATTTGGCTGGAACTTTAAGGCTACAACAAGAATCATTTGTATGAACACCAAGTACATTGCACGGTGATGTGTGTATCACCTCGCACATTTACTAACACATTGCCTAATGGAGACTAGAGTTGCAAAGCTTCAAGATTGATAAAGTTACCATGCATCAGCGAGAGCATTACCTCCCACTGAAAAATACGCCTTCATGAATGATGAGAAATACCATAAATCAAACTTGGAGTTTCATCTAATGTGGACTGATGATACAACCATCCTCCAAAAGCACCCGGCCAACTCTTATGGATGGCTCTCCAGCAGCTTGAGTTTTGCTAATAATGCATGTAGACTTGTTGTCTAAGAGTCCCACTAAATAAGAGCTCTACAATGCAATGAACTGTACAATGTTTTTTTCTCTATATATAGAGGGGAAGTGAGGATGCATCATATGACAGGGCCGAAATGGCAAAATGCACTTCTTTGACAATCAGCTAGTGCCTAACCTAACTGCCCAAGTGGACAAGTGGACGCCTGTCATAATATATATCCATCTACTCCCTCCGTTAGGAAAAGGATGTCACAAAAATGGATGTATCTAGACATATACATATTAATTGGCTTCCCAGTCCTAGGTGTAAACTCATGTTAACCACAGTCGATCACGACTATATTGAGCATGACAAGCAAGTAAGCCAGTTTTTTCATGTTAACCACAGTGAGGACTACATTGTGCATGACAAGCACGTAAGCTAATTCTTCAGCGCGCCCACGTCTCATCTGTCGGCTGTCTACTCCCTTAATTAACGATCCCTGATATGGATCGATCAGTATCAAGATTCGTACATATGCATGCACGATTGGAATTCTCTTCTGCCATGATTTGGCCATTTGACTGTTCACGCACATACAGTATATGCTACAATGCATTCTTGCAGTTTGCGGCTTGCGATCGAGAAGCTCATCTGCTTGTCGCTAAGTACGGCTAACATAAAGAATATATTCCGATCCGTCGGAGAAACAGTCGCGGCGATAGCTCGGTCCCTAATTAGACATCACAGATGACAGATCGATCATCGACTGCAGATTAAGGTGTATTGACTACTTCCAACCAGAGTTTAGTGCATTAATGTTATTTTTTCGATAAAGGCCGCTTCATTAAACTCGAATTCCACATCAGGACGATACAAATAGGAGCTCCCGCCTTACCTCTGCACAACAGGATGCAGCCACAAAGAAAGAAGAGAAGTATAGAAGATCCGATTCATAGACTATTCCACCATCACATGTGGTGAGAACATCCATCGACATATCACAATTCCAGATGCCTAGGGAGGTGATGGGCCGATCCGAACACTATGCTGCCACCCATTGGGGTAAAACCATTTTTCGCCACTTGATCCAACCGCGAGCACACCTCTGTACATAGAGCTCGGTGTGGCTGTTTCTGAAAAGTAGATCACACCTGAGGATAGTGTGCACACTGAAAAATAACATCCAGAGGAGATGAATGTTTAGCATAAAAAATCATATCATTTCCGCATAGGCATAGCGACCATACTAAGGCCATCGGTCCCACCCGCATGAGAATTCTATCATTGCGCTTTATACCTCGCAACCAGTTGCCAGAAAAAGTTATTTTCCCAAAAAAAACTTAACAAAAAATATTAGAGCAATAGCAATTCAAACGATACATAAAATCCTTGCGCTTGGATATGATCTCCCTGGTGCTGGCAGCTTGGCTCGATCTGCGGAAATGCACGGCCACCAGGCTGACCTAATATGACCCGTTGGCTGCTGCCGGCGGCAATAAAGGGCGGGTGTGACTGCCGGTGAAACCGAGCTGACCTTGGTCATGGCGAACGATGGTGATGTTTATGCGCCGTTATCTTTATGGAGGCATCTTCATTACATCTATCGTATCCTCGCTCGGGCTGTTTTAGGGGAAATCCTAGATTTTCTTCTCCTGGATCGGAGGATGACAACGCTCCTCCACGCCGTTCTCCCTCCCGTCATTTTTTGCAGCAGGACTAGAGTTGTCAGAAGCTGGAGCGGCATGGCATCTACCTCATCGACGACACGGGTCTCAGGTCTCGACGGCGGACGCGTGATATTGCACGCGTAGGATGATACTCAGCCAGACACTTACTTTCATCGGTCACAGACCAATTTCATATGACTTGCGGCTAACTGATGGCCCTTCACGTGATTACCCCACAACAGCGTCAGAAAACGGTCTTGCTGACCCTTCGCGTGGTTACCTGTGTGAAAAGTAAATGGGTTAGGTTGAGACTCCAAGTGCAGAGTGTATGTAGTAGTGGAAGACAGTTTTCCCCACGAGGGGTGACTCGAGGGTTTAATATCAGACTCTCGGGGAACCAGTATTTCAGGTGTTATCTCCTTATCCTTCTCTTGAGAAACTGCAACAAAATAAATTGTTCTGTGCCCTCAACCTCACCAAGTGGTTGTCAAGCACAAGGTGTGAGAATGATAATAAAATAAATATGCAAACAGTAGTAAATATGCAATGATGGTAAAATAAATATGCAAGGATGATGGTAGTAATGATAAATGATATTTTTGGTTTTTTTTATGATGAATGCAAGATGTAAAAGTGTTTTTGTATTTTTGGATTTAATAATGGCAGCAAACAAAAGTGGTGATAAAAGTGTTGGAAAGGTGTTTCTTATGATTAAAAATGGACCGGGGTTCATGGTTTCACAAATGCACTCTCTCTTGATAACGTGTTAGACAATGGAACACTAAAATTAACATGTAAGATGGCAAGACATGGTTTGACAAGTTATTAATAATATGGGCATCACGTCCTAACATAGAGATCTCAAGTATAAGTTGTTCTCTCTCTTATGCTCCACCAAGATGCGAACTAAATCATAACACCTTAATAATTAAGATAAATCAGAGCATAGCAATAAGTTCAATGACATGAAGTTAAAATAAGAACATGCTAGATCTAGTCATGGAGGTAGTGGCCAAGGTCACATCCACTCTCCGGTAGCATGGTATTTTTGTTTATCCCTAGTGAGGCAACAAAGTAAGGTAGAAAACCCAAGTGGATCGCAGAACTATCTGTCACGTTCACTGCACTAGCCACCCCCCGTTACTCCAACTAATGCACACGTTCCCCCTCACATGCTCTCATAAACATGCTTGATCATGACAAGTAAATAAGAACGGGGTACATAATATGCATCTACTTTCATAACTGAAACAAAACCATTGCAATCTCAAACATGTATTAACTCATAATAAAGATCCACCACAAATAAATTACATAGATGACCGTAATCATGTTCAGCAGCTCATACGGTACTAATTAGTGAAGCTCATAGAGAGGAGAGATACATAAGTTACTTCCACAAACCCATAGTCCAGAGGTGGACTACTCCCTCTTCATCATGGTGTCGGTGGAGATGTTGTTGGAGGGGAAGGAGACCACGCCGGCAGCGCCCCGCCGGAGTTTTTCCCCTCCAATCTTCAGCTCCAGGTCTTTGTTTCGTGGTTTCTCTGTTTTGGCGGCGCTCTCTTTCGCGAAAGCCCTGGGGGTCTATATATAGTCGTTTTTAGGTCAAGACGAAGCTTCAGGAAGAAAAATCGACGGCAGCGGAGGCTCGAGGGCCAGTTTGGTGGGTCCCACGCGGTCAGGGAATCTGGCCGCGTGGGCCCACCCCTTTTGGCCTTCTGGTCTCCGTTTCTTCGATTCCTTTGCGCCTACGTTTCGTTCCTTCCAAAAAAGTGATCCCCGTAAAGTTTCAGGTCATTTGGACGTCGTTTTGGTCCCTGAAACATCAAAATATAGAAAAAGGGGTTTTCTGACAGTGCAGGGTTAATTCCAGAAAAATGGGGAAGTTGTTAATTATCCCCAAAACTCAATATAAATCATGAATATAACCCTTATATGATGCAAATAACATGGAATAACATGTAATAAAATGTAAAGTTCATGTATGCATTTTACATGCATCAACATCCCCAAGCTTAACCCATGCTCGTCCCGAGTATGAAGGTGATAAAACTAACATGGACTTTGCATTTTAATACTATCAATGGATATCAAAGGTGATTACTATTGCTACATAAAGTCAAATGATTCATTCTTCAAAGGAATAACAATATGCAAGATAAATTATGAAGTGATATCAAATACTCAATGTAAAGATGTTCAATGATAAATTCACAAAGTGTAACATAGAAGAAACTACTATGGACCAAATGTATGCATAATGAAAAGTAAAAACATCCTATGGTGGTCATAGAGTACTTCTTATGAAAACTGAATATAAAAGGTGGACACTTTGGATAGATAAATAAGTAGAGGTAAAGCATGAATAAGTTTCATCTAACTTCCAAACACTTCTACTTAAGTTAATGCTTGCAATGTGGTAGTCATTGGTGTGGAGCTCTCATTACCCCTATCATAGCATCTTGAATGATTAATTTTTAAAGTGAAAGCAAATATGAGTAGTGTGCTTGACAATGTATTGGTTGAATGTCTCATGTCTCTTGAATACAAGTACCTACATCATGTGTGATACGTCTCCAACGTATCCATAATTTCTGATGTTCCATGCTTATATTATACCATTTGCTACATGTTTTATATACACTTCATATCACTTTTATGCATTTTCTGGGACTAACCTATTAACAAGATGCCACAGTGCCAGTTCCCTGTTTTCTGCTGTTTTTGGTTTCAGAAAGTTACTTCTGGAAATATTCTCGGAATTGCACGAAACAAAAGGCCAAGTCCCTATTTTTCCAGCACGTACACGGAGTCCGAAGGAGAGACGAAGGAGAGCCACGAGGTGGCCAAACCACCTGGCGGCGCGGCAGTGGGCCCAGCCGCGCCTGCCTGTGGTTTGGGCCCCTCGGGGGTCCGCCGACATCGCCCCTTCGCCTATTTATTCCCCGAGACGCGAAAACCCTAAAACACCGAGCCTTTCATCCAGAACATATTCGCTGCCGCCGCCGTCGTCAACCCTAACTCGGGGGGTTCCTGAAGCTCTTCCCGGCGCCCTGCCAGAGAGGGGAATCATCACCGGAGGGCTCTACATGGCCATGCCCGCCTCCGGAGTGATGCGTGAGTAGTTCATCCTTGGACTATGGGTCAATAGCAGTAGCTAGATGGTTGTCTTCTCCACTTGTGCCATCATGTTTAGATCTTGTGAGCTGCCTATCATGATCAAGATCATCTTATTGTAATGCTACATGTTGTGTTTGCTGGGATCTGACTTATATTGATACCTATGTGGAGCTGAATATTATATTATCATGTCTATGTCATTTGTGATCTTGCATGCTCTTTGTTACTTGTTGAAGCCTTGGCCACGTGAATACTTGTGACTCCAAGAGGGGTATTTATGCATGATAGTTGGGTTCAACCTCTATTTAACCTGGGATAGTGACAGCAAGTTCTAAGGTTGTAGATGTGTTGTTGCCACTAGGGGTAAAACAGCAATGCTTTATTCAAGGATGAATGTATTGTTTACATTACGCACATTACTTAATGCAATTGTCTGTTGCTTGCAACTTAATACTGGAAGGGGTACGGATGTTAACCGGAAAGTGGACTATTTAGGCATAGATGCATGCTGGATAGCGGTCTATGTACTTTGTCGTAATGCCCAAATGAATCTCATAGTAGACACCACAGCTCACACATGCATGTTATATGCACTTATCAATTGTCAATTGCCCAGCTGTAATTTGTTTACCCAGCATGTTAGTTATCTTATTGGAGAGACACCACTAGTGAACTGTGGACCCCGGTCCATTCTTTTACATCTGAAATACAATCTACTGCAATCATTGTTCTCTACTGTTTTATGCAAACAAACATCATTTTCCATTCGATACGTTTAACCCTTTGTTTTCAGCAAACCGGTGAGATTGACAACCTCACTGTTAAGTTGGGGCAAAGTAATTTGGTTGTGTTGTGCAGGTTCCACGTTGGCACCGGAATCCCTGGTGTTGCGCCGCACTACACTCCTTCACCAACACCTTCGAAGCAAACCTCGTTTTCCTACTGGATCGATTAAACCTTGGTTTCATACTGAGGGAAAACTTGCTGCTGCACTCATCATACCTTCCTCTTGGGGTTCTCAACTAACGTGTGACGTACAAGCATTGTTTCTGGCACTATTGCCGGGGAGATATTCCCTCGTCAACCTAGAGCCACCAATGTGTTACTCACTTTGGTCCACAAAGTAAATTCAAATAAAGGTCATTGCAAGTAATAATAGTATCATCAAGAACTGCACTGGGGTACCTCTTGCCCCTTGACATGAACAAGCCCATGTCAAAACAACAAGACAAACAGACAATGAACAATCTCAGCACTCTTTTATTTACTATGGGTATAGCTTTTTATTATGAGGTGCATCACTGAATGAACATTATGGTTATGCTGTAAATTTCCACCATGAATGATGCATGGCTTAGATTAGCGGCCCAGGCATTTCTCTAACCATTTATACAAACTCTTTGAACTTACTAAGTATCCACATTCATTTCACCCATGATAGGCATCCATAAACAAAAGTACATGACATCAACTAAATATAAATAAGTGCAATGTTGAAAGCTTGCCATGTGACAGCACATATGGGCTAACTCCCAACCAAAACTATTGTCAAGCCCACAACTTCATAATTTTAATCACAATGGTTCATGCTTATTAAATGCAATAAAAGTAAATTGTGCATCAAGTTCGTGAGAGCTTTTAACCAATTTTTCCCATGACAATCAATAACATAAGCATTTAAATTCAGAAATGTAGATAACACAATATAACATGATAAACATACTTGGAATAGCATAAAGCTAATAGGTAGATATGGTGGACTCACTGGAAAAACTTTGGTTGAAGGTGTTGGGAAACAAGCTTTTTACTTGTTGTAATTTTTGGGCTAGCAATAGGGAGAAAGTTGACCATCTAAATGCATGCATAAGTGTCCATAGAACTAATCAATCCATGTTAAACCAAGTAAAGTTAAAATTCAACATCTAAACATGGTAAAAGATAGCTCTTGACAACACACTTGCAAATTAACATTCATTCAAAGCACATGAATTATGCAACTATATGTATCTTTTAAAATCAACTCAAACATCCCTATCCCAATATATTTAATAGCATCCAACATAATTCAACCCAAACTTCCAGTAGCTCTCTCATATATAAATGATAGTGGTGGTCTTATTAACAAACCGAAATAACAAAAGCAAAAAAAGACGCTCCAAGTTTATACGATAAAGTGCTTTGATCGAAAAACAGAAGTTAGACGTGTGCAAACCGAGAGTGTGTTGGTCTAGTGGGGTTGTCTTGACATCCCCAAGCTTATGGTCTTCACCATCCTTGGATAGCTCTTGGTGCAGCTCCTCTAATCCCTGTGAAAAAACTTCAAAACACCGTTTCTCCCATTTCTTTTCTGTGGGGTGATATTAGTAGTGATAAACAAATAGGTTCCTTGCTGCATAAAATCCTTAGGCAAAAATTCATATGAATGTCCAGAGAGTATATAATGTTGTATGCCTACTCATAAACTCAATTGAATCAAAAAGATTCAAGCAAAAAGCTCAAAGAATGCATCAAACAATATCAAGACAGAATCTGTCCAGAAAAACAGCAGCAGCAAAACGCATTTTTCTACCCTACTTAAACTCGTCAGAAAAATCTGCAAAAAATCACGTATACAGAGGATGAAAAGTTGAAGCTAGTTCAAATTACAGCTCAATCGGAGTTACAGATAAAAAATGAAAAATCAAACCGTGCACAGACTTCGTGCAGGCAGAAAACTCTCCGAAAATGAATAGCAACTTTTCAAACCCAAAATAGGTAAAACTTGGTTCTTTATTAAAAATCCAGAAACAAAACTAACAAACTACTCTCTTGTTACAGCAAGAGGACTCAAAGAAAATCTCAAACAAAAACAACCGGGTTGCCTCCCGTAAAGCGCTTTCTTTATAGCCATATAGCTAGGCTTACTTACTTGATAATCAAAGGGGACGTAGCTCATGAGGGAGCTTGAACCTTGGTGTGTCCCTCTTCCTTGGGAAGTGTTCCATGCTCTTCTTGTGTGGAAACTGAAACTTCACATTCCCTTCCTTTGAATCAATAATGGCACCTGTAGTACGAAGAAAAGGTCTTCCCAAAATAATAGGACTAGAGGTTTTATTCCCCATGTCCATGATTAGAAAATCAACAGGCACAAAAGTCATGTGTAACTCTACCATAACATCACTTACTTTTCCTAGAGCATGTCTAATGGAATCATCAGCAAGTGCAAGTTCAATAGAGCATTTCTCAATATTTTTAAGTTCAAGGACTTCATATAGTTCTTTAGATAATATAGAGACACTAGATCCTAGATCTAAAATGGCATGGTGTGTCTCTTTTCCAATGGTTACTAGTACTTAGGGATCCAGATATCCCCAAGCTTAGGTGGTATCATAGCTTCTTGATTGTACCTAGCAATCTTTTCTTTTAAGACATGATTAGCAATATAGGAACCAAAACCAGCCTGGTTAATATTAACAGAAGGATCACTTGCAAATTTTTGTAAGATAGAAATTAATTCATGCAAGCTACACTTCTCTAAATCAACAAATGGTTCCTTAACTTCACTAAGCATTTTAACTTCCTCAACTTTTTTATCTCTATTATATAGATTAAATAATTCATAACGGTCATCAAACACATCTTCAGGTACTTGAGCTTTTTCTAAACTTTCTTTAATTTTTACTTCCAATATCAAGCCATCAAGTAGAATGTAAGCATCAGCAATAGTAGTATTTATGAAAGAACCCTTACATTCATTGTCTAAAAAGAGTTTAGAAGTTTCAGACAATCCTTTATAAAATATGTGCATGAGCATCCAATCTCTAATACCATGTTCCATTCCATAAGCTATACCTCTAAACCTTTCCCAAGTTTTAACCAAGGTTTCTTCCTTATTTTGTTTAAAGGTGATAACTATTTCTCTCATATTATAAACCATGGCTGAAAAACAAAACCTCTCAATGAATGCAGCTTTCAAATTAAACCAATTGCTAAAATTCCCAGGTGGCCATTTTAATATCCAATCTAGAGCTTTTCCAGCCAAGGAATAAGGAAAAAGCTTTACTTTGATCACATTAGCATTGGCATGAATCAGGTTTAATTCTTTGCATCTTTCATTAAATTTACTAAGATGTTGAAGAGCATCTTCTTTCGGTTTCCCAGAAAAACGATTTTCAAAAATCAATTTAGTGACATTAGGATCTATCTCAAATTCTTTAACAGGGAAATTCCTATCTTGAGGAAAATTCTTAACACTAAATGGCCAAAAAGTTCTTTTCTCCATTGAGCAAGTTTTTATGTGTTTTTAATTTTTTATGCAAAACTGAAAGTAAAATGACACTAATGCAACTCGAAATAACAAATGCAACACAAAAATGCAAAACTGAAATAAAAATGCAAACCGAAATATAAAGATGATATGCAAGACAAGAACAAAACAAAATAAAATGATTGTAGGTAAAGATGGATAAGATGATGCTCACGTAGGTGCAACCTCCCCAAGCTTAGGTTGTTACACAAGTTGGTGATGAAGTTGACTTGATGTGAGTGATCCTTGGATAAACCTTTCAGCTATGGTTCCCCGGCAACGGCGCCAGAAAACGTCTTGATGGCCCTTCACGTAGTTACCCCACAACGGCGCCAGAAAAGTCTTGCTGACCCTTCGCGTGGTTACCTGCGTGAAAAGTAAATGGGTTAGGTTGAGACTCCAAGTGCAGAGTGTATGTAGTAGTGGAAGACAGTTTTCCCCACGAGGGGTGACTCGAGGGTTTAATATCGAACTCTCGGGGAACCAGTATTTCAGGTGTTATCTCCTTATCCTTCTCTTGAGAACCTGCAACAAAATAAATTGTTTTGTGCCCTCAACCTCACCAAGTGGTTGTCAAGCACAAGGTGTGAGAATGATAATAAAATAAATATGCAAACAGTAGTAAATATGCAATGATGGTAAAATAAATATGCAAGGATGATGGTAGTAATGATAAATGATATTTTTGGGTTTTTTATGATGAATGCAAGATGTAAAAGTGTTTTTGTATTTTCGGATTTAATAATGGCAGCAAACAAAAGTGGTGATAAAAGTGTTGGAAAGGTGTTTCTTATGATTAAAAATGGACCGGGGTTCATGGTTTCACAAATGCACTCTCTCTTGATAACGTGGTAGACAATGGAACACTAAAATTAACATGTAAGATGGCAAGACATGGTTTGACAAGTTATTAATAATATGGGCATCACGTCCTAACATAGAGATCTCAAGTATAAGTTGTTCTCTCTCTTATGCTCCACCAAGATGCGAACTAAATCATAACACCTTAGTAATTAAGATAAATCAGAGCATAGCAATAAGTTCAATGACATGAAGTTAAAATAAGAACATGCTAGATCTAGTCATGGAGGTAGTGGCCAAGGTCACATCCACTCTCCGGTAGCATGGTATTTTTGTTTATCCCTAGTGAGGCAACAAAGTAAGGTAGAAAACCCAAGTGGATCGCAGAACTATCTGTCACGTTCACTGCACTAGCCACCCCCCGTTACTCCAACTAATGCACACGTTCCCCCTCACATGCTCTCATAAACATGCTTGATCATGACAAGTAAATAAGAACGGGGTACATAATATGCATCTACTTTCATAACTGAAACAAAACCATTGCAATCTCAAACATGTATTAACTCATAATAAAGATCCACCACAAAGGAATTACATAGATGACCGTAATCATGTTCAGCAGCTCATACGGTACTAATTAGTGAAGCTCATAGAGAGGAGAGATACATAAGTTACTTCCACAAACCCATAGTCCAGGGTGGACTACTCCCTCTTCATCATGGTGTCGGTGGAGATGTTGTTGGAGGGGAAGGAGACCACGCCGGCAGCGCCCCGCCGGAGTTTTCCCCCTCCAATCTTCAGCTCCAGGTCTCTGTTTCGTGGTTTCTCTGTTTTGGCGGCGCTCTCTTTCGCGAAAGCCCTGGGGGGTCTATATATAGTCGTTTTTAGGTCAAGACGAAGCTTCGGGAAGAAAGATCGACGACAGCGGAGGCCCGAGGGCCAGTTTGGTGGGTCCCACGTGGTCAGGGAATCTGGCCGCGTGGGCCCACCCCTTTTGGCCTTCTGGTCTCCGTTTCTTCGATTCCTTTGCGCCTACGTTTCGTTCCTTCCAAAAAAGTGATCCCCGTAAAGTTTCAGGTCATTTGGACGTCGTTTGGGTCCCTGAAACATCAAAATATAGAAAAAGGGGTTTTCTGACAGCGCAGGGTTAATTCCAGAAAAATGGGGAAGTTGTTAATTATCCCCAAAAATCAATATAAATCATGAATATAACCCTTTATGATGCAAATAACATGGAATAACATGTAATAAAATGTAAAGTTCATGTATGCATTTTACATGCATCACTAACCCGCGCACGAGGACTAAGAAAATCGTCAGCAGGTTAGGCTTGCAAGTGTGAAAAGGAAAGAAGCGCTTTTGAGGCGGTTGGTCGTTCCAACTCCAATCTGCCGACGTATGTACTCTCTCTGTTTTTTAATATAAGATATTTTAGTATTTATCCACATTCATATGCATGTAAATGTATGTAGACATGTTTTAGTGTGCATATTCACTCACTTTAGCATGCATATAAACAACATGTGCAATAGTTAAAACATCTTATATTAAAAAATGGAGGGAGTACGTGTTAGACATTATGAGCTACACCAGGCCAGCTTTGAGCGGCGGATCTCATTCCTACGCACTCTCCATGAATTTCGAGGGTTGCATTTAGTTCAAAGGTTATTTAGTGTTGAATTATCTGATCAACCCGAGTGTATATGGAAGCTTATTAATTCGGGATCCTTTACGGTGAAGTCTATGTATGCAGATTTTATGAATGGGCATACGGCTTTCCTTCGTAAATACATTTGGAAAATGAAATTACCACTAAAAATTAAGATTTTTATGTGGTTCTTATATAAAAGTTCATTTTAAAAGGAAAATTTGGCTAAACGTAATTGGGATGGATGTAAGAAATGCGTCTTTTGTTACTCAAAGAAGTCCATTCATCATCTTTTTATTGCATGTTCTTTTGCTAAATTTATATGGACAATTGTGCAATACTCGTTTAATATTACCCCTCCGGCCAATATAACAAATATGATTGGTAATAATTGGTTAAATGGAATTGATAAACCCACTAAAACACAAATTTGAGTCGGGGTTTGTGCTATAGTCTGGGCTATATGGAATTATAGAATGATATGGTCTTTGACAGGGTGACAAATACTCCCTCTGTATCAAAATATAAGATGTTTTAGCATTTTTTGACCCACATGTATCTAGACATGTTCATGTGCAAGATTCACATTCATGTCTAGATAAATGTGGATCCAAATATGCTAAAACATCTTATATTTGATACGGAGAGAGTACTCACTTTTTACAGGTTATACATATGGCTACTTTTGGATCCAATCTTGGGCATGCCTATTACCGGCGGGACAGAGGCCACTTATGGATTTTGGATGTACATGACTCCAGATGGTTGCTCGGGATATCTTCAACCCGGGTGGTTGGCGGCATTCTAGAAGAATTCACACTAGTAGAAAATGGCCCATCCGTCCCGGTTCCAGAGGGCCTTTCGTCCCGGTTTTCCAACCGGGACAAAAGGTCGGGACAAAAGGGGGGGGGGGGGCCTTTCGTCCCGGATGTTTACGAACCGCGACCAATGGGCATCCACGTGGCAAAGGAGGGCGTCCCAGTTGTCATTATCCTCTTCTTCTTCATTTTCTTCCATTATAACCCCTCTTTCTCCGTGCTTGGTCCAACAATTATAACCGGACATGAAACCGGACTACAACAGGTGGACGTGAATGGTTTTTGAGGTAGAGTAATCATGCATATTCTTGCAGACACTACATGGACAAGAAATAAAACCATTCGACGGCTTGTTTTTCTCAGCCACACGAGAAAACTATGCATGCCATTAATATAGTCGGGACAACGTCGACCACTGTACATCCATTGCCGGCTCATCTGCATTATATAAATATATCAAAAACCATTACACTACATCATGATTATATAATAGTGACCAAATTAATTAATACAAGTTCATCACATTAAAACCAAAGTAGAGTAGTGCCCAAATGTAATACATAGTTCTCATAAAACATACATTAATTGAAACTAACATACATCTATCTAAATAATTTAAATCCAACAACAAATGCGATCAAAATCGCAACTAAGCTAATTATTGAACCAACATTATAATGATACCAAGCATCTTGACTAATGGCATATTTTCTAATCTTTTTAATCTTCAAGCGCATTGCATCCATCTTGATCTCGTGAGCATCGACGACGTCGGCAAGCTTGAACTCGTGTTCATCGACGATGTCGGCAAGATTGAACTCCAATTTTATTTTCTCTTCTAGGCATTAGAGACGAAGATCTTCACTTCTTTTCAATTTTGCTTTCAAATCATTGTTTTCTTTTACAAAAAACTCGACAATAGGGTCGGTTGGAATTTCCGGTTCAACTACCTCCTAGATAAAAGCGTCTATGTCAAGTTGGTAGGTATAGTTGTTATAAACACGAAATGAAACAAATAGTTATAAAAAATATACCACATCCGAATCATAGACCGGACGAGGGCCGACGGGGGCGGATATCAAAACCATGACACTATACATATAAAAAAACATAAGAAAATTATACAAGAAATAACTATGCATTTAAATCATACAAGTAATTTTTCTTTCAAATAAAAGATAAAAAAAGAGGCTCACCGAGGTGGTGCCGGTCACGGGACGGCGCGGGCTATCGACGGCGGTGAGGACGGGGACGAGACGATACTAAAACCCACAAATCATAAATTAATTTGAGCTCAAAATGCATATAAAAAAAATGAACTCCCTAACTTAGGCATTTCATCAAACACCTAGCTAGCACTACAAAAATGAAATGAGCTAAACTAGCAATGAAATGAGCTAAAGTAGCAACGCCGGAAGAAATGATGAAGTTGCTAACCCTTGAATAGATGGGGTGCCTTCAATCTTCACAAATGGTGAAAAAAAATAGGGATTAACTTGAGTGAGGGAGAGGAAATGGAGGAGAAAAATGGTGAAGTTTCGAGCAATGAAAAATGGAGAGGAGCCGGGGTGGAAGAAGATGATATAGGGGAACCTTTGGTCCCGGTTCGTGTTACGAACCGGGACGAAAGGGCGCGCTGGGCCAGCCTCTGCGCATGCCGCGACCCTTTGGTCCCGGTTCGTGTTACGAACCGGGACGAAAGGGCGCGCTGGGCCCGCCTCTGCGCATGCCGCGACCCTTTGGTCCCGGTTCGTAACAGGTTCCTGACGACCCTGCTCTACCCCATTTGTCTCGGTTCATAATTTTGGGCGAGACAAAAGGCCCGAACCGAAGGTGGTTTTTCTACTAGTGTCAAGATGCTTAGAAGACGACAAACTCTTTTTTATTTGGTTGGTTTATTTTCGTTTCCACGCTGTGTGATCCTTTAATTGTAATAAGTCATACTTTGATACTTTGCAATAAAAAAAACGGTGCTGATGCAGAGACTAGTGGTATGCTTCCATTTCTAAAAAAAAAAAAACGGGTGGCCCGCTTCTTCTTCTCAAGCGTTTCCGGCACATCGACCGATCGATCTGGGCTAGCTAGTAAATGTCGTGGCCTAGCTAATTGATCAAGCTATCATATAGCGGCGCCTGCATCCAAACTGCATGCGAACCAAATTGGCAACGATCGAGCTGGTTGCTGTACCACCCACTGCACAGTCGCATTCCTCAAGTTGTACCGGTGTCGAGACAGATCGCCGCCTGATGCGTGCATGATCTCGACCGATAGACCATCAGTCGGACTGCCTAGCTTGCATGTGCGCGCGGGACACGGACGACCAGTGTACGGGGGCGCCGCCGCGCCGGGGAATAAGACGGAGGGCGGTGGCGTACAAACGCAAGGGAGCGGAGCGAGCGAGGACCCTAGCTAGCTCCGTTCCGTTGGCCGGCCGGCGACAAGGGGATGCGTGCCGGCAGCGGAACAGCGCCGGACTTACTTGTCCGCTCCTGTAGGTAGCAACCAGGCGCTGTAGCAGGCGCCCCACACATCTGTAGAGCTATCTAGACCCGCCGCTAGTTGGCGAGGCTCACACGGGCGCCCATGCAGCTTGTACGGTTGCCCCTCGAACCGTCGCAAGCCTGGACCGGCCCGGTCCATGCGCTACATAGCTACTATCATGATGAAGGTGGTGACTTGGAGCGCTGCTTTGGTATTGAGATCGGCCTATGGTTGGTTAGACTCGTCATCATCGGTGTATGTGTTAGATATTTTGTTTAAGAGATGTGTGCGTTTTTTGGTCGTCTGCATAGTGTTGTGATAGATTTGTGGAGATACCATCGCGAGGGTCTCGTTTTTTTTTTTTGGCTCGCTTGTTCGACATTCATGGCTAGCTTTACTTGGCATGCGGATTATTTTCTAATATTACATGGTTGTGTGCATCGACTGATGGATAAGCCGAAGGTTATCCTCTTTTACAAAAGAAAAAAAATTAGTCCTGCAACTCCATGTATGATTTAGTTTTCCATATTTCCAGTAAGAGTGAAACGCACCGGAGGTCACGAAGTTGCGCGAAAAGTAAGTATTGGTCACCAAGTTGAAAAACCTCAATAATTGGTCACCAAGTTGTGGATTAGTCAATCTTTGGTCACTCCGTCAAGACGGACGTTAAGTTGGTGACGTGGCAGTTTATTTTTTACAGAAAAACCCCCAAACTTTTGTTTCTCCTAATTGTTAGGTCATTTTCAGTATTTTTTTTTGCCTAGCCCAGGTACTGATGCACGCCATCCCGGCACCGGCGGCCGGAACGCCGCGACGCAGCATGGAGAGCTTCGTGGCTGGGCCGAGCTCGTCCAGCTCGCCCTGCTGAGCGGCGTCAGCGTCTGCGTCGCTATCGGCTAAATAGCGCGGTGAGGAGGAAGATGGGGAGGAGGAGCCGCGGCTTGCGGAGGAAGCGAGGTTGGCCGGGCCCCGGAACAGCTTGCGGAGGTGCTGCGTAGGGCCAATTTCTGTTCGAAGGTGTGATTTTCTTGGGATTTCTTTCCTGGGTGGTGGTGGTGGAGTGGGCCAAATGCCTACGGCGAGAGGAATGATTGGATTGGGGGATCCTAGTGGAGTTCTTGGTGGCGGAACGCTAATTTAGGATTGATTTCTCCTCTGCTCGCCCTCCAACGGAGATTGGAAGGGGATTTGGTTGTTGCATGCGCGTGGTCCAAATCCACAGCAAAATGGGACAAAAAGATATAATAAATCCAAGTGGACGGCAAGAGGAGAGAGATCTTTGACAAAGCCCAGGTACTGATGCACGCCATCCCGGCGCCTGGCCGGCCGGCGAGCGCGCGTGCACGGCTGCTAGCAGCTCGAAAATAAATACGGAGAAGGACCTAACAATTAAAAGATATAAAAGTTCAAGGTGTTTTTTGTAAAAAAAACAGACTGCCACGTCAGCAACTTAACGTCTGTCTTGACGGAATGACCAAAGATTGACTAATCCACAACTTGGTGATCAATTATTGAGCTTTTTCAACTTGGTGACCAATCCTTACTTTTCGCGCAACTTCGTGATCTCTGATGCGTTTCACTCTTCCAGTAACCTTCGAAGCACAGTTTATCCCTCTTGAACTGACCGGGAGGGTAACTGATGTGCCATGAGACAAGATAGTTTAGGGTTTAAGTGAGTCTGAAAAATACCTTGAAAAGGTAAGCCAAACACGTAATTTGAGAAGCGAAAACGTGGATATTTGCCACGAGAGGGATCAACGTTCTTCCAGAGATATATTTTTTTACCTTGAGGATGTCCTTGCCCATGCCTGGCTTTGGTCTTCACACATTTACTTGCATGATATCCCTACTCATATGTCACGATGATGTAGGACGATAGTATACATCGCGAAGCCAAAAAATCACTTGTGCACGCAATGATGTGCAATTTTTGCAAGGATCGATATTTTGTCAAGTCTAGCATTGTGTGCGCTCTTGGTGTAGAGTTATGGTTTTTATAACATGAGGAGCTACATGGATCAAAAATATTAGGAGTCTCAGTAAAAACCCAGTGGGAGCAAAGGTGATGCATCAGATGGACGCCAAATGATTGATATTATACATCCCGGACCAGCACATCTGGAAGACCGAACATGTAGATTTTTAGTTTGCAAAGTCACCACATGTGTCTCGTTGTTGACGGGTACGTCATCTACGCTGAAAGTGGCTATCCTAGCTCAAGGACAAATTTTACAATGGCAGGTGGCCTTCTATTAATTGGCATGCCGCTGCCATTATATATTCCAGTCTGCAATAATCGCTTAATGCTTTGTTGTCTCTTCCTCTATCTTGTTTAAATATACTTGAGTACCTTTGCTTGTGGCGGCAGGGCAGATCGAATGTCCATCTTTCCTCAATAAGATCGAAGTGTAAGCTAGCAGGCACTCCATGGATGCATGCATGTATCACCCTCGTACGACTGTGCGGTCCATGGTGTGCAGGAAGAGCATCTTATTATATATACTGGATATATGTATATATAGCAAGTAGATGCGTACGTGTACGTACACCCATACACCAGAGCTGGCTGATCGCTTTCAGGCCACAGGCGACGCATCATTGCGCACGAGAGAGACCAAAGGTGTGCAAACAAAAAGTGTCAAGGGGGAGGAACAGCACGGGAGAAAGATTTGGATCGGCAGCGAGCCATGGGCTGAAAGGGACAAACTCTCTCTTATCTTTGCCCTCCCATCTTTGGACATGGCTAATCCAAATCATTGAGCCACCCCTGGTGATCAACAGAGGAATAAAACCTCCACCCCATGTTGCTAAAGCTACATATAAACAGTTCGAGAACAATGCCATGTGGAATTTATTAACTTTGCGTCAATGCGAAGGAATCATTCTCGGGTGTGGATGTAATCGAGACCCATGGCAATTAAACTGGTGCTAGATCTTGTTATCCATGGCAATTAAATGGTGCGTAGTTATCATAAGACAAGAGATAGCAGTAGTAGCAGCTTGCAAGTTGCAGGCTAGCGATGGATGGACCGTGTACACCTCACTGGCGCAAATGGAAACATTCTCATTGTCGTCTCCCCATCGTGGGTTGTCCCTCTCTCTCAACGTACGTACGGGTGATCGACGGAAGCTGGCGGCACTTTCAGGGGAAATAGAAGGGAGAAACGATGGTCGATCGTGAAATCCAGTCTTTGACAGGGATACCTACAGGGCTCTCCCTTTCTGCCCAAATTTCCCGCGCGTCGGTCGGTGATTTGAGGTCTCATGGTTGCAGTCTAGTCGATCTTCGGAGGGTGACCGTCCACCAACTCTTTCGGGGGGAAATGTAGAAGAGCACGGATCGATTTGAGGGCTACGCCGGCGTCGGAGAAGATGTTTGATGGCCTTGTCACTTGTCACTCTGGCAGCAGGATCGCGTGCTGGAGTCACCTGCGCCATCCGATGGATCGAGCGCGGCTGCCTTCGCCATGAGACCGATGAGAGCATCTCTAGCACATCCCTTAAAAAATGGTCAAAAACCTGAATATTTATAGTGTCGGTAGGCAGCATAGGTTTTCTTTTAGTAATAACACTAGGCATACATAAGCTTGTTTAGCACGTGCAAACTCATACATAAACTTGCAAACCGTGTTAAACTGGTCCAATAAGTTGTAAAACGGGTGCAAAATTAGTCCAAATCATCATAATGCTTATATTTTGCGAAAACCACATTGTCACCGCTCACCGGGTTTCCAAGTTTATGTATGAGTTTGCACATGCTAAACAAGTTTATGTATGTCCAGTGTTATTAACTCGACCGACTCTCAGCTGCCGCGCCTCCGCCACATACAACGACTCCGCCATCGACTACTTCCGCTCCGTCTGCAGCTCCGCCGTCGTCGACATCCACTCCCCCGCCGTCGACTGCCGTCATCTCGCCGTCGCGGTTCCTAGGAGCTCCGTCGTTCGCGGAAGTCGCGGCGCTGCCTCCGCTGATCATGGCGGCCCCGCAACGCCCGCCGCACGGTGGGGCGCCTCCGCGACCGTTCCAAGGCCCACGGATGGGTCCTCCGCGCCCCGCTGCGTCGGCTTTGCTGCAGCCACAGTTCCAAGGCACGGGTGCAGGACTTCAGCAAGGGATGACGCATCAGACCGGAGGGTCGGCAGGCGTCGCTTCGGCGCAATTCAGGCCACCGTCGAGCACTCCTCTGTTTCGGCCACTGCAGAACCCTTCACGCCAACCTGGGCCGCCGACATACATGCCCGTGCCGCAGCAGATGCCGTACCAAGTATCGCAGCAAATGCCGTACATGCCCGGGTCGGTTGGCGTTGCATCGATGCCTCCGCTTGGGTACCCGCCGGTGCAACAGCTCCAAAACCCTCCGTTTGTTCAGCCGGCGGGTCAGGTGGCGCGACCCAAGAGGAAGAAGAAGGGCGTACAGCAGGCCGCGTTCCAGCCACAGCTTCATCAGAACAATCCACAGTTGATGTGCCTCCTACACAGCAGCAGCCGGGTTTGCAGCAGCAGTTCTTCACGCCACCCCCCGTTCAGATGTCGGGACAACCGCTGTTTGTGCCACCTTCAGGGCCGGCGGCTGCCTCTGAGGTTGCGGGCAGTGGTAAAGGAAAAAAAGCTACTAAATGTTGGAAGTGTGCGGTTGATACACACTCTACCAAAGGGTATCCGGTGCAGCACTATTGCCATGTTTGCGACAACGGTGCACACCCAACTATCAGATGCCCGACTCTTAGGCTCCCAAAGCCCACGACTTTCATTGCTGGATATGGTACAGATGATACAATTTGCATGCAGCTTCCTGACAGTGTACACAAGGCGCACCTGGCGCCGGTGTGCTCACCTACTGCTCTGGTGAAGATCGTGGGCGAGGTTGTGCCCGCGACAGCCATCCAGAGTTTGGTTTCCAGGATGTGCCCTTCGACCTCTTCTTGGACTTGGGAGGCCCTACCCCATGGCGCTGATGCCTTTCTGATTGGGTTCCCCACTATTGAGGATCTTCATCGGATGGATGGTTTTACGATGGTTATTCCTTCTTTCAATGCTCAGGCTACTATTTCGATTTGGAGGACACACTAGTAGGAAACTGCCTTTCTGTGGATCCACATTTTGTGGCGCACCATTGAGCCGTGCGCCACAAAAAAAGATTCTGTGGCGCACCGAAGCTGGTGCGCCACAGAAAGTTTCACATTCTGTGGCGCACTAAGGTCCCATGCGCCACTGAATGCCTACTTTCTGTGGCGCATGCAGCATGGCGTGCCACAGAAATAAGATGGGTCCCACCACCATGCATCCTCTGGTGACTTTTCTGTGGCGCATGGGCCAGATGCGCCACATAATTTGACCTTTCTGTGGCGCATGGGTTGGGATGCGCCACAGAAAGGCAAATTCTGTGGCGCATGAGGCCATGCGCCACAGAAATCAGAACTTCTGTGGCGCACCAGGCCCCATGCGCCACAGAATTTTATTTTAAATCGGATCCCACCCCACCCCTGGATCGCCTTTTCAGTTTTGCAAAAACTCAAAGAAAATGATAAAACTTTCAAAAAATAAAATCCTTCGAGATGTAGTTAGGTTTTAGTGTCCAGTTGGTATAGAAATTTTGAAATATGAATTTTGACCTTTTTTGCAAAAACGAAAAAAAAATATTGACACGGCCATAACTTTTGCATACGACGTCGAAAAAATACGTTTAATATACCAAAAAAATCGTGAGAAAAAAGGAGCTCGATTTCACCTGGGTTTACCCGGTGAACTTTTCTCAGATTCGGGAAATCCCAAAAGAAAAAAGTAATTTCAAAAAGAAGATTTTTTTTACAAAATAAAAAAATATTCAAAAAAAATAAAAAAAATTCAATTTTTTTGGATTTGTTGTATTTTTGAAGTTTTTTGGATTTTTTTATTTTTTGGATTTTTTGAGCTTCCTTTTGAAGTTTTTGATTTTTTTGAATTTTAAAAACACATATATACACATACCACACATAAACTACACACATATATACACATACACAAGGGTTAAGAGGTTGATATAATACTATTAACAATAAGAACTTGAGTAGCATGAGGATAGTTGAATTGAATAGAACTTAGAAGTTAAGCGTGCTTGGGTTGGAGCAATCTGAGGATGGGTGACCTACTGTTCAAAAAATTCAAATATTTAGGGTTTTCCAAATTATTTCATTTTCTGAATTTTTCAGATTTTTTGGATTTTTTTTGAATTTTTCGAAAATCCAGATCTAGATCTGGCCGGTTTTTTAAATTAAAAAAAATCTGTGGCGCACCGGGGTAGGGGTGCGCCACAGAATTTCTGTGGCGCACCCCCAGATGCGCCACAGAATTGTTGTTTTCTGGCGCATCTGGGGGTGCGCCACAGAAATAAATTTTTGTGGCGACACTTCTGTGGCGCACCCACCATGCGCCACAGAAAGCGTTCTTGGTGCGCCACAGAAGGCCGTTTTCCTACTAGTGACACAAGATGTTCCCGCTAGGAGGGTGCTAGAGCAGGTTTGGGTCCATGTTCAGGGTGTCCCTTACACAGTCAGGCATTTTCCTGGTATTTGGGCTGTTGGTTCTCTTATTGGGCCGACTCTGAATGTCGATCTTATCACGCTGAGGGGTCGTGGCATTGTGTATTCTGGTGGGGATGCCGTGCTCCAAGCCACTTGAGAAGCAGCTGGATGAGTCTGGTCCTTATGTCGGCTCGGCTTGTGTGGTTAAGTTGAAGGAATATGCTTTCATCTTCCGCCGCGAGCCCGCGGGATTTTGCTCCTGACGCGGACTTTGTCCCTGGTGGCTCTAGGTTGACGAGGGAATATCTCCCCGGCAATAGTGCCAGAAACAATGCTTGTACGTCACACGTCAGTTGGGAACCCCAAGAGGAAGGATTGATGAGTGCAGCAGTAAGTTTTCCCTCAGTATGAAACCAAGGTTTAATCGATCCAGTAGGAAAACGAGGTTTGCTTCGAAGGTGTTGGTGAAGGAGTGTAGTGCGGCGCAACACCAGGGATTCCGGTGCCAACGTGGAACCTGCACAACACAACCAAATTACTTTGCCCCAACTTAACAGTGAGGTTGTCAATCTCACCGGCTTGCTGAAAACAAAGGGTTAAACGTATCGAATGGAAAATGATGTTTGTTTGCATAAAACAGTAGAGAACAATGATTGCAGTAGATTGTATTTCAGATGTAAAAGAATGGACCGGGGTCCACAGTTCACTAGTGGTGTCTCTCCAATAAGATAACTAACATGCTGGGTAAACAAATTATAGCTGGGCAATTGACAATTGATAAGTGCATATAACATGCATGTGTGAGTTGTGGTGTCTACTATGAGATTCATTTGGGCATTACGACAAAGTACATAGACCGCTATCCAGCATGCATCTATGCCTAAATGGTCCACTTTCCGGTTAACATCCGTACCCCTTCCAGTATTAAGTTGCAAGCAACAGACAATTGCATTAAGTAATGTGCGTAATGTAAACAATACATTCATCCTTGAATAAAGCATTGCTGTTTTACCCCTAGTGGCAACAACACATCTACAACCTTAGAACTTGCTGTCACTATCCCAGATTAAATAGAGGTTGAACCCAACTATCATGCATAAATACCCCCTCTTGGAGTCATAAGTATTCACTTGGCCAAGGCTTCAACAAGTAACGGAGAGCATGCAAGATCACAAATGACATAGACATGATAATATAATATTCAGCTCCACATAGGTATCAATATAAGTCAGATCCCAGCAAACACAACATGTAGCATTACAATAAGATGATCTTGATCATGATAGGCAGCTCACAAGATCTAAACATGATGGCACAAGTGGAGAAGACAACCATCTAGCTACTGCTATGGACCCATAGTCCAAGGATGAACTACTCACGCATCACTCCGGAGGCGGCATGGCGATGTAGAGCCCTCCGGTGATGATTCCCCTCTCCGGCAGGGTGCCGGGCAGAGCTTCAGGAACCCCCCGAGTTAGGGTTGACGACGGCGGCGGCAGCGAATATGTTCTGGATGAAAGGCTCGGTGTTTTAGGGTTTTGACGCCTCGGGGAATAAATAGGCGAAGGGGTGATGTCGGCGGACCCCCGAGGGTCCCAAACTACAGGCAGGCGCGGCTGGGCCCACTGCCGCGCCACCTGGTGGTTTGTCCACCTCGTGGCGAGTCTTCGTCTCTCCTTCGGACTCCGTGTACGTGCTGGAAAAATAGGGACTTGGCCTTTTGTTTCGTGCAATTCCGAGAATATTTCCAGAAGTAACTTTCTGAAACCAAAAACAGCAGAAAACAGGGAACTGGCACTGTGGCATCTTGTTAATAGGTTAGTCCCAGAAAATGCATAAAAGTGATACGAAGTGTATATAAACATGTAGCAAATGGTATAATATAAGCATGGAACATCAGAAATTATGGATACGTTGGAGACGTATCAAGCATCCCCAAGCTTAGTTCTACTCGTCCTCGAGTAGGTAAAACGATAACAACAAATAATTTCTGAGGAGACATGCTTTCACACAATCTTGATCAATATATTGCAAGGCTCATGTCATGAATGAAGTGACTCAAAGCAATGATCTATAGTTTGCTAACAAATAGATAAAGAGTAAACAATGAATCATATAAGCAAAAACTTTTCATGAATAGTACTTTCAAGACAAGCATCAAAAAGTTTTGCATAAGAGGTAACTCATAAAGCAATAGATTCAAAGTAAAAGGCATTGAAGCAACACAAAGGATGATTAAGTTTCAGCATTTGCTTTCAACTTGTAACATGTATATCTCATGGATAGTTGTCAACATAAGCAATATAACAAGTGCAATAAGTAAACATGTAAGAATCAATGCACACAAAGTTGACACAAGTGTTTGCTTCTAAGATAGAAAGGAGTAGGTAAACTGACTCAACATAAAGTAAAAGATAGGCCCTTCGCAGAGGGAAGCAGGGATTAAATCATGTGCTAGATCTTTTTAAGTTTTCGAAAGCATATAGAGAGCACAAAATAAGTATTTGAGAGGTGTTTGTTGTTGTCAACGAATGGTAGTGGGCACTCTAACCCCCTTGTCAACCAGACTTTCAAAGAGCGGCTCCCATGAAGGACGTTATCTCTACCAGCAAGGTAGATCATCCCTCTTCTCTTTTGTTTACACATGTATTTTAGTTTCTTTATAGATGACACTTCTCCCAACCTTTTGCTTACACAAGCCATGGCTAACCGAATCCTCGGGTGCCTTCCAACATTCGCATACCATGGAGGAGTGTCTATTTGCAAAATTAAGTTGCTTACTGATAAATCAGGGCAAAACATGTGAAGAGAATTATTAATGAAAGTTGTAATTAATTGGGGCTGGGCACCCCGTTGCCAGCTCTTTTTGCAAATTATTGGATAAGCGGATGTATATGCCACTAGTCCATTGGTGAAAGTCTGTCAGAAGTAAATGACAAGATTGAAAGATAAAACAACACATACTTTCTCATTAGCTATAAAACATTGACACAAATAAGGAGTAATAAAGTTTTGAATAGTTAAAGGTAGCACATGAAATATTTACTTGGAATGGCAGGAAATACCACATAGTAGGTAGGTATGGTGGACACAAATGGCATGGGTTTTGGCTCAAGTTTTGGATGCACGAGAAGCATTCCCTCTCAGTACAGAGTTTAGGCTAGCAAGGTTGTTTGAAGCAAACACGAGTATAAACCGGTACAGCAAGAATCACATAAAAACATATTGCAAGTATTATAAGACTCTACACTGTCTTCCTTGTTGCTCAAACATTTTACCAGAAAATATCTAGACCTTAGAGAGAACAAATATGCATCCCAAGTCTGAAAGGGCAAACTTGCCCGTAATCTTGTTTTGGTGATTATGACAACAAAAGCCGTGTTTAACAGTATGTTAAGCTTGTGACAGGTTCAAAGTTCACAAACAAAGAAGTTTTATGCTTGTGGAAATGCTCAGGTTTTATACTGGCCGGAAGTTCCGGATTGGCCCGGAAGTTCCGGCCCAAGGGCGGAAGTTCCGGCCTAAAACTTCCGGCCGACTTTTTTCGAAGAAAAAGGGTACTGTGGTCGGCCGGAGATTTGCCCGGAGGTTTGCCCGGAAGTTCCGGCTGCCGGAACTTCCGGCCCAACCGGAACTTCCGGCCTAAGTGAAAACTGTGTCAAACTGAGGGCAACGGCTAGAATTTCTGGAGGGGTATAAATACCCCTCCACCTACCTCCAGCTGAGTAGCTCGCCCAGAATTCAAGATCCCCATTGTTGCAAGCTCAAGAATCACTAGATCTCCCAATCCCTCCACCCAAACTCGTTGATCTTTGGAGGATTGAAGGAGAAGGCCCCGATCTACATCTTCACCGAGCCGTTTGTCATTTCCCCCTCATTCACTTGAGGGACCATTGCTAGGGTTTCCACTAGGAAAACCTAGCCCCCTATTGTACTCACTTGATTGTCTTTGTGACAGATTGTAGCTGTTTGGGAGCCCCCAATCCTTTGTGGGTTGTGCCCCAAATCGTTGTTGTAAAGGCTCCGGACTCCGCCTCGAAGGTTTCCGATAGTTGAAGTGAACCAAACCTTTGTGGTGCGGTTCACCGGAGAAGAGGGTGAGGCCTTTGTGGCCGTTGAACCATTGTGTTGGTTCACACCTCTCCAACGAGACGTACTCCCCTAAAAAGGAGGAACTCGGGATTACATCCGTGTCTCCGCGTGCTTTGACTTCGGTTACCTCTATCCTTGTTTACCGCCTTATTATATCGTGCTTAGTTGCTAGCTTGTCATATAGGTAAATTCACCGTAGTTGCATATCTAGAGAATTTACCTTTTGTGTCAAGCCTAAATTGAAAAAGACTAAAATTGGAGTAGCACCTATTCCCCCCCCCCTCTAGGTGTCATACCGATCCTTTCAATTGGTATCAGAGCTAGGCTCTCTTGTTTTGGGCTTAACCGCCTAAGAGAAGTATGACACAAAGTGAGGATGAGGCCGATCTTGCCAAGGCCAAAGAGACCATGGCATCCATGGCCGATATCAAAGTTGGAAACAACATTGACATCGTCCATGAATGACATGAATGTCAAATTTGATGAGTTGCGTGACATGCTCATGAAACTCACAAATGCCAAGGTTTCGGAAACCATCCCACTAGAGGGCATCTCTAACTCCGATGAAGGTGATTCCGAGGAGGGTAAAAAGAAAAATGAGAAGGGGGTGGAAACCACCTCCGGATCTAAACCACTCCTCCACCTCCTACCAAGCATGAAGATGGGAAGGAAGAGTACCATAACGTTCCGGGATGGTACCCTATCGACCCACCTATCACCACCCGCATAAACCCCATTGGTCCTCCACCTAAGCTTAATGCATTAGCTTTGCTAGTTGGCAACGCTCAATGAAATCTCATATTAACAGTGCCTCTATCGAGCTTTGGAGGATCATTGAAGATGGTACAAGGTTGCGGATCCAAGCAATGTGACAAGAAGAGAATTTGCCGAAAAGCAACTCAATGCCTCCGCACTCCATATGATTGAACTTTCAGTGGTGAAAGTGACAAGCATTATGTTCTCAATGCCACCACCGCCAAAGAAGCTTGGAATTGTCTTGAGGTTGCATTTCTTGGGAATGAAAGCATGAAGAGAAACCGATATGAGTCTTTGAGCAATGATGCCGAAGGCTTCTACATGTTTGACAATGAGAATCATGAAGACATGTATGGAAGACTCAAGACTCTTGCAAAGGCCTTCTTTGATGTGGGGGCAACCTATGTGGATGATGCTTATGTCAAGAGGAAGTATGTGAATGCTCTCTTGCCTTCGAGCCCATCGAGGTGAAGGCCATTCAAGGAAGACACAACTACAACGAAATGACATCCAATGAAGTTATGCAAGAAGTGCAAGCCTCCAAGGTTGCCACCAAGAATGCCGAAGATACCGTGCTAGGGCCATGGGGATGAAACAAGGCCCCTCACTTGCTTTGAAGGCCAAGGTGGTATGTCTTGATGAGGTTGAAGCGTGCCCAAGCAACATTGCTCCAAATGATCTTGAACCGGCTCTAAATGGTCATATAGCTCTTGCCACAAGAGAGTTTTGGCAAGACCCGGCAAAAGCTAAAGCCAAGGTTGATAAAGAGAACAACTCAAGTGGGAAGAAAGAGCTAGCCTCAAAGTGGAAGACGTGCTACAATTGTCATGACAAGAACCACTACATAAGAGAGTGTCCTTATGAGAACCGAGAGCAAAATGGTGGGAAGCTCATCCCCAAGGACCATTCAAGTTGATCCAAAAGAAGCCCGCAAGACCAAGGAAGCCTTTCTTCAAGAAGGCACCAAGAATTGTGTTGGTGGCACAAGAAGAATATGCCACAAGTGATTCCGAAGATGAAGATGCACCTACTAAAGAGGTAGCCGCATTGGCTATTGTATCAACTTCATCATCTTCTCTCTTTGAATCCCCCAATGAGAACTTCTCCACCAACAACGCTCGTTGCCTCATGGCTAATGTCACCGAGGTATCATCTCCTTCTCCCAAGACTATGCATGAAATGAGTGATCAATCTAGTCTTGTGATTAAGAAGAACTTGTTGCTTTCGATACTTTCATGACTAACTTGCAAGGTGAAGCTAAGGAACATGTTGAGTCTCTCATGAGACAACTATGTGCGGCCGAAGAACTTCTTCAAGAAAAGAGTAAGATTGAGAGAGAGGATTCTCTCACCATTGCCTCTTTGAATGCTTCCGTAGCATCCTTGAATGCCTCTCTTGATGAAGAGAGTGAAGAAAGATGTTCTCTTGAGGAAAGACTTGAGTCTCTTGATGCTAAAAATGATGATATCATTAATAAAATCATTAAGGATAGAGATCATGTCTTTGCTAAATATAAAGTGCTTAAAAAGGAGAAAGTTGAACTTGGGGTTGCTAATGCTAGACTTCTTGAGGATATGGAGAAGCTTGACAAGGCTCACAAGGCCTTGGAAACAACTCACTCCCTTTTAGTCAAGTCTCATGAGCAACTTCAAACTCAACTTTCTAAATCTAGCTCAACTAGCATATCTATTCTTCCTCGTGTTCATGAAAATGTTATTGAAGAAAATGTTAGTGCCAAGACCTCTATTCCCAAAGGTAAAGATAAGGGTATTGCTTACTTATTTGAGCAAAAACCACACAAAGGGAAGGAGGGTCTTGGTTATGTAGCCGAGCCCAAGAAGAAAGTGGGCAACAACAAGAAGATCAAGACCAAGCCCGCACAAGCCAAGACTTCCATTGCGGGTGGTAGTGCCACAAGGGGCAAGACCACTCGTAGTGACTTTGCGGGGCATAACAACCCCAACTATATTCTTTATGTTGATTATTATGGGGATGTTTATGCTCAATATGTTGGTCCATATGATGGTTACATTGATTACTCTATTTGGGTTCCTAAGACCCTTGTTGCTAACCAAAGAGGACCCATTGAGAAATGGGTACCTAAATCCAAGCAATGATTTCTTGTAGGACTATGCTTCCGGTGGATCGAAATGGGTGGTTGATAGTGGATGCACTAGTCATATGACCGGAAGCAAGGAGATTATGACGGAGTTGAGACCAAATCTAAATAACTCATCCGTCTCTTATGGTGACAAGTCAAAGGCGAGGTAAAGAGTCTCGGCAAGGTGGTAGTTGCAAGGGATATCACCCTTGTAAATGTCATGCTTGTTGAGTCTCTAGGTTACAATCTTATGTCCGTTCGTGCTCTTAATAAGATGAACTTTGATGTCCATTTTACTATTGATATGGTGGTACTCTTGAGGAGCAAGACTCTAAAGGTCATGTTCGTTGGGTATGTTGAAAATGAGTTGTTTGTGGTAGACTTTTCGGGGTCTACCAACACTCAAGCAATATGCCTATTCGGAAAGGCCGACGTGGGGTGGTTGTGGCATCGCCGCTTGTCCCATGTCAACATGAGAACTTTGCAAAGTCTTCACAAGGGTGGCCACATTCTTGGACTAAAAGAGGATGTTTCTTTTTCTAGAGATCGTCTTTGTAGGGCTTGTGTTGAAGGAAAGATGCATGATTCTCCCCATCCGGGCAAGACCATTATTTCATCAAGAGGATTTGGAACTTCTTCATGTTGATCTCTTTGGTGCCGTGCCTCAACCTAGTCTTGGTGGGAAGAAATATTGTTTGGTGATTGTTGATGACTATTCAAGATTTACTTGGGTTTATTTCTTCAAGACGAAGGATGAAACCCAACAAACCATCATCGACTTTTCCAATATTGTTCAACGCCAATACAATGTCCCTATTTTGGTCATTAGGAGTGATAATGGCTCCGAGTTCAAGAACTACACCTTAAATGAGTTTCTTAGTGAAGAGGGGATTCGTCATCAATATTCCGCTGCATATACCCCTCAACAAAATGGTGTAGCCGAAAGGAAGAACCGGACTCTCATGGATATGGCAAGGTCTATGTTGGCGGAGTTTAAGTCTCCGCTATTCTTATGGGCCGAGGCTATCTCCACGGCGTGTCACTCATCTAACCGGTTATTCTTTCGTGTTGGCAAGAAGTTTACATCTTATGAGATGCTCACCGGCAACAAGCCCAATGTCTCCTACTACCGAGTTTTGGTTGTAAGTGTTTCTATAAGAACAAAAGTGTTCGTTTGTCTAAATTTGAATCTAAAGCTTTAGAGGGTGTTTTTGTTGGTTACGGTGCCGAATCTCACACCTATAGAGTCTATGACAAGACCGTTGGGAAAGTCATAGAATCTTGTGATGTGAGGTTCGATGAGAATGACGGCTCCCAAGTGGCGCAATTTCATGTTTGTGATGTAGATAATGAGGAACCTCAAGAAGCAATAAGAAGAATGGGGGTTGGTTTCCATCGCCCCATTGAAATCCATCATGAGCCTCCTCAAGCAAGTCCTAGCTCCACTCATGTGGAGACTCCATCATCACAAGTTGAAGTTGCACCTTCTATGGAAGCAAATGATGCACCTACCCAAGAACAAGTTCAAGCCCTCCTCAAGTTGACCAGTGCTATTCAAGAACCAAGTTCTCCTATTGTGACTAGCCAAGGTCAAGACCAAGATCAACCCTCTCCTTCCTTTGTTGAAGATGCTTCAAGATGATCAAGGTCAACATCCGGTCAAGACGGGGACTCAAATGATCAAGATGATCAAGCGAAATTCCTCGCATCAATGAGGATATCGAAACCCGTCGTATAGCAAGAGTCAAAAAGGATTGGAGAAGAAAGAGTCTTCATCTAGAAATATCATTGTTAATGTCAAGAACAAGGTCACCACAAGAAAACAATTGGCAAATTTCAATGAACATCAAGCCACATCTCTATGGTGGAACCAAAGAAAGTCTTTGAAGCTCTTGAAGATCCGGATTGGTTGGAAGCCATGCATGAAGAGCTCAATAACTTCAAGCGCAACAAAGTGTGGAATCTAGTGGAGAAGCCAAAAGATTGCCTCAATGTTATAGGCACCAAGTGGATATTCAAGAACAAGCAAGATGAGCATGGAATGGTTGTGAGGAACAAGGCAAGATTGGTAGCTCAAGGGTACTCTCAAGTTGAAGGCATTGATTTTGGAGAGACCTATGCTCCCGTGGCTCGCCTTGAGTCCATCCGTATCCTTCTTGCATATGCATCACATCATAATTTCAAGTTGCAACAAATGGATGTGAAAAGTGCCTTTCTTAATGGTCCTTTAAAGGAGTTGGTATATGTTAAGCAACCTCCGGGATTTGAGGATCCACACTTCCCTAACCATGTCTACAAACTTGATAAGGCGCTCTATGGTCTCAAACAAGCACCTCGTGCTTGGTATGAGCACCTAAGAGAGCTATTGGTAGACCGTGGCTTTGAAGTGGGGCAAATCGATCCCACTCTTTTTACCAAGAGGGTTAAAGGGGAGCTTTTCATATGCCAACTTTATGTTGATGATATCATATTTGGCTCTTCTAACAAAGCTTTTAATGATGAATTTTCAAAGCTTATGACCGATAGGTTCGAGATGTCCATGATGGGAGAGTTGAAGTACTTCCTTGGTTTTGAGATCAAGCAATTGAGTGGAGGGACCTTCATCTCTCAAGCCAAATATATCCAAGACATGCTCAAGAGGTTCAAGATGCAAAATGCTAAAGAGAAGAAGTTTCCTATGGACACCAAGTGTCATCTTGAACTTAATCCAAAGGGTAAAGATAAGGATGTTGATCAAAAGCTCTATCGTTCTATGATTGGTTCTTTGCTTTATCTTTGTGCATCTAGACCCGATATTGTGTTGAGTGTAGGAGTGTGTGCAAGGTACCAAGCGGCTCCCAAAGAAAGCCACCAAACGGCGGTTCTTCGAATCTTTCGATATTTGGTTCATACCCCAAGGTTTGGTTTGTGGTATCCTAAAGGCTCAACTTTCTCTCTTGCCGGTTACACGGATTCGGATTGGGCCGGTTGCAAGGATGATAGGAAATCAACTTCCGGGGCTTGCCAATTCCTTGGTAGGTCCTTGGTGAGTTGGTCTTCTAAGAAGCAAAATTGCATATCTCTCTCCACCACCGAAGCCGAGTATGTGGCGGCCGCTAGTTGTTGCACTCAATTGTTGTGGATGAGGCAAACTTTAAAGGAATACGGTGTCCATTGTGACAAAGTGCCTCTTTTATGTGACAATGAAAGTGCTATCAAGATTGGCCACAACCCGGTGGAGCACTCAAGAACGAAGCATATTGAGATTCGCTATCACTTCATCCGTGATCACATCATCCGGGGTGACATTGAGCTTGGCTATATTCCCACGAAGATCCAACTTGCCGATATGTTCACGAAGCCACTTGATGAAGCAAGGTTCACTTATTTGAGGCATGAGCTAAATATCATCGATTCGGGGAGCGTCGCTTGAATATCTTGCATACACACCTATATCTTAGCTATATGTTTGGTTTAGGTGTAGGCATGGACATAGGGGGAGTGCGGTCCTAATCCATTGGACTATCCCTCCCCCCATTATGCCGATAGTAAGAACTCATTTTGTCTCTATATTGTTCATTTTATGAATTGTGAGCTTAAATGACGAGTAGTGGCGGTGAACCCAAGATATATCTTCGCGGTGTCACACCACATACACTCATACATGGTGGCTTAGGCCACCGCCATCTTCTTTGTGAAGATTTGATCTTTTGGAGCTTTATGGCCTTTTTGCCTATCCGTTGGTCTTTATGGAAAACACACTCAAATGATGCTTCTTTAAATGTTTTTTTGTGCCTCTTACCAAGTTTGAGTGTGAAGTACCATCTCCAGTGACTATTTCTATCCCAAGCCATGCATTGCTCCTTCCATAAAAACATGCTAAAACTCTTGCTCAAGTCATTTGTTGCCTTTCCGGAGTTTGTGGTAGTGGGGGTACCTCGGAATTTTCGTATCTGGTTCGGAACCTCCGGCGCCCGAAAGTTTCAGTCAAAATTTCGGCTAAGTCCCCGGGCTAAAACTGTTCTGTTTTTGCCCGGAGGTTTTGCCGGAACTTTGCCCGGAACTTCCGTCTCAACCGGAACTTCCGGGTTAAGTTTTCTGGGCGCTTTTATGCCAGGCCGCGGGGTGGACTGCTTCTTCCCGAGCAGTTCTTCCACCCCCGCGCCCGTGCTCTCTCTCTCCTCGCCCAGGAACTCCCCCACCACCCCATCTCCACCGCGGCCTTCCCGCCGCGGATTCCTCCGGCTTCCGGTCGGATCTGCATCTCCTCGACGAGGGGATCCCGTTCCTCCAAGCGGTTTTCACCATGGATGCCGGTACTTTCCTCTATTTCACATCTAGGACGAGATGCACTTTTCGTTTAACCTAGTAGAAATAGAGCCTTTTACTTGAATTCCTTTGGTGAAAACAATCATCTAGGCTTGCCCTAACATATACTAGAAACGATTTGATTTTTGTTAGCAATTTTTTGTTTGAGGTTCTTGTTCCTCTCGCAGCCGTGCAAACCGGAACTTCCGGCTTGGCCGGAACTTCCGGTTGGCCGGAACTTCCGCTGCGACCGGAACTTCCGCCCTGAAACAGGAAAAATGCTAACATTCAATCCACTTGTTTCTTGTTTCTTTTATCATCTGACTTGAGCACTTATCTTATGCTATCTTCTATCTGTTCTCAGCACCTAGTGGCTCTCGTGTCCGTCGAGCTGTTGCCAAGCGTACCGCTTCCCGGTCCCGTCCCACTAGTGGAGGAGAGGATGATCTTGTTCGTGGTGAGACTGCTGCTGCCCCTGTGTCGAAGAAACCTATGTCAAAGAAGAAGAAAAAAGCACCCGTGCCTGTTGTTCCTAAGCATCAAAGGGACTTCATTCCTTGGCGCTTAGCCTTCACCAATGAAGGCGAGCGCGACCCTGATTTGGACTCTTGCTTCTATCATGTTGAGCAAGAGGTGCTGTACAAGGAGGTATATTGCAAGCTTGGCAAGCACAAGGTGTGCCCTATGCAGCCCATTGATTTTGAACACTTGGAGAAGCAACAAGCATACTTTGGTGGGGCTGTAGCTGTGGTGGAGGCTCTTGGTTTGCGTCCTCTGATGGAGATTCAGTCCGACTACAACATCCACATGATTCATCAGTTCTATTCCACTGTGGTGTTTGACAAGACTCCTGCCCGTGGTATGACTTGGATGTGCGGCAATCACAAGCTCTCCGCCAACTTTCATGACTTTGCTGATGCTCTTGAGCATGATGGCCACCGGTATGGGTTTGCTAGCTGCACCAGGGCTTCCGGTGAACGCATGCACATTCAAGGGGCTGCTTATGATAAGAATGAGATGAGTGACCTATATGCTGATGATGGAGTGATTGGCAGCACAACGGGACTCCTTCCCGTTTATGACATCTTGCTTCGCATGTTCCGTCACACTATTGCTCCAAGTGGAGGCAACAACAATGAAATCCGTGGTGGTCTTGTCAATCTCATGGTCTATGCTCACACTGTTTTCATGGAAGATGATCCCAAGCGAATGCCTTTCCTATTGATGTGATGGACTTCATTTTTCATGAGATATATGATGCCGTGATAGGAAGGAAAGTGCCTCCATATGCTCCTTACATTATGAGGCTCATCAAGTCCAAGTTCCCTTTTGGAGATCATGATGTGCTTAACCCCGATGCAGCCCTCGGCTGCGACATTATTCATAAGCCTGTTTTGATGCACAAGAAGGCTGCTCATCTCAATCTCAACAAGGATAAAGGTCCTATGGCCACCGATGATGGAGCTAGTGGGTCTCATATCCCAAGTGATCCAAGAGTGAAGAAGCCCGGTCAACCCAAGCAACGCACATGGGCTCAGCGTGCACTTGACAAGATATTAAGGATGAATGTTTGCATTCACAAAGAGAACTTTCACGCGTCAGTGGAGAGGCACCGTGGTCTTATGAATGATTACATGATGATGCAGCATCTCAAGGTCCCCAACTGTCCTCCTCCTCCTCCTCCACACCTTCCATACAAGCGTTGGAACAACGCGACAGTTCAGTGGACTACTCATGTGCCGGATGATGCGGAGCTTGCGACGGACTCGTCGGATGATGAGTGAGGGACGTTAGATTGCTTTCTTTTCCCTTTTTGGTGTCTTGATGCCAAAGGGGGAGAAGTTTCTCCTAGGTTGCGGGATTTGCATGGGTGGAGCACAAAGTCTCGTCTTTTATTTGTTTCCGTTATGTTTTGTGCTCCGGTTATTTGTATTTGTCGCCTTTGTTGAACCTCCTATCTTATGCATGTGGTAAGACATGTGGAACCTTTTGTGAACTTATTTATGTAAAGACTATGTTGTGTTCCTCTATGTCTTGTATCTTGTTTGTGCAAGTTGTGTTTCTATGTCTACTTGTTTACTTGCTTGACTTGTAAAATATAGGGGGAGTGTTGATCCTAAGTTATGTGCATATTGTATTCAAATGCATCTTTTCAAGTTATGCACATGCTTAGGGGGAGCCCGTCTATATGTTGCAAATCTTTTTTCTTTTGTTGTCATCATCCACCAAAAAGGGGGAGATTGAAAGGGCAAACTTGCCCGTAATCTTGTTTTGGTGATTATGACAACAAAAGCCGTGTTTAACAGTATGTTAAGCTTGTGACAGGTTCAAAGTTCACAAACAAAGAAGTTTTATGCTTGTGGAAATGCTCAGGTTTTATACTGGCCGGAAGTTCCGGATTGGCCCGGAAGTTCCGGCCCAAGGGCGGAAGTTCCGGCCTAAAACTTCCGGCCGACTTTTTTCGAAGAAAAAGGGTACTGTGGTCGGCCGGAGGTTTGCCCGGAAGTTCCGGCTGGCCGGAACTTCCGGCCCAACCGGAACTTCCGGCCTAAGTGAAAACTGTGTCAAACTGAGGGCAACGGCTAGAATTTCTGGAGGGTATAAATACCCCTCCACCTACCTCCAGCTGAGTAGCTCGCCCAGAATTCAAGATCCCCATTGTTGCAAGCTCAAGAATCACTAGATCTCCCAATCCCTCCACCCAAACTCGTTGATCTTTGGAGGATTGAAGGAGAAGGCCCCGATCTACATCTTCACCGAGCCGTTTGTCATTTCCCCCTCATTCACTTGAGGGACCATTAGCTAGGGTTTCCACTAGGAAAACCTAGCCCCCTATTGTACTCACTTGATTGTCTTTGTGACAGATTGTAGCTGTTTGGGAGCCCCCAATCCTTTGTGGGTTGTGCCCCAAGTCGTTGTTGTAAAGGCTCCGGACTCCGCCTCGAAGGTTTCCGATAGTTGAAGTGAACCAAACCTTTGTGGTGCGGTTCACCGGAGAAGAGGGTGAGGCCTTTGTGGCCGTTGAACCATTGTGTTGGTTCACACCTCTCCAACGAGACGTACTCCCCTAAAAAGGAGGAACTCGGGATTACATCCGTGTCTCCGCGTGCTTTGACTTCGGTTACCTCTATCCTTGTTTACCGCCTTATTTATCGTGCTTAGTTGCTAGCTTGTCATATAGGTAAATTCACCGTAGTTGCATATCTAGAGAATTTACCTTTTGTGTCAAGCCTAAATTGAAAAAGACTAAAATTGGAGTAGCACCTATTCACCCCCCCTCTAGGTGTCATACCGATCCTTTCAATTGGTCTACTTGAGAGCTCAAAACAATTGCAAAGCATCAAATCGAAACAAGACAATGATCTACAAGAATGCATATGTCTTTTCCAATACCAACTACTACATGTAGCATTTTCTTTCTTCCAAACAAACACCAATAATTTATTTAAACATAAACTCTCCAAATGATAATATAATGCAGCAAGAGAGTATTTATAAACAAGTGCTAACAGCTCGAAGAGATGCATGAAAAACAGGAGCTAAAAGCACTGCAGTAGCTAGTTAAGAATACTCAACAAATATAAGTGAAGAACATGAGTATTCACATGAAAAAGCGGAGCGTGTCTCTCTCCCACACAAGGATTGCTAGGATCCGAATTTATTCAAACAAAAACAAAAATAAAAACACACAGACGCTCCAAGTAAAGCGCATAAGATGTGAAAGAATTAAAATATAGTTTCACTAGAGATGACCTGATAAGTTTGTTGATGAAGAAGGGGATGCCTTGGGCATCCCCAAGCTTAGACGCTTGAGTCTCTCTGAATATGGTTGGGATGAACCACGGGGGCATCCCCAAGCTTAGGCTTTTCACTCTTCTTGATCACATAATATCACCCTTCTCGCTTGATCCTTGAAAACTTCCTTCACACCAAACTCAAGACAGTTCTCATTAGAGGGTTAGTGCATAATCAAAAATTCTCATATTCTGTAATGATACAATCAATCCCAAAGCTTCTGGACATTAGCTACAGCCACCAATGCTTTGTGGAGCAAAGAAATCCACACAAACACAGTAAAAGAGCGAATGCAAAACAAAAGGCAGAATCTGTCAAAAACAGAACAGTCTGGAATGACGAATTTTTTCGAGGCACTTAAGTTGCTCAGATGGATCTGGCCTAAAATAATGAAAGTTGCGTACATATCTCAGGAATATGCGTGATTTTTCTCAGAATTTTTGAATTTTCTACAGGGAGATAAGCTCAAATCCGTGACAGCTAAAAATCTGTCACTGCGCAGAAATCCAAATCTTGCATCAACTTTCAATATAGAACTTTACTTGGCACAACATTGCGATAAAATAAAGATACAAAGGAGTTGCTACAGAAGTAACAAAACTCCTTGACTCAAAGAAAACAAAAATAACAGCAAATAAAAACGATGGGTTGTCTCCCATAAGCGCTTTTCTTTAACGCCTTTCAGCTAGGCGCAGAAAGTGAAAATCAAGTGTTGTCAAGAGAAGAAGCATCAACATCATAACTTGCTCTAACAATAGAGTCAAAAGGTAACTTCATTCTCTTCCTAGGGAAGTGTTCCATACCTTTCTTGAGAGGAAATTGGTACCTTATATTACCTTCTTTCATATCAATGATGGCACCAACAGTTCGAAGAAAAGGTCTTCCCAAAACAATAGGACAAGATGCATTGCATTCAATATCCATAACAATAAAATCAACGGGGACAAGGTTATTGTTTACTGTAATAAAAACATCATTAACTCGCCCCAAAGGTTTCTTCATAGCATTATCAGCGAGAAAAACATCCAAATAACAATGTTCCAAAGGTGGCAAATCAAGAATATCATAAAGCTTCTTGGGCAAAACTGAAACACTTGCACCAAGATCACACAAGGCATTGCAATAAAAATCATTCACCTTTACCTTAATGATGGGTTCCCAACCATCTTCTAATTTCCTAGGAATAGAAGCTTTAAGTTTCAACTTCTCCTCCCTAGCTTGCAAAAGAGCATTTGTAATATGCTTTGTAAAAGCCAAATTAATAGTGCTAGCATTGGGACTTCTAGCTAATTTTTGCAAGAACATAATAACTTCAGAGATGTTACAATCATCAAAATCAAAATCATTATTGTCAATGGTGGTGGAACCATTGTCTCCAATAGTTTGAAAAATTTCAGCACTTTTATCAGAAAAAGTTTCAGCAGTTTTAGGCAATTTCAAACGCTTTGCAGAAGTAGTAGAGACATTACCAACACCAATAACATTACCATCAATAGTAGGAGGCTTACTAGCATGTAAACATTAGCATTACTAGTGGTGGTGATAGTACAAACTCTAACTATACTATTCTCTTTTTCAAGTTCTTCCTCTTTTTCCCACCTAGCATGCAATTCAGCCAACATCCTAATATTATTATCAATTCGAACTTGGATGGCATTTGCTGTAGCAAATGACTTAGTATCTTTAACTTCATTAGGCATAACTTTCAGTTTTAGAATTTCAACATCATGAGCAAGACTATCAACTTTAGAGACAAGATCATCAATTTTTTCAAACTTTTCCTCAACAGTTTTATTGAAAGCTTTTTGTGTGCTAATAAATTCTTTAAGCATAGCTTCAAGATCAGAGGACACACTTCTATTGTTGCTGTAGGAATTACCATAAGAATTGCCATAACCATTTGAAGGATAAGGCTTATAGTTGTTGCTACCAAAATTATTCCTATAAGCATTGTTGTTGAAGTTGTTGTTTTTAATGAAGTTTACATCAACATGCTCTTCTTGAGCAACCAATGAAGCTAAAGGAACATTATTAGGATCAACATGAGATCTACCATTCACAAGCATAGACATAATAGCATCAATCTTATCACTCAAAGAGGAGGTTTCTTCAACAGAATTTACCTTCTTACCTTGAGGAGCTCTTTCGGTGTGCCATTCGGAATAGTTGATCATCATATCATCAAGTAGCTTTGTTGCTGCACCTAAAGTGATGGACATAAAGGTTCCTCCAGAGGCTGAATCCAATAAGTTCCTTGAGGAAAAATTTAATCCTGCATAAAAGGTTTGGATGATCATCCAAGTAGTCAGTCCATGAGTGGGACAATTCTTCACCAAAGATTTCATTCTTTCCCAAGCTTGAGCAACATGTTCATTATCAAGTTGTTTAAAATTCATAATGCTACTTCTCAAGGATATAATCTTAGCAGGAGGATAATATTTCCCTATGAAAGCATCTTTGCATTTTGTCCAAGAATTAATACTATTTCTAGGCAAAGAAAGCAACCATTCTTTAGCTCTTCCTCTCAAGGAGAAAGGAAAAAGTTTCAGTTTTATAATATCCCCATCCATATCCTTATACTTTTGCATTTCACAAAGTTCAACAAAGTTATTAAGATGGGCAGCAGCATCATCAGTACTAACACCAGAAAATTGCTCTTTCATAACAAGATTTAATAGAGCAGGTTTAATTTCATAAAATTCTGCTGTAGAAGCAGGTGGAGCAATAGGAGTGCATATGAAATCATTGTTGTTTGTGCTAGTGAAGTCACACAACTTAGTGTTCTCAGGAGTACTCATTTTGAAAAAAAAAAACCGAATTAAACAAGTAACTAATTTTTTTGTGTTTTTGATAAGAGAGCAAACAAGACTAAATAAAAATAAACTAAGCAAGACAAATAACAAAGTAAAGAGATTGGGTGTGAGAGACTCCCCTTGCAGAAGCAATTCGGTTTTCCCCGGCAACGGCGCCAGAAAACGTGTTGGTGCTCTAGTTGACGAGGGAATATCTCCCCAGCAATAGTGCCAGAAACAATGCTTGTACGTCACACGTCAGTTGGGAACCCCAAGAGGAAGGTATGATGAGTGCAGCAGTAAGTTTTCCCTCAGTATGAAACCAAGGTTTAATCGAACCAGTAGGAAAACGAGGTTTGCTTCGAAGGTGTTGGTGAAGGAGTGTAGTGCGGCGCAACACCAGGGATTCCGGTGCCAACGTGGAACCTGCACAACCAAATTACTTTGCCCCAACTTAACAGTGAGGTTGTCAATCTCACCGGCTTGCTGAAAACAAAGGGTTAAACGTATCGAATGGAAAATGATGTTTGTTTGCATAAAACAGTAGAGAACAATGATTGCAGTAGATTGTATTTCAGATGTAAAAGAATGGACCGGGGTCCACAGTTCACTAGTGGTGTCTCTCCAATAAGATAACTAACATGCTGGGTAAACAAATTACAGCTGGGCAATTGACAATTGATAAGTGCATATAACATGCATGTGTGAGCTGTGGTGTCTACTATGAGATTCATTTGGGCATTACGACAAAGTACATAGACCGCTATCCAGCATGCATCTATGCCTAAATAGTCCACTTTCCGGTTAACATCCGTACCCCTTCCAGTATTAAGTTGCAAGCAACAGACAATTGCATTAAGTAATGTGCGTAATGTAAACAATACATTCATCCTTGAATAAAGCATTGCTGTTTTACCCCTAGTGGCAACAACACATCTACAACCTTAGAACTTGCTGTCACTATCCCAGGTTAAATAGAGGTTGAACCCAACTATCATGCATAAATACCCCCTCTTGGAGTCACAAGTATTCACTTGGCCAAGGCTTCAACAAGTAACGGAGAGCATGCAAGATCACAAATGACATAGACATGATAATATAATATTCAGCTCCACATAGGTATCAATATAAGTCAGATCCCAGCAAACACAACATGTAGCATTACAATAAGATGATCTTGATCATGATAGGCAGCTCACAAGATCTAAACATGATGGCACAAGTGGAGAAGACAACCATCTAGCTACTGCTATGGACCCATAGTCCAAGGATGAACTACTCACGCATCACTCCGGAGGCGGGCATGGCGATGTAGAGCCCTCCGGTGATGATTCCCCTCTCCGGCAGGGTGCCGGGAAGAGCTTCAGAACCCCCCGAGTTAGGGTTGACGACGGCGGCGGCAGCGAATATGTTCTGGATGAAAGGCTCGGTGTTTTAGGGTTTTCACGCCTCGGGGAATAAATAGGCGAAGGGGCGATGTCGGCGGACCCCCGAGGGGCCCAAACCACAGGCAGGCGCGGCTGGGCCCACTGCCGCGCCATGGTGGTTTGGCCACCTCGTGGCTCTTCGTCTCTCCTTCGGACTCCGTGTACGTGCTGGAAAAATAGGGACTGGCCTTTTGTTTCGTGCAATTCCGAGAATATTTCCAGAAGTAACTTTCTGAAACCAAAAACAGCAGAAAACAGGGAACTGGCACTGTGGCATCTTGTTAATAGGTTAGTCCCAGAAAATGCATAAAAGTGATACGAAGTGTATATAAAACATGTAGCAAATGGTATAATATAAGCATGGAACAGCAGAAATTATGGATACGTTGGAGACGTATCAGTCCCCTACTTTTGGCGTCGCAAGGGGGATGACGCCGATGATGAGCACGGTGGAGCTGAGGAGGGCTTGGATGGTCCTATGGATACTTCCGCTATGTCTAGATCGCATATTACTAGCATGGATGTTGATACCGCGCTTCCTCTAGTGCAGCGAATCTTGGAAAGACAGTGAACTCTACTCATGCTCATACTCAGCAGACTGTGGTGGCTATTACTCCTTATAATCCAAATCCGCAAACCCCTCGCGGAGTTCAGATTGTCTCAAGGATTCGTCAAGTTCCTCCGGGTTTGCTGCGTGTCGTTGGTGATGCGATCCCGCGTCCCGGGGTTTAGGAGCATCCTGTTCTGGAGCAGCAACAAAGAGATGACGACCTGGGACGCCTAGCTGGGCCGCAAGCGCGGCAACTAGCTACCTGCCTCGCAGTGGCGACCGATGGCCTGCAAGATGGACCGACGGTCCAGTCTGACCTGAAGGAGACAGGGGAGGCTCCTCGGGCCGCTTCGGCGATGGGCCTGGAGATGTGGGCTACTCGGGCCGCTTTGGAGCCCGGCATGGAGCTGCAGGTGCCTCGGCCAGCTACAGCGCTGGGCCTGGAGGCGCACGTGGTTGCCTTCGCTGAGCTGATGGCTCGCGGGGGTTCGCTCCACCAGGATGACCTGGCAGCTGAGCTGGGCCGTGGGGGGCTTCTACTCCGGCTCAGCCTCCCCAGGGTGGCCCAGACGCGACTTCTGCCGAGGCGGGGGTGGTCTCGACCCCGACTCTGACCACACCGCCTCGCTCTGCACGAGGGTTGCTGAAGCGGTAGCTGGGCCGGCTGCTATGTCAACAATGCCATCCCAGCCGCTCGCTTCTACGATAACAGCGGACACCGCCGGAGGCTCCGTCACGCCATGTACATCATCTCCCACTGCGTCGGCTTTTCCTGATGGGGTCACTATGACCCGTCGTAGTGAGAGGTTTGGGGTGGCTTTGGATGGAGCGTCGGCGACGGATGAAGACTCTCTGAAGAAGGCTATGCGTCGCAAAGTTGTGCGCAACTTGGACTTTCGCGGTACGGAAATGAATTCAAAGTCTTTTTTGTCTGTTTCTCCTAATTCCATTCATTCAAAGCTCACTAGTGTAGGATTTAATCTTGGCAGTAGTAAATCTCAAGTAGATGTGTCAACTAAACTCTTGAGGCATATGGAATTTGACCGTCTCAGGGTTATTCCTAAAGTTTCGACTGGGTTGACGGCCACATATATGGATGATGAAGAAGCGAATGCCACATCAGATGGTCAACTTCTTTCTCATCTAATTGGTGAAGTGTCGGAGGTTGGTTTGGTTGACGACGGTTTGTCCTCATTGTATGAGTTGAAAGCATCCAGTCGAAAATCAAAATCTTCCTCTAACAAGGTGTCTTGGAAACGAGCAAAGGTCTCTAAATCTCCCAATGTTTCTCAATGAATGGCATGTTCGCAAATAGCAGAGGTCTTGGTGACTTGGCTAAACATTTGCACTTTGCTGGTTGCATTCGGGATAATAATTTAGATTTCTTAGCTATTTCTGAGACGGGTAGGCGCGAGTTCTCGCAACCTCTATTGAACCGACTTTCGGGCGGTATAGACTTTGCTTGGTACTCCCGACCTCCCCGTGGTCACTCCGGGGGCATTTTACTAGGCGTCAGGACTGATACCATGTATGTATTGGCTATTTCGGATGGTGATTTTCATATTAAAATGCACATCCGCAACAAAGCCGACAATTTCATATGGAGTCTTGTTGCTGTGTGTGGGCCGGCCCAGGAGGAGGCTAAGACTGCTTTTTTGTGTGAGATGGTGAACTTAGCAGAAGATAACCCACACCCGATGATAATTGGTGGGGACTTCAACTTGCTTCGTTTTCCTTTCGAGAAAAGCAGGGCTCGGTTTGACAATCGTTGGCCTCTTTTGTTCAATGCAGTCATTGACAGCTTGAATTTAAGAGAGATTTCAATGGTGGGGAGACAGTTCACTTGGGCTAATTCTCTCCCTGAACCCACATACGAAAAATTAGACCGTGTACTGATGGATACTGATTGGGAATCTAGGTTCCCATTGGCGTCGGTATGGGCTCTAGAACGTTTTGAGGGTTTGTCGGACCATGCTCCCATTCTTTTAACCACATGCATGCCTAGGCCACCATGTAACCCGAGATTCAAGTTTGAACTTGGATGGTTGCATCGTGAGGGTTTCCATGAGATGGTTAAAAGAATCCGGGAAAGAGCGGTTGCTGGTGATATGCCTATCCAGAGGTGGAATAACAAGATCCGTGCATTACACACTCATCTAGTTGGGTGGGCTCGTCATACTACTGGTTTACTTAAAAATAATAAAAGATACGGCTATCCTCGATAATTGATGCCCTAGAGGCACTAGCGGAAGTTCGTTTGTTATCCACGCAAGAAATTGAGCTTAAGAGTCAATCTAATGCGCAGATAGCAAAACTTCTACATGAGGAGGAGTTAAAATGGTATCAACGGTCCAAAGCCCAATTTATCCTGGAAGGGGATTCGAATACTCGCTATTTCCATAGTATTGCCAATGGCAGACACAGGAAAAAGCGTATTCATTCTCTTGTCCAGGATGAGGGAACGATCGAAGGCCATGAACAACTCAAGTCGTATATTACTAATTACTATAAAGGCCTGTTCGGAGCACCAGAGGAAGGAAACTTCACATTGGATGAGTCTAGAACCGCTGATATACCCCAGGTTTCTGATGAGGAAAATTGCCTACTTACTGATCTCTACTCAGAGGAAGAAGTGAGAAAGGCGGTTTTCCAAATGAAACATAACACATCACCTGGACCTGATGGTTTTCTGGCCGAGTTCTACCAGAACTTTTGGGATGTTATCATGTCTGATCTACTTCAACTGTTTGCATGTCTTCATGATGGACAATTGGAGCTGTTTCGTCTCAATTTTGGTGAAATAATTTTACTACCTAAGGTTAATGAGCCAAAAAGGATTCAACAATTCAGATCTATATGCCTTCTTAACGTTAGTTTTAAAATATTCACTAAAGTGGCTACGATTCGGCTGAACAGTGTGGCAGACCATGTGGTTCGTCCGTTTCAGACTGCTTTCATGCAAGGTCGTAACATCCTCGATGGGGTGGCGATCCTACATGAAACAGTTCACAAGCTACATCGGAAAAAGCTGAATGGGGTAATTCTGAAAACAGATTTTGAGAAGGCTTATGATAAAGTCAATTGGTCTTTCCTTTAGCAGACTCTCGGAATGAAAGGTTTTTCTGAGGAGTGGCGTGCGTTGATAAATAGCTTTGTTTCGGGAGAAAGTGTAGCCATTAAAGTCAATGATGACACTGGCAAATACTTTCAAACCAAAAAAGGCCTTAGACAAGGTGACCCGTTATCGCCAATACTATTTAATATAGTGGCTGATATGTTGGCTATCTTGATCGAACGTGCTAAGTCTGAGCACCAAATTGAAGGAGTGATTCCACATCTAGTCGATGGTGGTTTATCGATTCTTCAATATGCCGACGATATAATTCTTTTTATGGAACATGACATCGAGAAAGCTCGTAACCTAAAATTGATTTTGTCAACGGTCGAGCAACTATCGGGTCTTAAGATAAATTTCCATAAAAGTGAATTGTTTTGTTTTGGCGAGGCTCAAGAAAATGCCGCCTTGTATGCTGAACTTTTCGGCTGTACGCAAAGTCAATTTCCTATCAACTATTTGGGTATTCCCATCCATTATCGGAGACTCACAAATGCTGAATGGAAAAAGGTGGAGGAGAGACTTAAATTATGTTTAAATAGCTGGAAAGGCAAACTCTTATCCCTGGAGGGGAGATTGGTTCTCATAAACTCTATACTAACAAACATGGTATTGTATATAATTTCATTCTTTCAACTGTCCAAAGGAGTCTTAAAACGATTGGATTATTTCCGGTCTAGATTCTTTTGGCAAGGGATAGTGAGAAGAAAAAATATCGACTGACTAAGTGGAGTGTGGTTTGCTGCCCTAAAGACCAAGGAGGGCTCGGAGTTCATGACCTTGAGGTCAAGAATAGAGCCCTACTGGGTAAATGGCTCTCCAAGCTTCTTTCTGAAGATGGAGTTTGGCAAACCCTCCTTAGGAGGGAGTATGTGGGCTCTCAAGCTGTATCTCAGGTTCTTTGGAAACCAAGTGATTCACACTTCTGGGCGGGCCTTATGGCTACGAAGAAGTTCTTTTTCCCGCAAGGATCTTTTTCAATTAGGGATGGATCAGAAATTCGATTCTGGAAGGACAAATGGTTAGGACATTCCACTCTCCAAGAACAATATTGGCTCTATATAATATTGTGCGAAACAAAAGCGACACGATCGCTAAGGTGCTGGATACCTCCCCACCAAATGTATCGTTCAGAAGAAGTTTATTAGGGACAAGACAAGCATCCTGGAATGCCTTGCTTCTCCGTTTGGAATCCATCCAATTGACGGAAGGTCCGGATAAATTTCAATGGAATCTAACGAAGAATGGTAAATTCTCGGTTGATTCTATGTATAAAGCTTTAATCCTACCCGAAGTACCAGTCGATATTAAGTATAATAACGAAATTTGGAAGATGAAGATCCCGCCGAAAACTAAAGTGTTTGCGTGGTATCTTCGTCGAGGAGTAATTATTACAAAAGATAACCTTGCCAAACGCAATTGCCCCGGAAGTAAAAGGTGTGTCTTCTGTCAGCATGACGAGACTATTACACACTTATTCTTCCAGTGTGATTTAGCTAGGTTTATATGGTCAGCCATCCAGATAGGTTCTACCTTATATCGCCCGCGTAGCATTGCAAACATTTTTGCCAATTGGCTAAATGGTGTGGATCCTAGGTTTAAACTCTTTAGCAGGGTGGGAGCGATTGCCGTTATGTGGTCGCTCTGGTTATGTATAAATGACAGGGTTTTACCGATAAAAATGCTTCTGTTATGCAGGTTATCTATCGGTGCACATCAACATTACGAGCATGGTCGGCACTGCAGCGTGTGGAGCATGGCGTTGCGTTTGGAAGCTGCGGCGAGGGAGTTATTCTCCCAGCATGGATGGCCACATAGTCTCCGGATCGACCTACCACCATCTTAGGCGTCCTTACAATTTCTCATTATGATATGTAATTCGCCTTTTTTAATTTCCGTCTTGGGTACAGGTGAACTTATAGCTGTGTGCATCCTAACTATGCAGAGGCCAGGTGTAATGCTTAAAGTTTTAAGTAATAAAATCCCTTTATCAAAAAAAGTGTTATTAACTTATTTTTATGAGGCTTAGCCAGCACAGGTTACCGGGGCGGATGGGGAGCTGCTGTGCCCCCAGGGACCCCCTATGTATCGCTTGTTGCGAGTCGAAAGCAACGACTCGCCTGCAGCAGAGAACATCGTACATGCTAAATGGGCCTGGGCGGCTGGCCCAGCGCGTGTCTGCAGCGACGAGCGCCCCAGCCCCAGCGTGCACCTCGCGCGCGTTTTTTTTTCATTCTTTTACATTTATGCTTTAAATATATGAATGATTTTTATGAACCTAATTAAATGTGAAACCAAGAAGATTTGTATCCGGGTCTACTTTGAAATATTTAACCATAGTACAAATTCAAAAATGCTTCATATTTTGAAAAATTGTTCATTTTTTAAAATGGTTTCCAATTTGAAAATGTTTCTAATTCTGAAAATGGTTCATTTCTTGAAAAGTCGGAACCATTTTCGAAAAATCGGAACCATTTTTAAAAATCGGAAGCATTTTTTTCATTCGGAACAATTTTCAAAAATCGGAACCATTTTTTTGGTTCAGAACCATTTTCAAAAAGGAACCATTTTTTTTGGTTCGGAACCATTTTAAAAAAGAAACCATTTTTTTCATTCGGAACTATTTTAAAAAATTGGAAACATTTTAAAAAAGAAATCATTTTCGAAAAATCGGAACCATTTTCAAAAAGGAACCATTTTTTTGGTTCGGAACCATTTTCAAAAAGGAACAATTCTTTCTGTTCGGAACCATTTTCAAAAAGGAACCATTTTTTCGGTTCGGAACTATTTTCAAAAAGGAACAATTTTTCGAAAAATCAGAACCATTTTGAAAAATCGGAACCACTTTTTTCATTCGGAACCATTTTCAAAAATCGAAACCATTTTTTCGGTCTGGAACCATATTCTAAAAGGAACCATTTTTTTGGTTCGGAACCATTTTCAAAAGGAACCATTTTTTTCATTCGGAAACATTTTCAAAAATTGGAACCATTTTTTCGGTTCGGAACCATTTTCAAAAAGGAACCATTTTGGAAAAATCGGAACCATTTTTTCATTCGGAACTATTTTTTCAGTTCGGAACCATATTCTAAAAGGAACCATTTTTTCGGTTCGGAACCATTTTTTAAAAATAATTATTTTCCAAAATATGGACCATTTTCGAAATAAACGAAAATTAAAACATAAAAAAGTAAATAGTTCAGAAAAAAAGAAACAAAAATGATTCGGATTTCGAAAATAAGGAAAAAGAATTTTTTTTAACTAAACGAAAAGAAAAATAAATAATCAAAAGAAACAAATAAGAAAGAAATGGAATAATAAAACGGAAAACAAAAATGAATAAAAGAAACGAAAAAACCGAAACGAAATCAGAAAAGAATATATGGACAAATAATGATGTATGAACATAAATACGAGGTCGGTCCATTGGCTGTGCACTCGCTCTTCGTGCGTGGACGTGCGAGGTTCGAATCACAGTGGTGCAAACGTTTATCACTTCTCGCAGCTGAGAAATAGTAATGGGCCGGCCCAGTAGAAAAACTTACACGGGAGATGCGGTGTTAGGGCACCTCTAACGGTCCTCCGCATCCGACCCTGTCCTTGTCCGAAGTTGTCCGAACGGACAAAGTAGGCCCTCCAACGGGCCGGCGCAAAGGGACAGTTGTCCGCGCGGACAGCCAAACTGGACCAAACCTGGCCCAAGTTTGGGGGAGGCGCGGACACGGCGCGTGTCCTCCCTTGTCCGCCCTGGCCCACGCGCCAGCGAGAGCGGCCGCTTCGGCTGGTCTTATTAAATGGGGACAGGTGGGGTGGGTGGCCGGCGTCGCTATCCACTCCCACTCCGGCCGAACCCTAGCCGCCCCAGCCCAGCGCCACCGCCACCTCCGCCCCAGCGCCACCGCCACCTCCACGGCGATGAAGAAGCCGTTCTGGGTCGCGTGGAAGGGCGGCCGGAACAACCACGAGGCATCGAGCTCTCGTGGCCCGCGTCCGCGAGCTCTTGCGAGCGTTCCTCCACGCCGCGCTCCCGCCGCCGCCGCCGATGCGGAGGCCACCCGCGCCGCTCGCAACGCGCGCCGTCGGGCGCGCCTGATGGCGTGAATCACACGCTCGTTGGGAGACCCCAAGAGGAAGGTATGATGCAGTTCAGCAGCAAGTTTTCCCTCAGAAAGAAACCAAGGTTATCGAACCAGTAGGAGCAGCAACTCTTCAGAAGGTTGTTGGTGGCTCGCACGGCGCAATACGATCACCAACGTGGAATCTGCACACAACACAATCAAACTACTTTGCCCAAACGAAACAGTGAGGTTGTCAATCTCACCGGCTTGCTGAAACAAATGATTAAACGTATGGTGTGGAAAATGAGTATTAAATTGCTGAGAATGAAAAAGGAACAGTTTGCAGTTTGTGATGGTTTAATCAGTGTAAAAGAATGGACCGGGGTCCACAGTTCACTAGTGCTGTCTCTCCATAAAAGATAACTAACATGTTGGGTGAACAAATTACAGCTGGGCAATTGACAAATAGTGAGCGCATGACAATGCATATACATGACATGTTGACTACTATGATATTTAATTGGGCATTACGACATAATACATAGACCGTTATCCAACAGCATCTATGACTAATAATCCACCGCCGGGTTGTCATCCGAGTCCCCCGTTGGTATTTAGTTGCAAGCAACGGATAATTGCATTAAGTAAAGTGCGTAATGTAAACAAACACATATGCCCGTGGACATAGCATCGTTAGGTTATCCCTAGTGGCAACAGCACATTCACAACCTTAGAACTTTTTGTCACTGTCCCAGATTAAACGGAGGCATGAACCCACTATCTAGCATAAATACTCTCTCTTGGAGTTACAAGCATCTACTTGGTTAAAACATCTACGAGTAACGGAAAGCATGCAAGATCTTAAATAACATATAAGATAGATTGATAATCAACTTGACATAATATTCAATATTCATCGGATCCCAGCAAACACAACATGTAGCATTACAATAATATGATCTTGATCATGTAGGGCAGCTCACAAGATCTAAACATGATGGCACAAAGTGGAGAGACAACCATCTAGCTACTGCTATGGACCCGTAATCCAAGGATGAACTACTCACGCATCACTCCGGAGGCAGGCATGGCGATGTAGAAGCCTCCGGTGACGATTCCCCTCTCCGGCAGGGTGCCGGGAAGAGGTTCTGAACCCTCCCGAGCTAGGGTTGACGGCGGCGGCGTCTCTGGATCTTTTCGTGGATTTTTGCTCAGGTACTTAGGGTTTTCGCGTCGGGGGAATAAGTAGGTGAAAGGGCGGCGGCTGGAGACCCCGAGGGGCCCACACCACCCTAGGGCGCGGCAGAGGGGCGCCCCGTGCCCTAGGTGCGTGTGGGGCCCTGGTGGCCCTCCTCTGTTGCTTCTTCGCTCCGTCAGGTGAGTTCTGGAAAAATAGGGACCCCCCGTGTAGTTTCGTCCAATTCCGAGAATATTTCCATACTAGCTTTTCTGGAATACAAAAACAGCAGAAAACAGGAACTGGCACTTCGGCATCTTGTTAATAGGTTAGTCCCAAAAAATGTATAAAAGTGATATAAAGTAGATGCAAAACATGTAGCAATTGGTATAAAACAAACATGGAACATCAAAAATTATAGATACGTTTGAGACGTATCAAGGAGCCGAAGAACGGCAGCGAGGGATGCCAGCCCTGCTGCCCCGCCGGAACCCCCACCACCCCCGCCTCAGCGCCGCCGCCTCCACAACGACACCCCCAAGGAGGAAGATGACGCCCGAAGCGCCATTGTCGCTGGCACTGACCGTGGTCAGTGCAGGGCTTTCGCCCGGAGCTCGCCATCATCGACGCACCACGCCCTCTTGCCGAGCTCCCCGCCTTCCAGGAGCTCAGCGCTCCCCGACGCCGCAGCCACGCACAGCCCAGCGCAGCGACGCGCACGACCTGCCCACCGCCTGCCGGCCCCGCCAGGCCCAATGGAGCCCGCCGAGGCCCAGAACTTGGGCGTGACCGCACGGACGGCGCCCACGGCTTCAATGGCGCCCACGCACCTCACCGCCGCCGGAAGGCACCGCCGGCCACCAACCTCGCCCGAGCCCGCCGGCTCAGCATCCCAGCCCCGACCGCCGCCGCCCCCACGGGCCGGTCCGCCACCTCCACGCGAAGGCCACCCCCGCCCACCAATTTTTGGCAGCGAGGAGCGCCGCCACCGCCGCGGACGGATCCGGCGGCGGCAGCGACGGGGGGGGGGGGGGGCAGGATGGGGGGTCTCCGGCGGCGCGATGTGGTTCCCCTGGCGCCGCCTGGGGGTGCGGCGCGAGGGGTCGGGAAGATGATTTCACGATCTTTTTCTAAAAAAAAAAAGTTAAAATGTTTGCCTCGAAGGCTGCATCCAATATACTAGCTACGGAGGAGAATAAATTAAGACGCAATATGCGTGTGACAGGCCAACGCAATATCTGTAAAATGGCCGTGGAGGATACCACTACGGGAATCCCCACAAGACGCCGACGGCCGGAAACCGTCGGCGTAGACCAGAAGGACGTCGGTGTATCATAGCCCGACGGTGGCCGTCGGCGTAGAGCCGTCAGCGTTTCGTCCCGTCGGCGTACCCACCCGGCCGTCGGCGTACATGATGGTGGGACCTACAAGACGGCATCCGGCCGTTCCGTCAGCTCCCATACGCCGACGGCATTGCCGTCGGCCTATGCATGCTGTTTTCGAAAAAAATTGAACTTTTTTTAATTCTTTTTATTTGTATTTTGAAATTTCCCACTTAGTCACATAGTTAATCCTTAATTGCACACTTAATCATACTTCAAAGTACTTAACCTGGTCAAACTTCCCATTTGGTCACCCATCCTCCATCTCGAGCACGTTTAACTTTTGAGTTCCTTCCAAACTAGCTTCCAAATGAGAAATTAGAACTTACTGATATTAGTACCCTATCAATCATGTTAACCCCTCGATGTTACACTTTTCATTGTTTAAATTTTAAAAATTTGTTTGAGTAAAGTAACAATGATTATGTAATAGTATATTTCAAATAAATAACAATAAAATGAATTTTACTTTATTTTTTCATTTTACATTTAATATGGAATCATTCATATCTTTAAATCCATAAATTGAAATTTGACAAATAAAATGCCTAAATCGATTAGAAAAATGAGAGGAATTCAAATATGCCATCCATATCATCTTTTGAATCACAGAAACATTGATAGTTTTACAAATTTGACCACTTTCGATGAATAGTGAGGGCAGTCATTTTCCAAAAGTAAATGAAATTTGAACTACAAGTGTGTGATAGTTTGGTCTAATTTTTTACAAAAATCATTTTTAGGTACACAAGTAGTGACTTTACCACAGAAACATCGATAGTTTTGAAAAATGTGACCCCTTTCAATGAATAGGCACGACGGTCATTTTGACCTTTTTTCACAAAAATAAAAGAAATTGAGAAAATACTCAAAAAATGAAATCCTTTGGCATGGAGTCATTTTATGTGTACTAGTTGCTAGAAAAAAATGATAAACTTGAGTTTTGACAAACATTTCAAAAAAATGCTTCACAAAAAGGTCTATTATCTATAGACATGTATAGGTTTCGCGCCAAATGACCAAGTTATGGCCATCCCCGTGCCATAGTTTGTGATAATGTGTCCATATTTGACACATAGGTGTGTCTTGTTATGGCAAACATTGTTGCCAAAAACAATTTCCAAATTATTTTTATAAGTATCATTTTTCATTTTTTAAGTGCCAAAAATGACTTTTTTGATGAAGGAAATACCAAAACTATGTTGCAAAAAGGCACCCATCTTATTGTCACAAAGGGTACTACATATTTGATAGATAATCCCCAAGTATTAGAAATTTTCTTGATTTCTACCTAATTTTGCCTATTTAAATGACTTTATGCTGATTTTCCAAAAGTAGTTTAAATTTGAACTATAGGTGTGTGATAGTTTGGTCTAATTTTTTTACAAAAATCATTTTTAGGTACACAAGTAGTGACTTTATAACAGAAATATCGATAGTTTTGAAAAATGTGACCCCTTTCAATGAATAGGCACGACGGTCATTTTGACCGTTTTTTCACAAAAATAAAAGAAATTGAGAAAATACTCAAAAAATGAAATCCTTTGGCATGGAGTCATTTTATGTGTACTAGTTGCTACCAAAAATGATAAACTTGAGTTTTTACAAACATTTCAAAAAAATGCTTCACAAAAAGGTCTATCATCTATAGACAAGTATAGATTTCGCGCCAAATGATCAAGTTATGGCCATCCCCGTGCCATAGTTTGTGATAATGTGTCCATATTTGACACATAGGTGTGTCTTGGTATGGCAAACATTGTTGCCAAAAACAATTTCCAAAATATTTTCATAAATTTCATTTTCTATTTTTTTAAGTGTCAAAAATAACTTTTTAATTAAGCATGTACCAAAAATATGTTACAAAATGTCATATGCATGGTGAAAAAGATTATATGGATGTCATATTTGGATTCATCTCATTTTTCTAATCGATTTAGATATTTTATTTGTTAAATTTCGATTTGCGGATTTAAAGGTATAAATTATTTCATATTAAATGGAAAATAGAAAAAAAGTAGACGCCGACGGTGGCCGTCGACGTATCAATGCCGTAAAGCCCCGTCTGCGTGCCGTCACGGCCCAACCCTACGGCCCTTTTACGCCGACGGCATTGTTGACGCCGACGGCAGCCGTCGGCGTCTACTTGTCTACGCCGACGGGGTTGGTACGCCGACAGCTACGTTCGTGGCTACCCTAGCTCGCCCTCTACGCTGACGGCCCCGACATTTGGCCGTCGGCGTATAATCCGACCGTCGGCGTATTGTGTTATTCCTGTAGTGTACAGCTCATGCGCTCTATGCATGTCCGCATGCACATAATTTATGTGTGGCCATGCATCGATCTTGGATGCTCCCAGAGGAACACATACTCAGAGCTCCACCATACCAATGGTTCAGGACGGTGTTGATGAAAATCCCGGATGATAGGGTTGATGCTACCATGCTCGTGGCGTGGCGTGCATGGCATGCACGCAATGAAGTAACTCATGACAAGGCCTTACCATCTATTGAGAGTTACAAGAGATTTCTCGAGGGTATCGTCGGCTGGTCCAGGAGGTAAAGCACCATTCTGTCGAGGATATTCTAAAAGGAAAACGACCAATGTTTCCTGTACAGTCCCAGATGGATCCAGTTATAGCATCCGGGAAGCCATGTTGCAGACCTCCGATTGATTGGGTGACACTCACCATTGACGGCTCCTTTCGTGATACAGACCAGTCCGCTGGGATTGGCATGGTGCTGCGCGGGGCAGATGGAATGCCGATTGTTTCTTCATGTCAGTTTCTTGATGATTGCGACTGTCCCTTGGAAACGGAGCTCCGAGCTTGTGCAGAGGGTTTGAAACTGGCTCTCCGCCATACTCATCTTCCCATCAGAGTGGAGACGGATTGTATTCAGCTGGTCACGATGGCGACCTCGGTAAGGGTGGATCGATCTTCTCTTTGGTACTTGGTGTCTGATATTAGGCGTTTATCTTCTGAATCTAGAGTGTGTTCATTTGTAAAGGTGGAGCGTAGTCAGGTTAGGGTTAGTCACCATCTAGCAAACGTTGCTAGGCTGGAGCGCCGTTCTGATATTTGGATCGGCTCAGGACCTGAAGATATTCTTCAGTTGCTTGAGTTTGATTGTTGTGTAACCCTTCCTGAGTAATAAAGTTCCTGCTTTACCCGCAAAAAAAAGTGCAAACTTTTCTTCACAAACGCACACTTTAAGGATGGCAATGCACACTTAAGCATGGCAATGGGTAGGGTATGGGGCGGGTAGAGCAAAACCATACCCATAACCGTGTACTTAATGGGTACAAAATTCTACCCATACCCGCACCCATGGGTATGAAATTTTACCCGTACCCATACCCGGTGGATACCAATACCCACTGGGTACACAACGGATAGATCAAATAGTACATAAGTTATTCATAATTTTACATTCATCGATAAACATTTGATAAAAGAAAAACATTTATCTTTAACTCAATAACATATATTTGAGTACGTGGAAATTATCTCAACTCAAATTAAGAATTGATGAAACTATATTTATTATAGGTTCACAAGCTCATAAAAATGAATACTGAACCTCCACGAGTAATGTATATAAATGGGCAGGGTATGGGTATACCCACAGGTACGAGGTTATACCCGTGCCTACCCATGACATAACGGATAGGGTATGGATACTACCCATGGGTATAAAATTATACCTATACCCTATCCATGCGGAAACGGTACCGCGGGTACCCGTACCCATGGGTGAAATTGCCATCCTTACGGCACACTTCAGCCAGTGGTGAATAACAAAGGTCAAAATAACCCTAGGCGCCGGGCACAAGGATGATACGTCTCAAACGTATCTATATTTTTTATGTTCCATGCTTGTTTTATACCAATTGCTACATGTTTTGCATCTACTTTATATCACTTTTATACATTTTTTGGGACTAACCTATTAACAAGATGCCGAAGTGCCAGTTCCTGTTTTCTGCTGTTTTTGTATTCCAGAAAAGCTAGTCTGGAAATATTCTCAGAATTGGACGAAACTACACGGGGGTTCCTATTTTTCCAGAACTCACCTGACGGAGCGAAGAAGCAACAGAGGAGGGCCACCAGGGCCACACACGCACCTAGGACGCGGGCCCCCCTCTGCCGCGCCCTAGGGTGGTGTGGGCCCCTCGGGGGTCTCCAGCCGCCGCCCTTTCGCCTACTTATTCCCCGACGCGAAAACCCTAAGTACCTGAGCAAAAATCCACGAAAAGATCCAGAGACGCCGCCGCCGTCAACCCTAGCTCGGGAGGGTTCAGAACCTCTTCCCGGCACCCTGCCGGAGAGGGGAATCGTCACCGGAGGCTTCTACATCGCCATGCCTGCCTCCGGAGTGATGCGTGAGTAGTTCATCCTTGGACTACGGGTCCATAACAGTAGCTAGATGGTTGTCTCTCCACTTTGTGCCATCATGTTTAGATCTTGTGAGCTGCCCTACATGATCAAGATCATATTATTGTAATGCTACATGTTGTGTTTGCTGGGATCCGATGAATATTGAATATTATGTCAAGTTGATTATCAATCTATCTTATATGTTATTTAAGATCTTGCATGCTTTCCGTTACTCGTAGATGCTTTGGCCAAGTAGATGCTTGTAACTCCAAGAGAGAGTATTTATGCTAGATAGTGGGTTCATGCCTCCGTTTAATCTGGGACAGTGACAGAAAGTTCTAAGGTTGTGGATGTGCTGTTGCCACTAGGGATAACCTAACGATGCTATGTCCACGGGCATATGTGTTTGTTTACATTACGCACTTTACTTAATGCAATTATCCGTTGCTTGCAACTTAATACCAACGGGGGACTCGGATGACAACCTGGCGGTGGATTATTAGTCATAGATGCTGTTAGATAACGGTCTATGTATTATGTCGTAATGCCCAATTAAATATCATAGTAGTCACACGTCATGTATATGCATTGTCATGCGCTCACTATTTGTCAATTGCCCAGCTGTAATTTGTTCACCCAACATGTTAGTTATCTTTTATGGAGAGACACCACTAGTGAACTGTGGACCCCGGTCCATTCTTTTACACTGATTAAACAACCACAAACTGCCACCATTTGCTCTCCCGTCAACAGCTCTTTTCTGCCTTTTTCATTCTCTGCAATTTAATACTCATTTTCCACACCATACGTTTAATCCTTTGTTTTCAGCAAGCCGGTGAGATTGACATCCTCACTGTTTCGTTGGGGCAAAGTAGTTTGATTGTGTTGTGTGCAGATTCCACGTTGGTGATCGTATTGCGCCGTGCGAGCCACCAACAACCTTCTGAAGAGTTGCTGCTCCTACTGGTAGGATAACCTTGGTTTCTTTCTGAGGGAAAACTTGCTGCTGAACTGCATCATACCTTCCTCTTGGGGTCTCCCAATGAGCGTGTGATTCACGCCATCAAGCTCTTTTTCTGGCGCCGTTGCCGGGGAGACAGCAGTCTTCTGCAAGGTGAGTTTCACTTTACTTTGTTTTTGTCTTGCTTAGTTTATTTTATTTTATCTTGTTTGCTTTCAATTATCAAAAACACAAAAAAATTAGTTACTTGCATTTAGTTTATTTTCAGTTTTGTTTTCTGTTAGTTATCATGTCTAGCCCTGTTCCAGTATTAATGTCACCTGAAGAAGAGATCTTCACTTTCAAGCAAGGGAGTGAGGAGAGTTTTAAAGATGCTTGGTCTAGAATTTTGAGTCTTATGCTAAAACAGAACCTAAAATGACTTTAAGCCTGCTTCTTAGTAGCTTTTATTTTGGTCTTGTTCTTTGCTACAGATATGCTTTGGATGCTGTGGTAGGAGGAGATTTCTTTCGTTATGATGGGGATCAAGCTTTTAATGCTATAAAAAAATTGATTACAATTTCTAGCCCTCCAATCACTAAAATTGATTTGGCTTTGACAAGCATAAGTGATAGACTTAACACTCTTGAAACAAACATATCTGGTCTAAAAGAAGGGTATAATCAGATTCGTGAACACTATGATAATGTGCCAGTAAATTTTGAACCATCGGGATGGATTCCCTCAGTAAAAGTTGTTATAAATGGTGAAACTTTTCATTCTTGCTGTGATATTATGTCTGAATTCTGTTTAATGCCCAAGGATATTTTTGATTCCTTGAATCTTTGGGAGCTTTCCAAATGCGAAGATTGTATAATTTGGGTGATAATACTATTAAATTACCAAGGGAGTAGCCGAAGGAGTATTTACAAAACTCTTAGGGATAACAATATCTATTGATTATCTTGTCATTGAATGTGCAGGAGTAGGACAAATTACGCTTGGAAGATCTCTGTTGAAACGCTTTGGAGCAATAATAGATGTGGGCCAAGGCACTATGAATTTCGCCTCTTCACCTATGTGTAACCAAGTGTTTCCTAAAGATAAGGTAAAGGTAAGAGAGCTAAGCGTAAGATGTTGATGCTTCTTCACTTGGTAATACTTGATGCATGCTTTGTGCCTACCTAAAAGGCGTTAAAGAAAAGCGCTTATGGGAGGCAACCCATTATTTTTATTTCTGCAATTTTTCTTTTATTGAGTCAAGGAGGATGTTTACTTCTGTAGCAACTCCATTGTATCTTTATTTTCTCGCATTGTTGTGCCAAGAGTAGCCTCTAATGTTAAGACGATGCTTAATTTTGATTGCTGCGCAGAAACAGATTTTTGCTGTTCACTGTACGAAATTCCTAAAATCACCAGATTGTTAATTAAATCTGAAATTTTTGTGCGTAATCTTTATGAATGTCTGAAGCTTTCATTAGTTCAGATTTTCTCGATCTGGGTGTCGTAAGTGTCTCGAAAAAATTCGTCTTTGCGGACTGTTCTGTTTTAGACAGATTATGCCTTTTTATTTTACATTCTCTCTTTTACTAGTGTTGAGTGAAATTCTTTTTTGGGTGGAAGAGCTTCACATAACATCAGTGGCTGTAGCTAATGTTTAAAGTAACAAATCATATTGCGTCTTTATAGAACATGTGAATTTTTGATTATGCACTAACCCTCTAATGAGATCTACTTTGAGTTTGGTGTGACGGAAGTTTTCAAGGGTCAAGAGAGAAGGATGATATAATAGGATCAAGAAGAGTGAAGAGCTTAAGCTTGGGGAGGCTCCCATGGATCTCCCCAGCATATTTCAAGAAGACTCAAGCGTCTAAGCTTGGGGATGCCCAAGGCATCCCTTCATCGTCAAAATTATCAGGTCATCTCTAGTGAAACTATATTTTAATTTTTCACATCATATGTGCTTTTCTTGGAGCATCTGTGTGCTTTTATTTTCAGTATTGCACTTTTATTTTCAATAAAGCTTGACTGGACCCTAGCATTCTTGATTGGGAGAGAGACACGCTCCGCTTTTTCATGAGAATACTCCTATTCTTCACTTATATTTGTTGAGTATTCATATCTAGCGCTGTTCAGCTTTTAGCTCTTGTTTTCATGTATCTCTTGTCAGAGCTATTATCTTTCTTTTGTAGAAAGTACTCTCTTGCTTCACTTATATTTGTTTGGAGAGTTGATTAAATAAATTGATTGGTGTTTGGTTGGTTCAGAAAATGTTGCATGTGGTAATTGGTATAAGGAAAAACTTGCTTAATCTTGTAGATCACTAAAATGGATAACTTGATGCTTGTCAATTGTTTTGAGTTAACAAGTAGATCATGATTAAATTTGTGCATCACATGAGTTAAGCCTATTAGTGAAGAACTACCGTAAAGCTTGTTGAAAATTTGGTTTGCATCGGTGGTATCTCTAAGGTCTAGATATTTTCTAATAACAGGGTTTGGTTAACAAGGAAGACGGTATGAAGTCTTATAACGTTTGCAATATGTTTGTCATATAAAACTTGGTGTACGAGTTGATATTCTTGTTTGCTTACAAAACCTTGCTAGCCTAAACTCTGTACTGAGAGGGAATGCTTCTCGTGCATCCAAATCCTTGAGCCAAAATCCATGCCATTTGTGTCCACCATAACTACCTATATGTGGTATTTCCTTGCCACTCCAAGTAAATTTTTCATGTGCTACCTTTAAATTATTCAAAATGTTATTATTCCCTTTTTGTGTCAATGTTTACTAGCTCATGAGGAATTAGTGTGGTTATTCTTTATTCTATTTGTTGAATGGACTTTTACACATGGACTAGTGGCATATACATCCGCTTATCCAATAACTTGCAAAAAGAGCTGGCAACGGGGTGCCCAGTCCCAATTAATTACAACTTTAACCAATTAATTCTCTTCACACTTTTGCCCTGATTCATCAGTAAGCAATGACAAACAGTGAAATACCTGAATGTGTGTAAACCAAGAGAAAGAGGGATGATCTGCCTTGCTGTTAGAAATAACGTCCTTCATGGGAGCCGCTCTTAAAAGTCCGTTTGACAGGTAGAATACTGTTCTCACCCGCTACCATTCGTTGACAATTAACAAACACCTCTCAAAATAGATACTCCTCCATGGTATGTGATTGATGGAAGGCACTGATACGTCTCCAACGTATCCATAATTTCTGCTGTTCCATGCTTATATTATACCATTTGCTACATGTTTTATATACACTTCATATCACTTTTATGCATTTTCTGGGACTAACCTATTAACAAGATGCCACAGTGCCAGTTCCCTGTTTTCTGCTGTTTTTGGTTTCAGAAAGTTACTTCTGGAAATATTCTCGGAATTGCACGAAACAAAAGGCCAAGTCCCTATTTTTCCAGCACGTACACGGAGTCCGAAGGAGAGACGAAGGAGAGCCACGAGGTGGCCAAACCACCTGGCGGGCGGCAGTGGGCCCAGCCGCGCCGCCTGTGGTTTGGGCCCCTCGGGGGTCCGCCGACATCGCCCCTTCGCCTATTTATTCCCCGAGACGTGAAAACCCTAAAACACCGAGCCTTTCATCCAGAACATATTCGCTGCCGCCGCCGTCGTCAACCCTAACTCGGGGGGTTCTGAAGCTCTTCCCGGCACCCTGCCGGAGAGGGGAATCATCACCGGAGGGCTCTACATCGCCATGCCCGCCTCCGGAGTGATGCGTGAGTAGTTCATCCTTGGACTATGGGTCCATAGCAGTAGCTAGATGGTTGTCTTCTCCACTTGTGCCATCATGTTTAGATCTTGTGAGCTGCCTATCATGATCAAGATCATCTTATTGTAATGCTACATGTTGTGTTTGCTGGGATCTGACTTATATTGATACCTATGTGGAGCTGAATATTATATTATCATGTCTATGTCATTTGTGATCTTGCATGCTCTCCGTTACTTGTTGAAGCCTTGGCCAAGTGAATACTTGTGACTCCAAGAGGGGGTATTTATGCATGATAGTTGGGTTCAACCTCTATTTAACCTGGGATAGTGACAGCAAGTTCTAAGGTTGTAGATGTGTTGTTGCCACTAGGGGTAAAACAGCAATGCTTTATTCAAGGATGAATGTATTGTTTACATTACGCACATTACTTAATGCAATTGTCTGTTGCTTGCAACTTAATACTGGAAGGGGTACGGATGTTAACCGGAAAGTGGACTATTTAGGCATAGATGCATGCTGGATAGCGGTCTATGTACTTTGTCGTAATGCCCAAATGAATCTCATAGTAGACACCACAGCTCACACATGCATGTTATATGCACTTATCAATTGTCAATTGCCCAGCTGTAATTTGTTTACCCAGCATGTTAGTTATCTTATTGGAGAGACACCACTAGTGAACTGTGGACCCCGGTCCATTCTTTTACATCTGAAATACAATCTACTGCAATCATTGTTCTCTACTGTTTTATGCAAACAAACATCATTTTCCATTCGATACGTTTAACCCTTTGTTTTCAGCAAGCCGGTGAGATTGACAACCTCACTGTTAAGTTGGGGCAAAGTAATTTGATTGTGTTGTGCAGGTTCCACGTTGGCACCGGAATCCCTGGTGTTGCGCCGCACTACACTCCTTCACCAACACCTTCGAAGCAAACCTCGTTTTCCTACTGGTTCGATTAAACCTTGGTTTCATACTGAGGGAAAACTTGCTGCTGCACTCATCATACCTTCCTCTTGGGGTTCCCAACTGACGTGTGACGTACAAGCATTGTTTCTGGCACTGTTGCCGGGGAGATATTCCCTCGTCAACTTAGAGCCACCAACACGTTTTCTGGCGCCGTTGCCGGGGAAAACCGAATTGCTTCTGCAAGGGGAGTCTCTCACACCCAATCTCTTTACTTTGTTATTTGTCTTGCTTAGTTTATTTTTATTTAGTCTTGTTTGCTCTCTTTATCAAAAACACAAAAAAATTAGTTACTTGTTTAATTCAGTTTGATTTTGTTTTTCAAAATGAATGCTCCTGAAGTTGAAGTTCGTTCTTTTAGGCAACTAGGAGGTGAAAATTTGAAAGATGCTTGGTATAGAATTAGTGATGCTCATCATAGATGTACTAAGAAACACTCTACCACTATCCTCCTTAGGAACTTTTATGTTGGTATCTCTAGTTGGTATAGGTATGTTCTAGACACTCTTACAGGTGGAAATTTCTTGGGTACTCCTGCTTTAGAAGCCTGTAATATTATTGAAAGTTTGGTAGGAACACCACCCACTAAAGATATTAAAATTGAGATCACCTTGGAGGATGTTATAAATAAGTTAGACTCTATGGAGAATTTTTTTCCAAATTTTCTTGATTGTATTGGTAAGACTAATGAATCAATAGCCACCATCAATGAAAGAATCACTGTTCTTGAGGATAATAATATCCATGACACCCAAAATCATAGAATTGATGAGTTAGAGGAAGCTATTGAAACCTTAAGTTCAACCTTTACTTCTCTTAAGTCTAAAAAGGAGAAAGTTTATGTGGGTAGAGAGCAAAAGTTTATGTATGTTCCTAAAGTGCCAAAACCAAAGACTCATTATGAGCTTAAAATTGATAAAACTTTTAGTACGGTTAAAGGTAATGAAACACCTCCAGGAACATCTAAGATACCCATTGTTACAAGCTGTGTGTTGGAAGAAGCTTTTGATGATTTGAATGATTTGCCACTTGACAACACTTGATTTTCACTTTCTGCGCCTAGCTGAAAGGCGTTAAAGAAAAGCGCTTATGGGAGACAACCCATCGTTTTTATTTGCTGTTATTTTTGTTTTCTTTGAGTCAAGGAGTTTTGTTACTTCTGTAGCAACTCCTTTGTATCTTTATTTTATCGCAATGTTGTGCCAAGTAAAGTTCTATATTGAAAGTTGATGCAAGATTTGGATTTCTGCGCAGTGACAGATTTTTAGCTGTCACGGATTTGAGCTTATCTCCCTGTAGAAAATTCAAAAAATTCTGAGAAAAATCACGCATATTCCTGAGATATGTACGCAACTTTCATTATTTTAGGCCAGATCCATCTGAGCAACTTAAGTGCCTCGAAAAAATTCGTCATTCCAGACTGTTCTGTTTTTGACAGATTCTGCCTTTTGTTTTGCATTCGCTCTTTTACTGTGTTTGTGTGGATTTCTTTGCTCCACAAAGCATTGGTGGCTGTAGCTAATGTCCAGAAGCTTTGGGATTGATTGTATCATTACAGAATATGAGAATTTTTGATTATGCACTAACCCTCTAATGAGAACTGTCTTGAGTTTGGTGTGAAGGAAGTTTTCAAGGATCAAGCGAGAAGGGTGATATTATGTGATCAAGAAGAGTGAAAAGCCTAAGCTTGGGGATGCCCCCGTGGTTCATCCCAACCATATTCAGAGAGACTCAAGCGTCTAAGCTTGGGGATGCCCAAGGCATCCCCTTCTTCATCAACAAACTTATCAGGTCATCTCTAGTGAAACTATATTTTAATTCTTTCACATCTTATGCGCTTTACTTGGAGCGTCTGTGTGTTTTTATTTTTGTTTTTGTTTGAATAAATTCGGATCCTAGCAATCCTTGTGTGGGAGAGAGACACGCTCCGCTTTTTCATGTGAATACTCATGTTCTTCACTTATATTTGTTGAGTATTCTTAACTAGCTACTGCAGTGCTTTTAGCTCCTGTTTTTCATGCATCTCTTCGAGCTGTTAGCACTTGTTTATAAATACTCTCTTGCTGCATTATATTATCATTTGGAGAGTTTATGTTTAAATAAATTGATTGGTGTTTGTTTGGAAGAAAGAAAATGCTACATGTAGTAGTTGGTATTGGAAAAGACATATGCATTCTTGTAGATCATTGTCTTGTTTCGATTTGATGCTTTGCAATTGTTTTGAGCTCTCAAGTAGATCATGTTTAAGCTCTTGCATCATGTAGTTAAAGCCTAGTAGTGGAGAACTACCGTAGAGCTTGTTGAGACTTGGGATGCATATTTGTTCTCTCTAAGGTCTAGATATTTTCTGGTAAAATGTTTGAGCAACAAGGAAGACAGTGTAGAGTCTTATAATACTTGCAATATGTTTTTATGTGATTCTTGCTGTACCGGTTTATACTTGTGTTTGCTTCAAACAACCTTGCTAGCCTAAACTCTGTACTGAGAGGGAATGCTTCTCGTGCATCCAAAACTTGAGCCAAAACCCATGCCATTTGTGTCCACCATACCTACCTACTATGTGGTATTTCCTGCCATTCCAAGTAAATATTTCATGTGCTACCTTTAAACTATTCAAAACTTTATTACTCCTTATTTGTGTCAATGTTTTATAGCTCATGAGGAAGTATGTGGTGTTTTATCTTTCAATCTTGTCATTTACTTCTGACAGACTTTCACCAATGGACTAGTGGCATATACATCCGCTTATCCAATAATTTGCAAAAAGAGCTGGCAACGGGGTGCCCAGCCCCAATTAATTACAACTTTCATTAATAATTCTCTTCACATGTTTTGCCCTGATTTATCAGTAAGCAACTTAATTTGCAAATAGACACTCCTCCATGGTATGTGAATGTTGGAAGGCACCCGAGGATTCGGTTAGCCATGGCTTGTGTAAGCAAAAGGTTGGGAGGAGTGTCATCTATAAAGAAACTAAAATACATGTGTAAACAAAAGAGAAGAGGGATGATCTACCTTGCTGGTAGAGATAACGTCCTTCATGGGAGCCGCTCTTGAAAGTCTGGTTGACAAGGGGGTTAGAGTGCCCACTACCATTCGTTGACAACAACAAACACCTCTCAAATACTTATTTTGTGCTCTCTATATGCTTTCGAAAACTTAAAAAGCTCTAGCACATGATTTAATCCCTGCTTCCCTCTGCGAAGGGCCTATCTTTTACTTTATGTTGAGTCAGTTTACCTACTCCTTTCTATCTTAGAAGCAAACACTTGTGTCAACTTTGTGTGCATTGATTCTTACATATTTACTTATTGCACTTGTTATATTGCTTTATGTTGACAACTATCCATGAGATATACATGTTACAAGTTGAAAGCAATGCTGAAACTTAATCATCCTTTGTGTTGCTTCAATGCCTTTTACTTTGAATCTATTGCTTTATGAGTTACCTCTTATGCAAAACTTTTTGATGCTTGTCTTGAAAGTACTATTCATGAAAAGTTTTTGCTTATATGATTCATTGTTTACTCTTTATCTATTTGTTAGCAAACTATAGATCATTGCTTTGAGTCACTTCATTCATGACATGAGCCTTGCAATATATTGATCAAGATTGTGTGAAAGCATGTCTCCTCAGAAATTATTTGTTGTTATCGTTTTACCTACTCGAGGACGAGTAGAACTAAGCTTGGGGATGCTTGATACGTCTCCAACGTATCCATAATTTCTGCTGTTCCATGCTTATATTATACCATTTGCTACATGTTTTATATACACTTCATATCACTTTTATGCATTTTCTGGGACTAACCTATTAACAAGATGCCACAGTGCCAGTTCCCTGTTTTCTGCTGTTTTTGGTTTCAGAAAGTTACTTCTGGAAATATTCTCGGAATTGCACGAAACAAAAGGCCAAGTCCCTATTTTTCCAGCACGTACACGGAGTCCGAAGGAGAGACGAAGGAGAGCCACGAGGTGGCCAAACCACCTGGCGGCGCGGCAGTGGGCCCAGCCGCGCCGCCTGTGGTTTGGGCCCCTCGGGGGTCCGCCGACATCGCCCCTTCGCCTATTTATTCCCCGAGACGCGAAAACCCTAAAACACCGAGCCTTTCATCCAGAACATATTCGCTGCCGCCGCCGTCGTCAACCCTAACTCGGGGGGTTCTGAAGCTCTTCCCGGCACCCTGCCGGAGAGGGGAATCATCACCGGAGGGCTCTACATCGCCATGCCCGCCTCCGGAGTGATGCGTGAGTAGTTCATCCTTGGACTATGGGTCCATAGCAGTAGCTAGATGGTTGTCTTCTCCACTTGTGCCATCATGTTTAGATCTTGTGAGCTGCCTATCATGATCAAGATCATCTTATTGTAATGCTACATGTTGTGTTTGCTGGGATCTGACTTATATTGATACCTATGTGGAGCTGAATATTATATTATCATGTCTATGTCATTTGTGATCTTGCATGCTCTCCGTTACTTGTTGAAGCCTTGGCCAAGTGAATACTTGTAACTCCAAGAGGGGGTATTTATGCATGATAGTTGGGTTCAACCTCTATTTAACCTGGGATAGTGACAGCAAGTTCTAAGGTTGTAGATGTGTTGTTGCCACTAGGGGTAAAACAGCAATGCTTTATTCAAGGATGAATGTATTGTTTACATTACGCACATTACTTAATGCAATTGTCTGTTGCTTGCAACTTAATACTGGAAGGGGTACGGATGTTAACCGGAAAGTGGACTATTTAGGCATAGATGCATGCTGGATAGCGGTCTATGTACTTTGTCGTAATGCCCAAATGAATCTCATAGTAGACACCACAGCTCACACATGCATGTTATATGCACTTATCAATTGTCAATTGCCCAGCTGTAATTTGTTTACCCAGCATGTTAGTTATCTTATTGGAGAGACACCACTAGTGAACTGTGGACCCCGGTCCATTCTTTTACATCTGAAATACAATCTACTGCAATCATTGTTCTCTACTGTTTTATGCAAACAAACATCATTTTCCATTCGATACGTTTAACCCTTTGTTTTCAGCAAGCCGGTGAGATTGACAACCTCACTGTTAAGTTGGGGCAAAGTAATTTGATTGTGTTGTGCAGGTTCCACGTTGGCACCGGAATCCCTGGTGTTGCGCCGCACTACACTCCTTCACCAACACCTTCGAAGCAAACCTCGTTTTCCTACTGGTTCGATTAAACCTTGGTTTCATACTGAGGGAAAACTTGCTGCTGCACTCATCATACCTTCCTCTTGGGGTTCCCAACTGACGTGTGACGTACAAGCATTGTTTCTGGCACTATTGCCGGGGAGATATTCCCTCGTCAACCTAGAGCCACCAGGCACCCGAGGATTCGGTTAGCCATGGCTTGTGTTAGCAAGGTTGGGAGGAGTATCAAATATTTTATGCAATCTCTATATGCTTTCAAAAACTTAAAAGCTCTAGCACATGATTTAATCCCTGCTTCCCTCTGCGAAGGGCCTTTCTTTTACTTTTATGTTGAGTCAGTTTTCCTATTCTTTCTGTCTTCCACAAGCAAACACTAGTGTCAACTTTGTTACAACATGCGTTATATGCAACGTATTGAACTTGTTATACTACTTTGTGTTGACAATATCCATGAGATAAATAAGTTGAAAGTTGAAGCAAATGCTGAAAGTAAATTCTTCCTTTGTGTTGATTGAATACCTTTTATTAGAAACTATTGCTTTATGAGTTAACACTTATGCAAAACTGTTTGATGCTTGTCTCGAAAGTACTATTCATGAAAACGTTTAGCTTGTGTGATTCATTGTTTACTCATTATCTATTTGGTAGCAAATTATAGACCATTGACTTGGATCACTTCATTCATTTACATGTGCCTTGCAATATTATATGATCAAGATTATGATGGTAGCATGTCACCTCAAAAATTATTTTGTTTTTATCGTTTGCCTACTCGAGGACGAGTAGGAACTAAGCTTGGGGATGATGATACGTCTCAAACGTATCTATAATTTTTGATGTTCCATGCTTGTTTTATACCAATTGCTACATGTTTTGCATCTACTTTATATCACTTTTATACATTTTTTGGGACTAACCTATTAACAAGATGCCGAAGTGCCAGTTCCTGTTTTCTGCTGTTTTTGTATTCCAGAAAAGCTAGTCTGGAAATATTCTCGGAATTGGACGAAACTACACAGGGGTCCCTATTTTTCCAGAACTCACCTGACGGAGCGAAGAAGCAACAGAGGAGGGCCACCAGGGCACCACACGCACCTAGGGCGCGGGCCCCCCTCTGCCGCGCCCTAGGGTGGTGTGGGCCCCTCGGGGTCTCCAGCCGCTGCCCTTTCGCCTACTTATTCCCCCCGACGCGAAAACCCTAAGTACCTGAGCAAAAATCCACAAAAGATCCAGAGACGCCGCCGCCGTCAACCCTAGCTCGGAGGTTCAGAACCTCTTCCCGGCACCCTGCCGGAGAGGGGAATCGTCACCGGAGGCTTCTACATCGACATGCCTGCCTCCGGAGTGATGCGTGAGTAGTTCATCCTTGGACTACGGGTCCATAGCAGTAGCTAGATGGTTGTCTTTCCACTTTGTGCCATCATGTTTAGATCTTGTGAGCTGCCCTACATGATCAAGATCATATTATTGTAATGCTACATGTTGTGTTTGCTGGGATCCGATGAATATTGAATATTATGTCAAGTTGATTATCAATCTATCTTATATGTTATTTAAGATCTTGCATGCTTTCCGTTACTCGTAGATGCTTTGGCCAAGTAGATGCTTGTAACTCCAAGAGAGAGTATTTATGCTAGATAGTGGGTTCATGCCTCCGTTTAATCTGGGACAGTGACAGAAAGTTCTAAGGTTGTGGATGTGCTGTTGCCACTAGGGATAACCTAACGATGCTATGTCCACGGGCATATGTGTTTGTTTACATTACGCACTTTAGTTAATGCAATTATCCGTTGCTTGCAACTTAATACCAACGGGGGACTCGGATGACAACCCGGCGGTGGATTATTAGTCATAGATGCTGTTGGATAACGGTCTATGTATTATGTTGTAATGCCCAATTAAATATCATAGTAGTCAACATGTCATGTATATGCATTGTCATGCGCTCACTATTTGTCAATTGCCCAGCTGTAATTTGTTCACCCAACATGTTAGTTATCTTTTATGGAGAGACACCACTAGTGAACTGTGGACCCCGGTCCATTCTTTTACACTGATTAAACAACCACAAACTGCCACCATTTGCTCTCCCGTCAACAGCTCTTTTTCTGCCTTTTTCATTCTCTGCAATTTAATACTCATTTTTCACACCATACGTTTAATCCTTTGTTTTCAGCAAGCCGGTGAGATTGACAACCTCACTGTTTCGTTGGGGAAAGTAGTTTGATTGTGTTGTGTACAGATTCCACGTTGGTGATCGTATTGCGCCGTGCGAGCCACCAACAACCTTCTGAAGAGTTGCTGCTCCTACTGGTTCGATAACCTTGGTTTCTTTCTGAGGGAAAACTTGCTGCTGAACTGCATCATACCTTCCTCTTGAGGTCTCCCAACGAGCGTGTGATTCACGCCATCAAAGGAGCGACTCCATCTTCCTCCTCCGATATCCACCGGTGGAGGGGCTAGTCCCCTCTCACTCCGCTTGTTGCTCCGCTGGCAGGAGGGAGTGGGACGCCGTTTCCTCCGCCCCGGGATGAAAATTATGGTTAGGATAATTTTGGTGTGGTACGTCGTTGGGTGGTGGGAGCGGTGCCCGGAAAAATAAATCTACCTCAACTCCAATCCCACACCGGCGTTTTCCTTCATGGCGGCGTCTCGGAGTTGGTGGCATCATGTGCTTACCGATCCTTCAGATCGGTGGCTTTAGGTTCATGGATGTGTCGACGAGGCGACGGCGGCGGCTATTCCATCAGATGGGTTATTCCTCCTGCTTTGTCCCTGCTGCGGCGTTGTCTTTGGCGCCTTGGTGGAGCAGACATGATTTGTTCAGAAATACGCGCAGACGGTTATCTGTGCTGGTGACAGCTGGAAGCTAGTGCATCTTGTGTTGAGTTTGTGCTTTGAGGCTTTCTGGTTCCCTACTCCTACGTCATCTTGCGGGTGTCAGTTATGAAGTTCGATAAGGTGTTTGGGGTCGTGCTGCACCAGTCCGATTCTTTCAACGACAATGGTTTGTCCTAAGCCAAACTATTTTAAAGGTTCGAAAAGATGTTAATCAGCGATGAAGCTGCGTAAAGCTCGGGTGAATATGTGATTTGTCTCTCTTCTCTTTGTTGGCTACTACGGTGGTGCCGAATGAGAGGGATACGTGTTATTCTTTTGATTCAACCATCTCCTTCTCAACTCAGTAACTTGAGCAACTTGAAGTATTATATCACATAGATTTACCCTATCTTTTTAGTTCCGTAAGGTCGGTATTTATGATCTGTATTTTATAAATGATATACGAATTACCATAAAGAAATAACAAAATCAAGGGGCGAAGCGCGGATTAGAGCACTGGGCTCATCTCTATCGCAATGGTGTCATTCTCAAACTAAATTTCGTTGGGGACCAGCTACTTCAAAACGACCATCACCGATAGTGTCTTCAAATAGACCTATGGCCTGTCAAATTTCAGGCCGATCGACCGATACTGTGCTGCACTGTGCCGTGGGATGGGAATCATTACTAACTTTCGAAAGATTTTGATGTCCAAGAATAGAAATGAAGAGGTGCTTTCTGTACTGTAGAATCGTAAGATAACTGAAACATCCAATAATAGAGCTCAGAAAGTGCTTTCTGCACCGGAGGATAGTAATACAGCTGAAACATCCAAAAATAGAACTAAAAAGCACTTTCTGCACCGTAGAATCTAAAGATAACTGAACACCCAAAAATAGCAAGGGAAAAAGTTCTTCAGAAAGGGAAACCAACATAATGAGAAATGGTTACTTCTGCTGGATTATACTCCTATCTCAGTTATCCAGAAAAGCACAGCAAACAGACTAACATAGTAGGCACAAAACATGACATGTTGAATGGTTTAACCGAACAATCTGCCATTTTTCCCTCAGTGCAAGCAAACCTGTGCATTTGATCCGTTCTCATGCTTTCAGAAACCTTATGAACTAGTTAATCTCTCACATAATTTTAGTACTCAGATTTTGACAACTCAAATTTCGTTATAAAATGTTGCTAGAAACATATATTAAAGGTTATAATATGTTCCAAGGTATTAAGGTAAGACGCACAAATAAAAATACTTGGTTATGCAGATTACAACACACACCAGGGCGGATTGAAGAGAAACTATCAGGCGTTTTACTTGCTTAAATCCTAGTGGAGCCCTAGTCATGAGATGAGAGTATTTAATGCATATATTTGACAGATATGACAAATACATAATTAAATAAACTACATCAGGAGGAAGCGGCTGTAGTTAAACTTTCAATAGAGAAAATATCTACTAATTAAAGCCATAAACTTCCAGACGATAACATACATTTGAAGCATTAAATGACATCTAAATTAGAGAAAGACTGTTGCCGTTACACTACAAGTTCTAAATTGACAGATACAGACAGATTTCCTACTTCACTCCACATCTGAAGCTGGAAATAAGCAAGTAAATTAAATCCAAGAAACGAACATGGCTACAAGCTACTTCTAAAAACTTCTACAGATTGGCAAGAGCAGATACAGACAATAACTCAGACCAGGCTGCAGCGCTGGAACCTACAAGGCGATAAACACGCCCAGTCCTCTACGGCTTTACCTGATCGTTACAAACTTGTTCGTGCCATGCTTGGCCCAGAAGGTCTTCAGGTCAATTGGGTTACTAAGGTTGTAGCCTTCACCGGCTAGCTTCTCAAGAACCTTTTTAAATGCACCTTGGCTCATCTTCCTTCCAGCAATACGTGCGCCCCGGCGCTTTGTGTTCATTGGCAGCGGATACGTCGAAATAGAAGTTGTGCAGCATGCGGACTGCCAGCCACCTGCACCCCAACGGTAGCACTGCTGGGGAGCTCCAGTGCATGAGCACACAGGTGTTGCTATCCTTGAAATGTCAAAATCAATTCCATTAATCACCATCCCCAAAGGCTTAATAGGACCCCTACTTCGGGGTGCACGGTTCTTGGGTGCCCCATCTTCCTGTGGAGTAGCAACCTTCCTGGGCTTCTTTGGCTTAGGCGACTTGGGCTGACGACCTTGCTGCCTCTTCTTTGCAGGCGGCTTGTTTCCGGCCACAGGATGCTCTTCAATCAACGGTGGGGTTGCGTGATCCTCCTCTGGTGCAGGAGGTTCTTGTGGCTGCATCATCTGGAGTGTGTGCGCACGCGCATCTGGCATCATCCCGAAACTGGCAGGGTGGTGATGCACACCGTGTCCAAGATGTCCATTATGAGCAGAAGGCCCAACAGGGACAGCATGAAGGACCTTCTGCTCGCGGGAATGTTGATGTTGGTGCTGATGTTGATGCTGATGCTGATGCTGCGAGGGGTGCACCCAGGCCTCATTGCGCACAAAGTCCATGTGAATAGCCGGTTGCTCTGTGGGCACGCCACCAGAGGGTTCACAACCACCATAGCCGCGGGGATGATGTGAATGTTGTGGGTGGTGCTGCGCGTTGTGGTGTCCATGGTGCTGCAAGAAGGTACCATTCGGGAGCAGCGGCTTTGTGTCCCGGTGGTCGCCGGTCACAGATGACATCAGCTGCAGGCCGAGGCTGCCTGCTTTCATGGTCTCATAGAAGCCCCAATTCCGAATGCCTAAGGGGCCGTCGTCGTCCATCTCGGCTCGTCAAACAAACGAATCGAAATCCAGAACCGAGATTGGAACGAGAAATGTGCTGCTCTTTCGGATTTTGGTCAGCCTACCCCTCCTACCATTGTCTTCCAAATGGCAATCCCTGCAACCTATTTCGGCAAACAAGCAAAAAATATCAAGGATCCGTGAGCAGGGGCGGATCTAGATGGCGTGCCTGCCGGTCGCGCACCGGCAAAGCCAGAAATTGTGAAAGGTCGGACGGATTTAACAAATCGCTGGATGAAACAACCTCATACCTCAAAATCCAATGACCAAAGACTCCGGCCCGGGTGGAGACAGCAGGGACGCGAAGTTCCGGTGAGGAAGAACGGGGACGGCGATGGCGGCGAGGCGCGTGAGAGGCGGAGGGCCTGGAGGAGGCGGGGCGAATTGAGGCGTCGGCGGTAACCCTGAGCTACGGGCAGAGGGGCGAGGTGGTACACTCTAGGGAGATGGAGCCGCCTTGGTCGGGTTGGTTAGGTCAGGAGACTCAGGTGAGGATTGAGGAAGACGAAAGAAAGGGACGGGGAGGTGGGGAGAAATTCATGTAAGGTTCAAGTTTACGCTGCAGTAAATATTGAGGAATTACAAAGTGCCAGTTTGAGGCAGCCACAAGTTCAAACACACATTTAAGGGAGAATTGATTTTAACCTCCCAGCTCAGCTGCCTTTGATCTTATACCCATTTTTTCGTTTGCCTTGCTCTGAATCCCCCAATCTGTCTAATTGTTGCTCATGCCCCCCTTTGGCATGGTTAGCATCTTTTTCAGTATATAACCATCAAATAGAAACATGAATAGACAGAATTACCCCTGGGCTCATAAGACACACATATGTACGCTGTATAAATGTCCCAGCGACCAAATATGTGTTTAAATAAAGAGCAATCAAATTGCTTCAGTTTTGACATGTTTTGAAACAAAAAAATGGCATAACTCTGCTGCAATTCGAGCATTCGCACAAACTGACAACAATAATATGGTTTCATAATAGCAAATAATATCCAAAATGAGTGCATGACAACAACGTGAGTCTCTAGCTCACAGTACACATGATAAGTTCAACATGGCCTAAATGAGTGCATGACAACAAATAAAAGTGAGTCTCCACCTCACGTACACAACAAAATAAAGTGAGTTTGCACCTCACATACATAGCAACAGAAGGAGTTTAATGGCAGCCACAAGCGGAAGTTCACAGCTCACTCAGTTTCTTCTTCTTTTTTGGAGTCATCTTCTTCCCTTTTGATGGAGGCTTCGGTGGTGGAGTAGCAGCTTGAGCTGCAGCTTGGCTCCTAGTGACAGGAGACTTCGGTGGTGGAGTAGCAGCTGCAGCTTGACTCCTAGTGACAGGTCCAGGACTGCTAGTGGTGGCTGTAATGTTGCTCTTAGTTGGTGTAGATGGGAGTGCGTTGCTAACCGAAACATCAAACCATGGCGATGCATCTTTCCCCCGACTTTTCCTACAAGAAGAAGCGATTAAAGCAAGTTTCATCCAAAAGAACCATGTTGTTACAACTAGACGGAAACAAGTAATATTTGTACCTTTTCTTAGTTCCATTTGTAGGACAACCAGCTTCTCTATGTCCTACCTCCCCACATTTTTTGCATTTGTTCAAGGATCCCTTACTTGATCCACCTTCGAACCAAAACTTGTATCTTTGTTTCCTAGTTCTTCCAGCACCTTTTTTCTTGCCGGTTGGAAGTGGTCCACGCAACACAAACCCTGTATTTATTTGTGGCCACTGATTCTTGTCCGTTAGGGGCTGAATTACACCTTCATATGCTGCCTTGAATCTGCTAACCGAGTAGTACTCATGGACATACTCCTCCATGCTAACAAAGTTGCGAGCTTGCAGACATTTATGAAGGCTAGTGCATGGTCACATGGCTTGCCCGTGTGCTGCCATTGTAGACATGTACACTCATGTGTGAGTGTGTGCACCACATGCCTTTCATCATCTTTGTTGACATTTCTAACTTCACCACTCCAATCAGCTGATGCTTTGGCCTTGAGATGTCCTAGACCTCTAGTCTTTGCATTTAATTGGTGTATGACAAATGGTAGTATCATCCCTTGAAATCTTTCTGCAATCATTCTCCTCTTTCTAAACAGCTCCATAATCATCTCTCTTATCTTGTCAGCTAGCTGAACAATTGGCAGGTCTTTGATATCTCACACCCAAGCATTAAAGCACTCGGCAAGATTGTTATTTATGTAATCGCACTTGATATCGGGGTTGAACATACACCTCATCCAAAGCAGATTATGGTAATCCCTAAGGTAAGGAAATACCTTGTCGGATGCAGCGTACACCTTCCCCATGTGATGTTGGTATGTTTCAACCCTATATGCCCTAGCAGCAGGCCACAAACGTCCAAACTCATCACCATGGAAATATTTCTGAAAATTGTGCCACATGTGCCTAAAGCACTCACGCTGCTCAGCTTGAGGAAAGACCTTTTTGACAGCATTTTCAAGACCCTTGCAAGCATCGGTACAAACAGCCAATACCGGAGGGTCCCCTATTGCCTTCTTCACTTGATTCATAAACCAAGCCCAATTTTCTCCATTTTCAGATTCAATAAAGCCATACGCCACCGGAAACATCCAATTATGACCATCCAAAGCAGTGACTACAACTAACTGACCATTCCACTTGCCATTCAAGTGAGTTGAATCTATGCTAATATATGGCCTACATCCATTCAGAAAACCATCTATGCAAGGCTTGAAAGCGATAAAAAGCTTGCTGAAATGTACTTCACCTTCATGTGTGCTTGTATCAATCTCAACAATACTCCCCGGAGACCTTAATTCTATCTCAACCTTGTGTTGTATAGCATCCTGAAACTTTCTTCCCAACTCCCATATAAGCCCGTTGCTGCCTTCTGTTTGCCTAACCAAACTGTGTGGTACTTAAGTGTGACATGATGCTCATCTTGCAGCTGTTTAAGTATCTTCACAACACCAATGGTTGGATCTTTCTTCAACATAGCTGCTGCCTTATCAGCCACCCATGATTGACTTGTCATGCCTGTCACTTTCCCACTCGTTGAACTACAAATATGCTCCATTTGATGCTTCACAACCTACAGCAAAAAATGATACAAAACTGAAGGTTATAACCATGACAACAAGGCAATACGAAATGACCAAAAAAATTGCAGCAAGAAACAAAGTAAGCAAAAATGCAATTACCATCACACATTTTTCGTCTCTCTTCCAACTAGCAGTTAAGGACCATTTGCAAGGTTCACCTTTTATGGATTGACCTTTACAAAAAGCCCAAACCTCTCCGGCTCATTTTTTTGGTGCCATACTCAAACTCTCCATTGATTGCCCACTGTTTTATAGCCTTTCTAAATGCAACCATGTTAGGATAAGGGGTCCCTATAGCCATTGTGGGGTGTCTTTCATCCCACCCAATAAGTGGCTCCTCTGGAGCCTTGTCATCAACATCAATAGCTGCCCCTTCAATGTCCTCATTGAAGTCAGCATCAGTAGTAGGCACGACAATAGGACCAAGCTCAGCTGCTCTCTCCTCCGGCTCTGTTTTTAAGCCCAAGAGACTGAACATGGCTTTCTCGTCCACCGGTTTTTCATCCCCATCATTTTCAGTTTCAATCACAAGAGTGGACCAATCCACAATGGTACTAACTTTTTCTACTTCATTGCATGAGATCGCCCCCGTGGTTAGATTTGTCACACTGGATTGATTAGAATCATGCAGACACGCTGCATCGATCCTATTCAATATAGACAGAAAAATTCAGAAATTAGGCACACCAAAACGCATGCACAAATCAACCCAGCTGGAATAAAACAAGGAACTATGATGTTACCTTTTCAGATCCATCACACCCTTCCTCAATCCAGACCCTCCTACTCAAATCCCCATGTAAATCCAACTCGAAACCTAGGGTTTCAACTATTTTAGGAACCGGAACGGTGGCAAAATCTGTGAAAGAAAGAGGGAGAGAGCTTGTCTTACCTTGGCCAGCAATGGAGGGAGGTGGATGGGCGGCAAAGGCGGCGGCGGATGTAGCAGCAAGGCGGCGGCGGGTCGCAGCAACCGGAGGTCGAGCACGGCTGAGGCGCAGGTCAGCACGGGCTGAGGAGAGTGGCGGCTAGGTCAAGCCAAGCGTGCTGTGTGTGCTATGTATCGTACGTGGGGAGGGCATATTTGGCATTTCGAAAATAATTTAGCCCAAATCAATTCGTTAGCAGCTAATTGAAGAGATAAGAAAGCTGAAGGGGGCAACGAGCAACAATTAGACAGATTGGGGGGGGGGGGGTCAGAGCAAGGCAAGCAAAAAAAGGGGTATAAGATCAAAGGCAGTTGAGCTGAGGGGGTTAAAATCAATTCTCCCCTCATTTAATCGCAACTATTGGAGTAAAATTGATCGTACTCTATATCAGAAACCGCTTAATTGCGGGCGGTCGAGGGCAACCGTAAAAATGGGGAAACAGCAATGAAAAAACTTCGGGGGGAGGGGGGATTTTCACCTGTTCTGTTCCCGCTCCCGTGGAGTTGCAAATCCCCTTGTCAGTGTGTCGTTTGTCCTCCACTACCGCCCAACCGTAGGCAAGGACCTCCCCATGCCGTCGCTGGCCGATTCCGCAGTTAAACAACCCGAGTTCAGCCCTTCTACGGCATCCCACATCTCTCGCTGCAGCGGCCTCCATTTCGCCGTATGCGCCCAAGTGCATCGGCACTATGCATCCTCCTAGCTTCCTCCAACGGCGTGGAATTCTGCCAGCCTGTCGCTGCCAGTGCCATCTCGATGCCCCCCAATCAGTCACTTCATAGCCAATGAAGACGAAGAATGCGACGGCTCAGAGATCTCCTCCACGACCTCCAGAACAAGCAACTGAGGTCGCTGCCTGGATCTTCACCGAATCTGGATCCCACAACATGTTTCAGGAATCATCAGAGAGGTAAATGACATCCTTACTCTTCAAATATGTGTCAAATTGGTTTAGATTCTTAGTTTCTTGGAATTTGCATTATGTAGTTTGGATTTGCATTTGGTGTCTTCTTCGTACATGAGAATGGTGGAGGAGCCCTAGGATAATATGTTTTGTGAGGATTGGGAAGATGTCGAGATTTTTTTGATGCTTCACAAACAAAAGATAATGAAAGATCAAGAAGGACAAAACTTACACCAAAGTTGAGAATATTGCATTGGTGAAGGCATAGGAGGGTGTGGCATTTGAAGTAATAACCGACAATGATAAAAACGGAAAGTAATACTGGCAACGTATCGTGGATAAGTTTTGTCGATTCATGTTGGAACTTGTTTATAATTCTAAAATATTGATGTTGTAGTTCAAAAATATTGTCTAACGTTAAGTACCACAACTATTGTCTAACCTTGCCTAGTGAAAGTAAGATCGATTTATCAAAACCACTTAGATTGGGTTTTGGCACGGGTTATCGGGCATCTATTGCGCCAAAATCTGAGTCATACCGTCAAATTTTACAGGATCTTCTAGAGATGCTCTAGAGCTACTCTAGCCTATACAATCTCATACAGTAAAAAATTTTTGGGTATACTGTAAAAAATTAATCTATGAGACAAGTTCTGCTAGAATAGATACTAAAAATAGGGGATAAACAAAATCTTTCCGTGGGACTCACTAGTACTAAGCAGAAATATCCCCCATAAAAAAGGGCAGCGAGAAGGCCTATGGTTATTCATAATTGCGCGGGGCCGACGGGACCTACCAGAAATGTGCCGCCTCTACGAAGTTGACATGAGTCACAATTATTTAAAATGCGTGTTACCAATATATAGTAAACGGACAGTTGAAGTTCTCTGTTCCCGATATGTACCTTTATTCTAACGGTGGTCGGTAATACCCATTGCCAAACGCTAGCGGGTCTGTATATAGCCTGGTAACTCTCAGAGAAAACCCTACCACTCAATTTCTCGTCACTCTCCCCACATATGTACGTTGCGCGGCGGTTCGAGGTGACCTAGGTCTCTCTGGCTGAAAGTGCATGGTGCCCCCATGTGTGGTTTTGGTAATTAATGACAATCCTTATGGACTAATGTTTGCATTGAGATATTCTTATAGGTTTGTTCATAGGTATCGCTTGAACTCCATGTGTTGGATTCAAGGTTGTATGCCATCAAGATCATCGATTATAATGGATATATTTGATATGATCAAGAAGAAGAAGAGCCATAAAGAAGAAGAGATATAAGGTTGATCAAGACTAAGTGAAAAGAGTGGATTCAAGTTGATCAACACACAAAGCTAAATGATGTACCATGTGGGATCATGTGATCCAATGGCATGGTAAGAAATTGTCCATATAGTTTTGTGAACTAACCCATTATATGTGTGTGTGGCATTTCTATCTTGGGTTAGGTATCTTTCCATGGGCTTGCATCAAAAGGAAGATTTCATATAGCTCATGGAGGATGACGTCAAGTGGTGATCGTCATCAAGGTTGAGTTGTGCAAGTTTAAGATGGGCATATAGAAGATATAATATGCTTGGAGGTTGCCACTCATTTGGAGATAATGCTCAAGTGAAGATGTGCCTAAGAGAGGCTCCCCCATAGTGGAGTATGGGGGAGCAACATATGAGTCTTCACCAAGCAAAGCGCAATGGTCCACTTGAAGAGACCAAGATCATCATCATCTAGCTCAAGTGGATTGCGCAAGGCAAAGGTATGATCTTGATAGGGTTTCTATTTTACCGGTCTCATGGTGTTAGAGGGAGACCGGGTTATAGGATAGACATTGTACTATCAAGAGGGCTCTCAAGTGAGTTACTTGATCGCATCTTTGTGGAGAGCTCAAACCTTTACATACTTGGCATATCATCTTTCTTGGTTCTTATTTGGCTTTTATCCATGTGAGAATTTAGAGTTTGTGTTCATCTCCATATCAAGTTCTAGTTCATCAAAAACGGATTTCATTTGAATATCTTGTTGCGTTTTTTATGTTGGAGGTTTTACCGGTCGTTCTTTTCTAGAGAGGTTCTACCTTTCGATATTTGGTTTTATCCTCCATCTTTGGACTATGATGTTTCTCTGCATAATCTTGTAGTGCTCGTTCTGGTGATTCCAACGAGCCCAAGAACATCGAATACAAAGTCCGGATGCAAAAGTTATTGTCGTTTTCATTTGGTGTTTCTGCTGTTTTCTGGGGGGCGGAAATTTCCGGCCCAAAGTCTGGAATTTCCGGCCACCGGAAATTTCCGGCACTATTTCCGGCCAAATTTCCGGTCAGAGAACAGTACCGAAATTTTGGGGACTTAGCCGTTTTTCGGAGGTCCGGAAATTTCCAGACCAGCACCGGAAATTTCCGGTCCGCTATTTTTCTGCAACGGCCCTCTTTTTTGTGGGGACCTATAAAAGGCCCCCTTCTTCCCCAAAAACAAGAGCTCGTTTCTCTATCTCTCCCACCATTGTTGACCTTGGAAAGCTTGCCCCTCTCTCAATTCCTCCCATGATTCTTGCATATCTTTGAGGAAAAAGTGAGAGGAGATCTAGATCTACATTTTCACCAATTCATCTCTCCTCTAAGTGAGGGGAAACTAGTAGATCTTGATCTTGGAGTTGTTGTGTGGTTCTCTTCTTTGTTCTTCCTCTCTTGTTCCCCCATTAGCATTTGTTGCTGTGTTGGAATTTGAGAGTGAAGGACTTGAGCACTTCTTGTGTTCTTGCCATTACATTTGTGCATCGGTTTGTGCTCTCCACGAGGATTCGTGGAAGTGAAAGTTCATGAGCTTGTTACTCTTGGGTCATTGGACCCTAGACGACTTTGTGGTGATTGAGACCTTTTGTGGTCATTTGGGAGCCTCCAATTAAGTTGTGGATGTGTGCCCCAAGCTTGTTTTAAAGGCTCCGGTTCCCGCCTTGAAGGTTGCCGATAGTGGTAGGTGAACCAATCTTTTGTGGTGCGGTTCATCGAAGAAGAAGGTGAAGCCTGTTGTGGCGTTGAGACCAACCTGTTGTGGTGGCTCACACCTCTCCAACGAGACGTACTCCCCTAAAAGGGAGGAACTCGGGAATACATCATCGTCTCCGCGTGTCTCGGTTATTTCTAAACCCGAGCTCTTTACTTATGCACTTTACACTGTGATAGCCTTCGTGCTTGAAGTCTTATTGATAACCCACAAGTGTAGGGGATCACGGCAGTCTTCGAGGGTAGTAAAACCCAAATTTATTGATTCGACACAAGGGGAGCCAGTACTTACAAGTCTTAGCAGCGGAGTTGTCAATTCCACCACAACTGGGAAAGCACTAGTAACAAACGTGATGTGAAAGCAGCAGTAATTTGAGAACAATAGTAACAGTAATGTAGCAGCAGCAAAAGTAACACGGAAGCAATGGAGCACGAAAATAGTTGGTGGCGCTAATATGGACCGGGGTTGCCAGCTATCTTCACTAGAGGTAACACTCCAAAATAACTAACAAATGTTGGGTGAACAAATTACAGTTGGGCAATTGACAATTGCAAATAACTCATGATCAACATCTAGTTCATAAATCATATGTAGGCATGTTTTCCATATATAGTCATACATGATTGAAACAAGAAACTTGCATGACATCTTTTGTCCAACCATCCCGTTTCAACGGGGCCGATCCTGTAACCTAACTGGTAATTAAGGTACTCCTTTTACAGAGCACCGGAGCAAAGCATTAGCACTTAATGAAAAAATGTGATCCTCAAGTCACAGCCATCCCCTTTGGTTGTCCCAATTGTTGTCACTTTGGGGCCTCGGGTTCCGGACAGCAACAGGTGCAACAACTTGTAGATACAATCTAAAGCAACCACTATACTTTAAATCCAAGATAATGCCACTCGTGCACTAATGACAAGCATTAAACACAACAAGATTGCAACAACAATAACTCACAAACATCATGAGTAGACTGATCATAATGTAACAATTCATCGGATCCCAACAAACACAACACCGATTACATCAGATGGATCTCAATCATGTAAGGCAGCTCATGAGATCATTAAATTGAAGTATATGGGAGAGAGTACCAACTAGCTACTACTAGAACCCGTAGTCCATGGGGGAACTACTCACGGAGCATCATGGAGGCAGCAGCGTCAATGGAGATGGCTCTGGGGGTCTCTCCCCGTCCCGGCAGGGTGCCGGGCAGGAACTTCTGATCCCCGAAACTAGGTTTCGATGGCGGCAGAGCTCTGGTGTGTTTCGGGGAAAATCCATCGGCATGCGGGAGATTTAGGTCAGGACGGTATTTATGGGCGAAGAGGCGACGCGAGGCGGTGGACGAGGCGGCGAGGTGGGGCCAGGCGTGACCCACCTCTGGCCGTCCACAGGGGTCTCCTGGGAGCTGTGGGCCTCCCCTGCAGCTCCCCTTCTGGCTCCCGGGGTCTTCTGGCGTTTTAGAATTTTTGTAATTGTTTCGGATTTTTCTGAGCACTTTGGATTTTTGACCTTTTCTGCAATGCACATACATAATAAACAGAAACTGGCACTGGGCATCTTGTTAATATGTTAGTTCCATAAAATAAGCCAAAAATGATATAAAAACATAATAAACACATGTGGCATTGTTATAAAACAAGCATGGAATATCAAAAATTATAGATACGTTTGAGACGTATCAGCATCCCCAAGCTTAATTCCAGCTTGTACTCGAGTAGGTAAATGATAACAAAATAATTTTTGTAGTGACATGCTACCAACACAACCTTGATCAAGTAATATGTAAAGCATATGAACTGATCCAAGCCAATGGCCTATAGTTGACATAAAGCAAATAAGGATTAACCATGTGTAACATCTAATCAAGAATTTTTCGTGGATAGTACTTTGGAGACATGAAAATTATAAGACTCGTCAAGCTTGATAGCCCACAAAGCAATATACTTTCGGCAAAGGTGTTTAACCAACACAAATGAAGATTTAAGTTTTCAGCAGAAGCTTCAACTTGTAACATACTTATCTCATGCTAATGTCAATATAAAGTTTTCACAGTTAAACATAAAGATAGCATGTAGTAGACTTGTACCTCAATTGATACTATGCATTTGCTTGAGAGATAAAGATTGGAAAGGAAAACTGACTCAACATAAAAAGTAAAAGAAAGGCTCTTCGCAGAGGGAAGCAGAGATTAATCGTGTGCTAGAGCTTTTTAGTTTTTAAAAGCATATAGAGACATAAAAATATTTATTTGAGAGGTGCATGCTATGGTCAACGAATGATAGTGAACAATGCATTACTACATTTTCTAGAAAGACTTTTAAGAGCGGCTCCCATGAGGAACGTTATTTCTGCAACAAGCAGATCATTCCTCTTTATCTCCTTTGTTTACACATGCAGATGTTTGACTGAATTCACAGGAACAAAATGTGAGGAGAGTTTTTTGGTGAAAGTTGTAATTTATCTTGTATGGGGCTGGGCACCCCTTTGCCAGCTCTTTTTGCAAAATTAATGGACAAGTAGATGAAACATACAAGTTCTGAAATAAGTCTGTCCAACAAATGCAATAAAGACCACTCACTACTTCCTCATGAGCTTAGTAGTAAAGGCACAAAAAGGAAGTAATAACATTTTGAATATTTAAAGGTAGCACACGAAAAACTTACATGGAGTGGCTTGGAAATACCACATGTAGGTAGGTATGGTGGACACGAATGGCATGGATATTTGGCTCAAGGTTTTTGGATGCACGAGAAGCATTCCCTCTCAGTACAGAGTTTTTAGGCTTAGCAAGGTGTCAAGCAAACACATATTAACAACCGAATACATGAATGACCACATGATATACATTTAAGCATAACCATATTAGACTCTACACTGTCTCCCTTGTAAACCAAACAACCATTGCAAAAAGAATATCTAGACTTTGAGAAATAACAATCAAAACAAGCATCATAATTCTAAGCTTTATGGTATTTCTCCATTAATCCATTCTTAAGTAAATGATCCACAAGTTTAAGCATTCATCTAATTCATATCTCAAAACAATTTACAAGTATCAAATAATTCAAGACAGTGATCTACAAGATTATGTAAGCTTCTTTTACCATTTCCTACATGCATAGCATTTTCTGGTCCAACCAAACACCAATCAACTCTCCAAACAAATATAAGTGAACAAGAGAGTACTTTTTTTAAAAAGAATTAATAGCTCTGAACAAGAGATACATGAAAAACAAGAGCTAGAAGCTAACAGGGCAAAAATTGAATACTCAACAAGTGAAGCATAGGAGTATTCTATGAAAAAGCGGAGCGTGTCTCTCTCCCAAACAAGAATAATAGGATCCAATATTGATATGATCAGAGAACAAAACAAAAACATACTGAGAGAACAACAAAATGACGCTCCAAGAGCAGCACATATTATTTAAACGAATAAAAATATAGTGTCATGGAATCGACCTGATTAATTGTTGATGAAGAAGGGGTGCCTTGGGCATCCCCAATCTTAGACGCTTGAGACTTCTTGAATATTTAGTGGAGGTTCAGGGGAGCCTCCCAAGCTTGAGCTTTAATCCCTTCTTGATCTTCTTTCATCACCTCGTTCTCTCAACACTTGAAAACTTCCTTCACACAAAACTTATCACAAACTTATTAGAGGGTTAGTACTCAAACAAAATAATCCACCTTCAGTTCTCACTTGACAAATTGCATGAACTTGTTTTAACATTAGCTACTATCACAAAGCTTTAGGTGGTGCTACTGGATCAAAAGAATCCAACTCAACACTTATAAAAGACACAATGGAAATCTTGGACAGAATCTGTAAAAACATAACAGAACGCAAAGATGATTTTTTTGAGATATTAGGACACCTCGAATCAGAAAATTCAAAACTAACGAAAGGTATACAAAACCCAGGTGCTTTCTGTCAAAAATTTATAGCTCCAGATCACGGTCTGTGATTTTTTGGATTTTCGTACGGTGACGAACATAAATCTGTTTCTGGACAGCAAACTCAAAATTCTACTTTCCTCTCATTAGAGGCTATTCTTGGCACAGAAAAATGAAAATAAAAGGATACAAAGGAGGTGTTACCAAAGTAACAGCAACGTTGACTCAAAGAAAATAAAACAAACAGAAAGTAAAAATAAAATGGGTTACCTCCCATAAGCGCTTTTCTTTAGAGCCTTTTAGCTAGGCATGATAATTTTAATGATGCTCTCATAAGAATAAGAGTTGAACATATAGGAGAGCATCAAGAAGTATATAAAACATGTGTAAATCTAACACACTTCCTATGCATAGGAGTCTTATAAGAAAACAAATCAATGAAGCACAAAGTGACTAGCATAGGAAGGCAAAACAAGTGCAACTTCAAAACTTTCAACATAAGGAGAGGAGACTTAATATTATTATTGAGATATATGAAACCGTGTCTCCCTCTCACATAATGACCAGTAGGTCTTAAATCAACCAGCATATATAAAAGAAACATAACAGAAAGCTCAAAATTTTCACCATAAAGAGAGGAAATTTAATAACATGAAGATTTCTATAACCATATTTTCCTATCTCAAAATAATTTTCAGTAGCATCATGAATAGACTAAAAAAATATAGCTATCACATAAAGAATTGTTATCACGATCCACGTGCATAAAGTATCATTACTCTCCACATAAGTATAATCAATTTATTAGTAATAGTGGGAGTAAAATTATCACAGCCATCATAGTAATTATCATAAATTGGAGGCATAGTATAATCATAATAAACTTTATCCTCAATAGTAGGTGGACTGAAAATAGCATGTTCATCATTGTAAACATCATATATAGGAGGCATATCATAATCACAATAAATTGTATCCTCAATAGTAGGTGGAACTAAAATAGCACCATCATTATAATCATCATATATTGGAGGCAAAGTATTATCAAAAAAATTTCCTCCTCGAAGCTTGGGGACTAATAATATCATATTCATCAAAACCAGCTTCCCCAAGCTTAGAGCGTTCCATGGCATTAGCAATAATGGTGTTCAAAGAATGTATACTAATAACATTACCACTATCATGCAAATAAAGTTCCATAGGTTTTTTAATTTTCTCTTAACACTTCATGTCCTAACTCAAGATAAATTTCATAGAGCTCTCTCATTTTTTTGTTGTTTTCCATTAAGCCTAACTAGTGAAATAAAAACAAGAAACAAAAAGATAAAACTGCAGGATCTAAAGAAGATACCTTCAAGCGCTCACCTCCCGGGCAATGGTGTCAGAAAATAGTCTTGATAACCCACAAGTGTACGGGATCGCGGCAGTCTTCGAGGGTAGTAAAACCCAAATTTATTGATTCGACACAAGGGGAGCCAAAGAATACTTATAACTCTTAGCAGCGGAGTTGTCAATTCCACCACACTTGGGAAAGCACTAGTAACAAACGTGATATGAAAGCAGCAGTAATTTGAGAACAATAGTAACAGTAATGTAGCAGCAGCAAAAGTAACACAGAAGCAATGGAGCACGAAAATAGTTGGTGGCGCGAATATGGACCGGGTTTCCCGGCTATATTCACTAGACGTAACTCTCCAAAATAAATCAAGTGTTGGGTGAACAAATTACAGTCGGGCAATTGACAATTGCAACTAACTCATGATCAACATCTAGTTCATAAATCATATGTAGGCATGTTTTCCATATATAGTCATACGTGCTTGGAACAAGAAACTTGCATGACATCTTTTGTCCAACCATCCCGTTTCAACGGGGCCGATCCTGGAACCTAACTGGTAATTAACTGGTAATTAAGGTACTCCTTTTACAGAGCACCAGAGCAAAACATTAACACTTAATGAAAAAATGTGATCCTCAAGTCACCGCCATCCCCTTTGGTTGTCCCAATTCTTGTCACTTTGGGTCCTCGGGTTCCAGACAACAACAGGTGCAACAACTTGTAGATACAATCTAAAGCAACAAATATACTTTAAATCTAATATCATGCCACTCGTGCACTAGTGACAAGCATTAAACATAACAAGATTGCAAAAAAAATAACTCACAAACATCATGGATAGACTGATCATAATGCAATTTGATCCCAACAAACACAACACCGATTACATCAGATGAATCTCAATCATGCAAGGCAGCTCATGAGACCATTGTATTGAAGTACATGGAGAGAGAGTACCAACTAGCTACTGCTAGAACCCGTAGTCCATGGGGAAACTACTCACGGAGCATCATGGAGGCGGCGGCGTCGATGGAGATGGCTCCGGGGGTCTCTCCCGTCCCGGCAGGGTGCCGGAACATGAACTTCTGACTCCCGAAACTAGTTTCGATGGCGGCGGAGCTCTGGTGTGTTTCAGGGAAAATCCTTCAGCGTGCGGAGTTTTAGGTCAGGATGGTATTTATGGGCGAAGAGGTGACGCGAGGCGGTGGACGAGGCGGCAAGGTGGGGCCCAGGCGCGGCCCACCTCTGGCCGCGCCCAGGGGTCTCCTGGGAGCTGTGGGCCTCCCCTGCAGCTCCCCTTCTGGCTCCCAGGGTCTTCTGGCGTTTTAGAATTTCTGTAATTTTTTCGGATTTTTCTGAGCACTTTGGATTTTTGACCTTTTCTGCAATGCATAGACATAATAAACAGAAACTGGCACTGGGCATCTTGTTAATAGGTTAGTTCCAGAAAATAAGCCAAAATGATATAAAAACATAATAAACACATGTGGCATTGTTATAAAACAAGCATGGAACATCAAAAATTATAAATACGTTTGAGACGTATCACTTATATCTTGCTATCACCTTGTTACTTGTCTTGCTTAGTATAAGTTGTTGGTGCACATAGTTGAGCCTACTATATTTATGTTGTGTGCTTGATAAGTTAAACACTAGTTTTATTCCGCATTTATCAAGGCTAAACTGGAAAAGTTTTAATCGCCTATTCACCCCCCCCCCTCTAGGCGACATCCTTGTCCTTTCACCGACGTCCTATCCCGACATGAGAGAGCGCATCTGCCGTGTCAAGTCACGGCGGCTCCTCGTCCTCTACTCTTCGGCCAGATCAGGTCGCACCGGGTAGGAAAGTAGCTAAGGAGTAGAGAACGAAGAAGAAGCCCGCCAGATGCAGGCATATCCGACCGATGTTGACCGCATCCAGTTTCATTTTCGGCCTGCTCATCCGTGTGGAGGTATCCGGCATCCCATGGCGCGTTGACCGTGGGTGGTGCTACCAATGAACAAGCCATACTTAGAGGACGACAGCGATGAGGATCTCCCTCCAAATCACATATATGAATCTTTGTCGTGCCAATAAACTAGGTTGTCTTCATATTTAGGGTTATTGTTTCAATCTGTTATGTTCTGATCAGATTATTGTCATTGTTCTGATGAGATTATTGTCATTGTTGAGATGATATTAAATGTTATGTTTAAAAATCTATGTTTACATTATTCTGTTTTAGGTTATGTGAAGGTGTCGTTTATGTTATGGTGAAAATGTTGTTATATTATTGTGAACGTTCAGTTTAGAACAATTTGGTATAGTTATCACGATTACGTGGGTCATTGTGAATCTTTTTCTATTTTATGATTGTCTAGCTTCTTGTGAATTTTCTGAACTATTACATCTAGTGACTAAGTCGGAACTCTTTTGAAAATAAGAGTCTATTTCGGTGACACTGAATAAAAATAGCATACTAATAGGAAAAAGTAACAAACACTATTAAAGCGACGAGTCCATTGTTCGTTATTTTGTCTACATTGCACTTTGAACTAAAATCTACAGAGCCTTAGTTGAGTAAACAATATTTATAACTAGTTATTTCAAGCTTTGACTTGCTTTGAAATGGTAGCCAGTGTCACATCATGCTTCATCTAACCTTGGAGCCTTATCCTCTCCCCGTCCACAGTAGAGAGGAGCGAACTTTTGGGCGAACCGCGTCGTTCCACCTCGCCGCCGTTGGGTCGGCGGGTTCCTCACCCTCCGGCGGCTGCTCCGGCAGCGGGAGGATGGGGAAGCCCCGATCTACGGCGTGTATATAGTGTAGGTACGGTGTGGGTGCTTGCCGGCGGCGTTTGAGAGCGGATGGCGCGGCCGGAGTGGCGTTTTGCGGCGGAAGATCTCTGCTCCGGCGGTGGTGGTCCTTGGAGCGCTGCTGCCGATCTTCTGTCTTCTGCGCGCTCGGGGCTCGGCGGAGCTGCTGGGTGCGAATTTCCCTCGCCGGAGTTCGCGGGACGGCGTCTCCGGGTGTTCGTTGGATCGATTCGAGCTGTGTTTGCAGGGCGTTGGCTTCGATGGCGTTGGATGGAGGAGCTTCGGGTCCGAGTTCGTCGACTTCCCGGCCGTGGAGGGGCTGTCCCGTATCCAAGGAGTGAAGGGAGCAGTGGCGGCGGCGCGCCGGCATACGTCCTCGTCGTCGTCTTCGTCAATGGGGTGCTGAGGGACTTCGTTGTAATTTTTCCTTTGTCTCAGGACCTTTCTGTAAGAACTCTGTGATATCAGCTCGTTTCTCGCAAAAAAAAAAAACTTCTAAAACGCAAAGAAAAGAAAAAAAGTCTCGCTGCCACGAGCCGACGAAGTGCCGAGCATGCTCGACAGCTTTCTAGAACCCTCCTTTTCCTTCCATACCGAATCGAACGACGCCATCGCCTCCTGCCGCTTCGAGCCTCCACCTCCCTCCGATCTATACCCCGATCGACCGTTGCCACGAGCTCAGCGGCATCTCACCAAGCTGCAGCCCGCCCGCCCAGCCGCCATGTTCGGCGTTGTCTTCCCGGATCACACCTTCCCCCTCGACGCCACCGCCTTCGCGCAGGTCGCGCCCACCTCCTGGCTCCTTGACTTCTCCACGCTCTCGCTCCCCTCCACGCCCCGCTCCGCCGTCGTCTTCCTCCTTCCGCCCGGCGCGGCTGCGCTGCCGCCAGGCAAGGCCGTCGCCGTCTACTACCAGGCGGCCGCCAATCGCCCCTTTGCTTTCCTCGGCGCGCTGGGCCCCACGCGCCCGTCCGCCACCTTCCCGCTCCCGGAGGCCGGGGACGAACCGGAGCCGCCGGCCGGGCCCGCGAAGCTGGGGTCGCCGTAGAGGACGCCGCCGCGCTGCCCGCGGCCCCCGACGAGCAGCGCGCCCAGCGCGTCGCGCTCCGCGTCGGCGAGAACCTCTTCAATTTCATGCAGTCGTTCTGTGCCGCCGACGGTGGCAAGCTGATTGTGCCCACGGATATTCTGGACCGCTGGTTCCGCAAGTTCCAGGAGAGGGCCAAGAGGGACCCCTCCTATCTAAAAGCTTTGACTTCTGAGGACTGAGCTCGTGGCGTCCTTCTCTCTTTGTATTGCTTATTTCTATTCTTACTTTCTTAGGTTCCGTTGGGTGTGAAACTGTGAATTGATTCTGCAAAAAGCCTGATCCACTAGAGGGGATGTTTTCCTGGACAATGTCTTCTACACTGTATACATGTACATATATCTGGCCCAACGTGGTTTTTGGGACTTTGGACAGTGGAGCTACACTGAACCCCGATTATTAAAATGCCTTATTTCTTCATTTCTTGTATTTCTTAGTTCTTCAACATGTGGGAGATATTAAAACTTCTGCGCACTGAAGTTTCTAGTGCAGTATGAGCATTTTGGAGCTACCATTTGCTTAAATTTTTGATTTACTGTTACAAATGATCCTAATTTGAATGGGATGCCAGTATGAAGTGTATGATTGAGGAAATCGTTAATTCGTGGTTGTGCATCTTTCAAGATGTTACAAAGTGGTTCAACTGATTAGTACAATTTGTTTATTGATCTGTAGCAATGCACAAGATAAAGCTAGTAGAAGAGAATTTTCTTAACCATTTTGTTGTTTTGCGGAGTGACCTGCAAATCTGTGCTGCTGTCTAAATTCAATCAAGCCGGTCTGGATTAAACATGTTTGTAGTTACTACACATCCAGCAGTGCAACCTATAGCTCTTCGCCTCTTCCATCGTGTTGATCACTCGATTGTGTTCGTGTATGAGCTTTTGCTCGTGGATTGTGGGGTACTAATTTACGTCCAAGGCCGCACTGAATTTCTAGTGCTGCTGTGGGAAACTATAAGGATTGTATGTGTGCGATAGCTGTGGTTGCCTTTCAAGCGTGTGCAGATTTCTTCAGTTATTTAGCTTAAGATGTGTGTTCTATGTTTTTTCTTGTTTCTGTACTACTAGTGATTTAATGTTCAGATACATCATTCCTCTTCCATCACATTTGGAATTACCTGCGCCTATCCCTACACTGGCTCGTTCTTCAGGGTCCTTTGCTACTTTCCTGGATTTGGTGTTCCTGTGTATGCAACAGAGTAGATTGGTAGACACTGAATGGTTTACACTTACATCTCGTTTGGCACCCATCATTTCATTTCATTTGGAAAGTGAAATGACAGGGTTAGAGATAGGAATTGGCATAACACACAATAGACATTTGCTGGAATTCCAAATGAAATGACATGTTGAATTCCATGCCAGCCAAACAGGTTGAGCATGGAATCACAAATGAATTCCATGATTCCGGCTCGAAATGATGGCTACCAAACGACCTCGCCTCTATGCCTTTTTTTCATTTTGCCTGGCCTGTGGTACGGTTGGTATATGGGTTAAGCATATATTGGAAACAAGCATGCCTGAAACTTTTCTAACTGGAGTTGTGAATTGGTTTGGCTGTATTTCCAACATAGTGACATGTGCATTTATACTTATTAATTTATATAATCATGACTATGATTCTTTAGTGTGATCAAGTATTAATTTTCCAATCTCAGTGCAAACCTAAATTTTTCACTTTCTGCAAACTGAACATGTCTTATGGCCCTTACCTTCAATAAAGGAAGTTACAAAGGGTGCTTTTGTTTTGGTCATCTGTTTTCTAGTCTGAATAGGAAGATGTGAACTAAAATCTGACTAAATTATGGAACTTCCACTGCTGCTCAATAAATTTGTACTAAAGACAGTGCCCTCTTTGTCTGCTTGTCTGTTTCTGTTTTTCGGACATACGGGTTTATTAATCTCGATTGTCTGCTTTTTGCAGGTTATATGTGATGGGTGGGAGGGGTTTTTACGCCTATCAGTTCTCCTATGTTTGTACTCTCCCTGTTCCAATTTAATTGACTTGCTATCCACCACATTTGGATGTATCTATACATGTAACATGTCTACATACATCCATATTTGATGGATAGCAAGTCAATTAAATTGGAACGGAGGGAGTACACAAACTAGCATGTCTTGTAGGGACTAGGCTGAATCAAGGTTGCCAATCCAGCTTCTCTCTAGTGAGAGAAGCATAGAGAGAAGCTACAATAGTAGCGACCAGATAGATTAGATGGTGTACTGCAGCAAAATGACATATCTTGTTGGCAAACTGTACAAAAATACTTTGTACAATCATGCTTAGAGGTTAGAGCATGAATGGTCTTAGCTTGAATCTTTCAGATATTTGTTCAAAACTTGATGATAGCCATTTTTCCTGGGAAATCCTGGACCGAGATAAATTTCTGCAAACCGGCGGGTCTTTCTGGCATTCTCTTCACAGTTCCATGTTTCTTTAATAATACATATCACAAATTTCGAAATTATTTTAGCACATGTTTGAGGTGTCTCAAGTTTTCAGGGATATGGATTCAGGTATAATGATCACCAACTTTGGATTCGGCGTAAACCCATGTTGCAGTTGCAGTAACATATCCAGCTGCTGGAAACATATGAATGCTATTTGGAAATTATACAAGGGCCCAGCAAGAAATATATCATGTTAGTAACCTGACCGAACAATGCTGTTTAATTTCCCAAAACAATAATACATCAGGTACAACCTGTAGGCTGAATACAGAATACAACACCCTTTTTGTGATACAAAAAATCAAACCTCTTCTTTCACATCCAAACAATGATATGCAACTAGAAATAGAAATAAAAACAATTAGCACGAAACAAATACATCGACGTCTTTCTCATGTTCCCTAACCACACTGGTCAAACTCGCAGCTGCAATTACAGCATCACCACAAGTGCTAGGTCATGTATCTACAAGCAGTCTTATCTTAATCCTGTCACAATCTGTCGTCACACATTAGCACTGTCAACAAGCTCACAATGGTCCAATCTTGAGTATAAAACTTCATCGTCACCCTTCTCCCCTAGAAAGTCTTTGTCCCTGAGCACAAATGTTGCATTCAGAAATCAAGATCAGCAGATGTTCCTGTTACAAAATGCTCGAAATTATTATCTTAAAAATAATCCTGTAAATCAGTCAAAGCAAAGTGGTCAGTGGTGGGTGGTATCATACTCAGTGCAACACCAATGGAGAATCAGGTTCTGAGCCGCTAATGGAGGCAAAGGATGACATGCTATCATCCTTCGAAGCTGTCGAGAAATTGAGTGGCGCCATAGTCATCCGCCTGTTCTCCTTGAAGTAATTGTTGTACCGGCCAGAGTGTGAGCGCGGCGTCAAAAGCTCAGGGTGGCACCGCCTGCAGAGACCCTGCGGGGCATCGGCGTCATGAAACCGGCTCCGTTCCCACTTGGATGATGGCCGCTCGTTCTCCTGTTAAAGCTGCTTGTCTTCCTCGGGGTAGGCTTTGACCCAAAGATCAACTCCTTCTCTTTAAGCAATAGGCTCTGCAGCTTCTTCTGGTCCTGTAGTAAGAATAATGCAACAAAAGTGATGCCATTTGTCGTGATTGTAGAGCCAGCAGGAGCGCAGGATGTAGAGTTCATACCCGGTATCGTCTCTTATCTTCCTCTTTCTGTACTCTTCTGAGTTTTTGCTCTTCCAAAATGGCAACTAGACGAACCTTCACATTCAAATTCAATGTATCTGATATTATGGAACAGATCTACTGGGCCGATTTCTGATAATTATGGGGAGCTAGCTCAGTGACTCACCCCGTCATATAGAAATGGTGTATTGCTTTCATCCTCCCAAGAAAATGTTTTGTCTATCAAGTTGTCGATCATAGCTGCACAAAAGATGTAGCTTCTCATCATATTACGCACCAAATGAACGAGTGGCTCAAGGTGGATCTTTTTCAAAAGAAGGTAGATTGTGCGTATGAATCATAGTTGTGTCAGAAACATTATAAGGAAAGTAACTAAACCAAACTTAGCCATGCCATGCGAAATCTACAGAAATGAAGACTCACTTGGAATCTTTTGAACGAGTAACCTTGCTTTCTCCGCACGCTTGAGATTCAAATGGGCACCCCTGCCAGCACTGTACCTGTTATCATCCTGCATTTAAAGACGACATTATTAAGCAAATGATAGCAGAGCCGTGCAATGTATAATGTCAACCAAATTGTATCTGAATATTTAGCGCTAACATGCCAAAATAGAGGAAAACGCTGGAAATCGTTATCAACTGAACTACTGAAGGACCCTACAATAGCATATTTTCATGAATAAAAGCGTACTTGGTTATATTCCTCAAGCCAAGTCTCTTCATCACAAGCTGATAGCCATTTGTCTACTCTCTCCATGATATCTTTCCTTGATAGGGATTCCTCATTTGCTTTTGCAATTTGTGTCTCAATACTGGAAAGAAGTTCGCAAGGATCCACTAGACCTGTAAGTGGGAAGTTCTTGGATCGTTCAAGATATTCAGCAGTAGCATTTATTAATTATATGTGCAAGAAAACATAACAGCAGGATAAATACCAGAATCAATTAGAGCGATGATCTTCTCTGGTGCTGTGCTCGGATCAGGCTCCATGTGTGCCTTTCTGCAGATATTTTCTAGTTCTAACCTTCTCTTAAGAACAAGCTCCTTCATTCTACTCGCCTTTAGTTTAGTTAGTCTTTCGACTTCCTCTTCTGTCTAAAGAACCAAATAATAATACTAATAAGTTTGAATTACGGCTTAGATAAAAGCGAACAGCTCGATAAAAAGTTGCCAAACCTCCTGAATTGTCTCCAATGACAGGATACTAGGAGAAGTGATCTCTTCCTCAGAAGATACAAGAATAGTGGCTACTTCGGCGAAGCGTCTCCTCTCTTGTTCTGTTGACTCCATCAGATTCCATAACTTGTGGAGTTTTCCCACAATTTCTTGCAACTGAATACATCAACACAGCTGACAGGCAGTTAGAGAAGCTACGGAACAAAAAAAACGAATCACTGCCATAGTTTCATAAGGGAATTACCCTCGAAACTCTGGTCCTTTTTTCCGCTTTGAGCTTTAGGATAGTCTGGGTAAGACCTTCAAGAGTACTATCACTGATATTTGTTGAATGTTCTGAGTTGGTTCCATGCAAACTTGGATGCACATCTTTTACCGTCTTTGCAAAATCCATCCCAAGCACATCGCATAGGCAGTGCACTTCATCCACATATACAAATACTTTCTGAAGGCGATCAGACTGAAAAAAAAGGATCAAAAACTTTTACTAACATGGCATGGTCAAGAATGGGATTTAGCCAAAACAGCATGGTTGTCCTTTCGACTGTTTTTGTTTTTGCGGGGGTCCTTTCGACTATATAGTTATATAGCTAGTTGCTAGCAATGTTTCTGATTAAAGCAGTAGACAATTTATAACAGTTACGACACACAAATGCTTATTGCCTACAAATAACTTTGTGTGAGAAGTTGTACGTCATATTACAAAGATACAACTGAACAAAAAAGTTACATCAACTGAATGATGTTGATGGCTCAACTCATGTCTATCTGATTCTGATGACTCGATAGATGCTATGCGTATAAGCAACTAAGTCAATGTCATTATTACCTTCTCTTTTTGTAAATTGCGTAGCTGCATTTGAAGATCAGCAAGTCTTCTGGTTGACAAGTCATGATCATTGTTAAGATGCTTGGATGAACCATCGTCATGCTGACAACTGTAATCAGAAATTTGAGCATTTATCTTCTCGATATGCGATTGCAGGTTTGAGAATTGTTTGATTCTTTCTTCTTTCAAGGTCCTAAGATCTTCCAAGAGAGGCGTCACTGCGGCAAGCTGTTCTTTCAACGATGAGTGTTTTTCATCGACCTACAAAGGATCATTCATATTATTACTAAACAACGGAATATACCACTTTATTTGCATGTCTATCTGATTCTGATTCAGTAAATATTCTATCGAATGGATGGTTAACTATTATACAGAATTACAGAATCTAGTCGGCAGATATTTGGATCCCTGGAGCTAATTTCTATAGTGCCCTTTTTTTCTAATGTACCCATCTCAATCATACATAACCACGAATCAATAGAATGACTTAGCTGTGCATGTCACAGTCCTGTCATCACTAACTGAAAAAAGACAGCCAAACCGCAGGACATGATAATATTCTGCACAAGGTGCAGCATGATATAAAAAATGATCTCATTACTTGTTGTACCCCCTGAACTACTAAATCCGTAAAGAAATCAACACTTAGAATAACATATTCAAGGAGGTCCATAGGTTCAAAGCCTTGAACAAAAGGCAAAACTAGAGACCATGACAGAAGATATACCTTAAATTGCGGAGTATTTTCACCTATCGAAGCCACTAAAGCTTTAAGCTCTGCTTCTTTGGCCATCAATGACTGTCGGAGCTGGGCTCTATCGGCATTGGCACTGTCGACCTTACGACGATACACACGCATGCACTCCACCTCAAGTTCTTGGAACATACGATCCTTATCTTGTTCATGCTCCCCGATCTCTGTCCATATTTGCTAAAACAAATTTATGTGTCAGATAATCAAGCAAGAGGGACAGAAAACAGCGTAAAAATATAATATAAGTTCTTAACATTTACAAGAAATAAACATCGGTAAGTACCTAACAACGTTTACGATAATCAGATAACCTCAGCATCTTTAAATTCAATATGAATTGCTTTCGTTTATATGATCACCTACTTATTAGTTCATAAAATGGAACACACAAGCAACAAAAAGATCCTACTGGCACTCTGGCAGGACTTTTATTAAACAAGCAAGCTGATTGCTTGCTCTCCAACCCTCCAGGCCCACAACAAACCAAATAAAATAATTTTACAAGGCACAGTCAGATCAAACGAAACATAAATGTTCATAAGATGACTATCTAAATAGGCAATGATACTGGAAAATTAATTTGTTCTTTATTCTGTTTCTTCACAACTTCTTACTAAAAAGTTGGGAGCATAACATTGTTTTTCTTTTCTTTTGAAACATCAGAGGGTTGCATAGTCAGCACTCTTTAGTTTTTTTTTTTGGAAAAGGAAGCGTTTTATCGATTCTTTGCAAAAGTACTCAAATCAAGAAGCGTACAGTAATACAAATCAAAAGCATCCAAATTAAGCCCCTTTCACCTCCAACAGCTGAAGTAAGGCAAAGTAGATCTCTGTCTCCTTGACTTTTCAAGACACATACAGTAATACAAATCAAGACAGAGGCTCTAAACCAAAAGTTGAAGCTAAGGGCGTTGCAGGCCGAAGCAAGAGATTCCTACTATTCTTCTGAATATCTAACACATCTCAAAGAAAGTGTTGTCTTTTTTGGAAGAGAATACTGAAAGCTTGGAGCTGAAGAAAAGAACCACGGAACCTTGGGAAAATATTGCTCCCGTCTCAAAATGATTAAAAGAATACAGGCAAATTTCAAAGACACTAAAATCTGCACTGCTCTCAGAAACTAGCAACGTAATTTCCACCGTTCCTACAAGAAAATCGTTCCTGACAGAAATTGCAACATGATTGGAGCGAACAAGCCTTTGAAAAAATCTCGAATCCACGCTAGTATTGCAAAGAAACAAGCAAATCAAGGGTGCCGCGAACAGAGTACCAGACTCCAGACCGGCAGACAGCTCTTCCGTTCTCGCAGAGAAACGCACCTCGAGCTCGCGCAGCAGCGAGCCGCACGGCGTGTCGAAGCTGACGCTGCAGCGCGCCTCCTTGTCCAGGCCGCACCCGGCCATGACCGTCGTCTCGCCCATCTCCTCTCTCCCCCAGGAAGGAGAAAGAAGAAGCGGCTGCCTAGAAGCAAAGGAGGAACCTCCGCTGTGCCCTCGCACTGTAACGGCCGTCCTCTTGTCTCCCCTGGTCCTTGGTTCTTGGTCCTGTCGTAATGAAAGAACCAAGAATTCCAACTCCAATGCCGGCCTCTTGGTACGCAGCCACCAACCCCTTCCTTCCCCTTCTTCTCTCTCCTCGCGGCAGCCCTCTGTTCTAGAGGAGGAACAGGGACGGGCAGCGGTAGTTGACTGGTTATATACGGATCTCAGTCGAGTGCAGCAGTTGGTAGTAACAAAAGGGAAAGAGAGCGAGGTGAGATAAGGCGAGAGCTTGGAGAAGACGACGGGGGAGTTGCTCGTGAAATGCAAACGATACAGGGGTGTTCATGCATGTGAGGAGTTGAGAACTCATAAGCACACTAACGGACAAAAAACTACAGCTGTTTTCTTGATGCGGTTTTCTGAACAGGTTTTGCCTTTCTCTCTGTTTGTTTTCCAACAGCATTTTCTGCCTGTGAAATGTGGCGACAAGATCCGAAATTTTGTAACCATGTACAGTGAGGATTTTACTGCATTTTGTTTTAACTTTTCTTTTGTGGTTTTACTTTCATTTTTTGCTAACTGCAGCTAACTTATTTTCAATTCGGCATCGTGCGGGTATTTCGTTCATCTGATATGTTCAATTGAACGAATACCAAACAATTTCAAAAGAATGGAAAGAACGAAAATTATAACCATGCATATTGAGGATTTTACTGCATTTTGATATTTGTGTTTTCACTTTCATCTTTTACTAGCTTGCAGCTAGCTGATTTTCAATTCGGAGTCGTGCCAATTTTCCTTTGTTTGATCTGCTCAATTTTGCATGCGCTGCGATAACTTTTGTATCATTGTCTGAAGACAAAAATACCCAACAGATACCAAACAAAAAACTAGCTATATGTTGATTAGACACTCATTACTTTTGAGTATAGATGTTTCACATGCTAAGGTGGGTGCACGCTTAGAACAAGCTAAACAATTAGGATCAACACTTGGAACATGTTTAGCTGCACCGTTCAGCAGTCAAGCCGCAGCACAATACTGCAATTACAAACTGAGCCATGGTATGGTTAACTATTCCTATCCACATAGAGCATGAATATGAAATAAAATGACCGATTTTCTACATTCAACAAATTCACAAATATTATAAACTCGGAATTTTACAAGATCGGGCTGTTTTCCACAGTGTTATGGGAAAATTGACATGTTAACAACACTGCTTACTTTGAAGTCATTGAAACATGATGTCTGTGTTCATTAGTCTTAGATCTTTGAGATAAATGTTGATTGTGAACCTGAGAGTTTCTAGGTGTAAGGACGATACCATGAAATTCATGAAGTTGAGGCATCTGCCATTTTTCAGTACGTACACACCATATGCCGAAAAGGCACCCGGCCACGCCAAACGCCACCATTTTATGGACCGCTTTCGCTGACACCGTAGATTGCAAGCCACACTCGGAGCCAACCAGTGGTCCAGATCACGTGCACCTCAGCTCGCGCACGATCTGGATTGGAACGACGGGAGGGAAGGCACAAGCGATCCGGTTTTACGCACACATTGATTATCGTAAACTAATGAGAGATGGGCTAAGGAATCTACGATTCTAAATTTCGGTGCCGATTTGACAGTTTGTGCCGACCGTTAACAAGTGTGCAGGAAGAGCTGACTGAACATGCATTCCTGCAGCTAGCTACGTCAGATATGAATCTTTACACTTGAATTAAGAATATACTAATTCTGCAAATGAGTCCACAATTCTGCAGTTGAGTCTGAGCCTGCAAATTCCACATGCACAGGGTGGAGAGCTAGACACATGTGGCGATGAGGTCAACCAAATAGACAAGGAGTAAACCCATCAAGTTAAAGATTTTTTATTCACTAAAGTTACCTTATTAAACAAATGCCATAATCGTACTAGATCTGGGCTTGTATATTCCCTTCTTCTGAGGCTCAGCTCATCACAGTGGGTGAAGTACAACCACAAACTCCAGGTGCTGCACTATTTTTCCCTTCCGGACTAAACCCATGATGATACATTGATTGTTCCAATAGCTTCATTCTGTTTGTTTCCTTTGATGATGCAGTGTTCTCTTCATCAGAAAGGAAGTAAAGCAATCAGGCCCCTTTAAAAAAAAAAGTAATCAGGCAGAGCAGACAGCTTGGGAATCTCTGCCTGTCATTCTCAGAGCATCTATAGTCGCAGCGCCCAAATGGCGTCCGGACAAGCGCTATGGACATTGTCCGGACGGGCTGCCAGTATGGGCGTCGTCGCTCCCCACTCGCGACGTCCAAATCGGCCCACAAAAAGTTTTTTCTTTGCAATTTGAAATAAGAGAATCCTATATAACGGCTACGAATTCAAAATTTCAGCCGTAGTCGGCCACAAATTCAGAGTTTCGGCCACACTCGGCCTTAAAGTTCAGAGTTTTGGCCACACTCGACCACAAACTCGAAGTTTCGGTCATCAAAATACATCGAGAAGCCGGCCACGCGGTGTCGCTGCCGCCTAGATGTCGACGCCGCCAGGCCGGGTCTCGTCATCATCGCCCTGGGTCTCGTCGTGGATCGCGTCATCGTCGCCGTCGCCCTGGGTCGCGTCGTCGTCACCCTGGTTGCTGCCGGTCGCGGGCGCCGGGGCGAGCCCAAGTTCCTCCAAGATCGCGGCGCGGAACATGTCATGTGCAGTCCTCGCCAGCGGGTCCAAGGTCGACACATCGGCTGTCAAGATCATGAAATCTTGGATTTGCTTCTTGATGGCGGCTTTCTTCTTCTCGAGGTCGATCTTTATGCCGGCCTTCTCCATCAAGGTCGCCCACCTTGCGTCGTTATCGGCGCGTCTGAGGCTCGAGTTGGAGTACACATCGGCGAGCACCTTGTCGATGGACGACTGCGCCCTCTCTGTCATTGCCGCCGACGCAAGGGCCGCCTTTGCCTTCTTGTTCCCGACAGGCTGCCCCTCTGAGTTGGCAGGATCGGTGTCGATGTTGGCGCGACAATTCTTGTTGAGGCTCTTCCGGTGCACCTTCAATTTCTCGCAATTTTGGAGTGGCTTGAAACAATGCATCAAGCCGAACATCCTTGTCTTGGGACCAGTACATGGCGAGGGCGTCTATGAGCTACAAAAACAAAGCCGACGATCATCATAGTCGGCGATACAAGCATCAAGCCGACGATCACACTATGTCAATACAAGCAATGCATCAAATCCGGCGACATGAACTCACTTGATCCGACTGGTTCTTCCCGCTCTCGGCCGATCGTGGATGTTCTCAAGGCAGCCGTGTAACTTTTTGACGATCCTTTGAATGATGCACCACCTAGGCTTGATTGCGGGTGGTTGTCGGCGAACTCAGGGGAGATCCTGGGGCTCGGGGAGAACCTGGAAAGAGGCGTGGCGGCTGAGCTCTCGGCGTTACGGGTGGATATCGAGCCAGCTCGACTCAACTCATAAATACTCGTTAGTTAACGAGCCAACTCATTTCAACTTGTTAACTAAACGAGCACAAAACATGTATGGCGGGAGTAGTCCATAATATAACATAAATTTAAAGATTCAAACAATGCTTAACAAATAATTGCCCATAGCATAAAATTGATAGCATGATAGAAAATAACAGCTAGATATGCCTCCTGGCTATGCTCCTGCGTAGGTATGACCTAAATAATGTGTGCATTATAGATCTGAACTTTGTGTTGCATGTTGATGAATGAAAACATTCAATGGACTAGCCCACTAATTAATGATTTTAGGCATATTACGAGCTACATGAGTTTAACGAGTACTTGTAACTCGACTCATTAAACTCGTTTTCTTAATGAGCTAGAAATGTCAGCTTGGTTCAACTCATTCATTAGTGTCTGAGTTCGAGTCAAGTTGAGTCGAGTTTTCGAGTACTCGTTAAGCTCACGAGTTTCGAGTTTTATTTCCAGCCCTACTCGACGTAGTACGATGAATTCGACGGCGAGCCGCCGGTCCTGCAACGAAGAGCCGCTGTGGCGCTGCTCTCTTGGCTTAGCGACGCTTGGTTCATGGCGGCGATGGTCTTCGTTGTCGACGGCGGCTGCTGTTGTGTGATCTTTCTCGCCTTCTGCGCCACGCGCTGCCTGGAACGGCCCTCCTCCAACAGCGCCGGAGGACATCCAACTGCCAATCCGCGTCCGACATCCCCTCTTGCCGCTCCATGGGTGGGCGAGGCTTCCGCGGCTTGCACCAAGCGTCGTTCCCGACGGCTTTGCCTTGGCCGGCGCCTTCCCCTTCCCCTTGGGAACCTTGGGTGCGCACGGCGGCGCCATGGGAACAAGAGAGTTGGGCTGGCGGGCGCGTCGGGAGAAATGAAATTTGGGGTTTTTGTGAATTTTGTTGTGTCAATGACAGAGGTTGGCCCACACGTCGGAGCGCCGCGCCCAGTTTTGTTAGGCGCAACCCAGCGGCTTCCCAAAGGGAGGGCGTGGCCTGGATGCGCCGGATCGAATTTTAGACCGCGCCGAACCAAATGTGTGTTTGGGCGCCACGAGAGTGCAGATGCTCACATGTGACATGAGTTGATGTCAAGTGTGAAGCAGAGGTTTCACATGGTCTCTTCTTCTGCTCGCCATTAATCCCGTCACAGTGACATGTACGCCACAGTGCAGTACGCGTGCAAGTGCACCGTGGCCTGCTCCTTTGGTCAAACAACCCAACCCCCATAATAACTCGTCAGAAGAAAAAATATTTCTGAATTCTGGGGAGTGAACAGACGCAAGGTACGTACTCCTGACCCTGAGGTGCTAGTACACTTTGCACGTGTTTATATCACGCAATTTTAAGAGCTCTTTTATCTGTTTGTTGGTATTGTATCCTCCTCTGTCCTTGCAACGCCGGTGATGCTTCCATTGCTGCTTATTTACTCATAGAGAATGCACTAGTCATTCTTCAGTTAATCAAGAATCAAACTCGTACTTCTCTGAAGAACCAATGCACGTACTGTCATAGATTGTGTCCGCCCGTTCCTTACGTACGCACGAAATCGCCGTCACCATATACAGATACACTCTTTGTCGTTGGACTTTGGTGCGTGTTGGGGCCGGATCGCCGTCAGCCGGTTGGTGGTGCAGCAAAAAAATGGTGCCACCTGGCCATGGGCAGCCCGGCCCGCCCGACCTGAAAATGTCGGGCCGGGCCGGGCTTGCACGTCGGCCTAGGCTCGGGCCTGAATATCAGGCCCAACAGGTAGGTCGGGCCGGGCCGATCGGGCCTAGGCGGGCTTTGTCGGGCTCGGGCCGGGCTCAGGCCGGGCTCGGGCCTAGGTTTTTCTGCATCGGGTTTTTTTAGGCTCGGCCCGAGCCCGGCCCGGCCTGAGAAATGCCCAGGTATAGCTACTACATTGAGTGTAGCCAAAGGCAAGGTCGAGCTCCAATGGATCCTACACCGGATCGATGGATCGATCCCCATCATTGGGAGGTTGGCCAGAAAATTTGGGCATCGGCCGATCACAGCTCTGGCCCCGGCTTCCAACTTCCAACCAGTCTTAAGTTCAGGGCAGGCTATCATTACGTGTGTAATTAGACCCGGGCCTATAGCAGCCTAGCAATCATCTCACAGACACAATGATTTGATTTGGTTTGCTCAACATACCATTATCTCCTTTGGGACCCTGCCATGCCATGCTCATAATTCAAACCTAATTAGCTCCAAAAGCTTTCCATAATCTGTTTGGGATTTTAGAAGCAACTTACACTAGTGGAAACAGGGCCACTGGTCCCGGGTCGTAAGGGCCTCTAGTACCGGGTGTCCACCCGGGACTAGCAAGGCGACACTAGAGGCCCCCCTCTAGTACCGGGTCCGTTACGACCCGGAACAACAGGCTCCCACGTGGCCGCCGAGGCGCGGGCGTGGTGGAGGACCTCTAGTCCCGATTGGTCATACGACCCGGGACCAAGGACCTCACACGTGGCAGCCTGTAATTTTTTGTTTTTCCTCCCAATTTAATATTGAAATGGTGCAAAAAAATATGCGTTTAATTAATTAAAAACAGAAACTACATATAACATATCAAAATGTTCATAAATAAAAATATGTTCACGTCTATCCGGTTACATGGAGGTGCTCATAACCGGGACTAGAGCCCGTCTATTCGATTACACGTGTGTGGAGATCATAACCGGGACTAGAGCCCGTCTATTCGGTTACACGGGAGATCATAACCGGGACTTCACCGCTATTCTCCATTGTATGTTCCTTTTGTAGGTATGACTTCGCTGAGCAGAAACCCCGCAAGTTCCTCTGCTAGTGCTTGAAAGCGCTTCTTTAGTGGCATACTCTCGCGCAATGGCTCTGCCTATAAAAGAAGGAGATCAATACGAATATTAATCATGACTATCAAAAATTATGAATGACACTGGAGATCAATTGATGAATATGATTGTTCACGTACGTCTAAAAATTTCTTTGGGTCCCGCTCAGTGACCGAACGACGAATCCACTCGCAAACGAAATATCCACAGAAATTGGTCCCCTGTGGTTGCCTCTCGATCCACTTTACGAGAATAGAATTCAATCAAATCATAGTCAACATATAGTGGTATTGAAAACTATAAATAAAGAGATGCGCGAACCTAGCTAGACCGTACTACCTACCTGTGGGTGAACAAAAGTCAGCTGTTCTTCAAATGAACCTGAACCCTTTGTCCTCGCTTTGAATTGTTTCCAAACCCTGCCGGCCAAAAAAAAGAATAAATGAGTTATTAGTTGCTTGATATCTCTGAAATCAATAAGAGAGACTGATATAGTGCGATAATGTTTGAAATTACCTTTGGAGCGTATCTAGAATGCTTTGGTACCTCTCCTCAGGCCAGTCCAATGAGTCGTAGACTTGAACTCTTGATCTATCAACTTCAATGACTAGCAGAATGTAATGATCGCTGCGCATGATTATATACACGTCAGTAACTCATCAGTTACACTTAATTTGTACAAGCGAGTAACACTCTCTTACCTGAAGAAGTAAGGAAACATTATCTCCGTGTTGAAATGTTGCTTCATTAGGGCATTTAGCAAGTTCTTCTCCGTGTCCTTCACGTGGTTTTTTAGTGTCCTTGCATTAACTCGTACTGGGTTAACGAACCCAAAGCCATAGATGCCCTTTCTACCACATTCATCACTCTTCATTCTGCATAATACCGTAGTGAGCATAATTAGCGATGGCAATGAACGAGCTGAGAGCTAAAGACTTTATCTTTTTTGGAAATAAATGAATTGAATCACTTACAGACAGTAGGCACCGACGAGAGCCAAGTCGAGGGAGTCAAGGTTGTATAAGTACCAGAGTTCTTCGAGCTGAATTGTGAACATGTCTTCACCCGCGAAATGATTTTTTGTAACTTTCACACAGATCAAAAAGTCATCAAATTCCTTTGTGGTTTTCATGTACCAACTATGGAGTTGTCGCATACATGTCGGTAGAACTTTATCTGATCACCTCGCAGCAGGGACCTCCCCCATTTCCATTTCCATGAATCATCTACATCAGACGGAAAGAGATTTTCGTTGTCCAGTTGAGCAAGAGTAATACCAGCATCTGCAGCAAAGTCCTTCTTCAAGGATAAAGTAGGAATTAGGTCCGTCACGGAGCCATGACCACTGGGTATAACTACGAGCGGGGCTATCGACTGGTTTGCCTGTTGTCCGAGCTGGGCAACGTCTCTTTTCCCTCTGGCACTACTACTTCTCGTCTTGGGAGAGCTACTACTTTTACTCAGAGCTCGTAAATAGTTATCTGGCTTATTTTTCTCATATTGCGATGGTTCCGTGATGAATCCAATAGCCCACTTGTTTTCCTTTGCAGTAAATGTTTGCTTTTCCTCGGGCTTTTTCCGTGCAAGCTGTCTTTTTGTGTCTGCATCCACCCACGCATCCAATTGCTCTTTAGTCATGTCGCAAGCTCTGAGGTCGTCAAGGCTTTTGGGTACTTTTGGGAGGGGCGAACGTCGGGGGTCTCGCCCGAATCCCATGGACGACGAAGTGGCGCCCTTCCTATGTCGGGGCTCAGGAGTCGGCTCATGCGGCGGCGGAGTCGGCTCATGCGGCGGTGGAGTCGGCTCATGCGGCGGCGGAGTGGGCTGACGCGGCGGTGGAGTCGGCTCACGCGGCGGTGGAGTCGGCGCACGCGGCGGCGGAGACGACTGATGCGGAGGCGACTGATGGTTGTCGTCCCCTTCATCGTCATCAGGTGGTGAATCGTGAATTGGCGGAGACGATGGTGGCCTTGGCGCCCAGCCTTCAAACTTGATGTATTTCTTCCGCCATAGAATTAGACCACCCACGACGTCCCCTAGCACCGACTCATCATCAGCTCTTGGGAACTCAAGGTTCAGTGATTCATATCCTTGTACAACTTGATCCACGCCGACACGAGCAAATCCATCTGGAATGGCATTGCCAAGCCACGATGCTGTAGAGTCAATGGAGAATGCATAGCCGTCCGCCGCCTTCATGGATAAGTTAAATACTGGGACATGCAGCTCACAAGTTGTTTTCTCCGTGATATAATCCACGGGGTAACTTGTCTCATCATCACCGACCATAACCGAGGAAGCCACGCTGCTTCTGCGATGCGATGGGCCGCCTTGACTCGCTTGTTCCAGCTGAAGAGTTGGCGCCCCTTGCTCGCGCATTTGATCTATTTGCTTCTGCTGCTCCTTATAGAGAGCAACCATCTGGTCATGATTTCTTTCTAAGATCATCAACCGGTCTGATTCCTGCTGCTCCTTCCTCCTCTTTGCTCTCAATCGGCTTCTATAAGAGGCACGGTCCTGGGAAACCCTTCAATCCACGGCACTTCTCCTAAGCCTCGTGTTGATCCTCCTTTTTCTTTGGTCCCGAGGGCCTCTGACAGCTCGTCCTTCTCTCTGTCGGAAATAAACTTTCCCTCTTTAGACTTGGCAATTAAGTCAATAATTTTTTTTGGGCTCCGTTGACTACTTTGCTTTCATCAATTATTAACTCCCCTGTTTCCATGTCATACTCCCCTCCATGCGCAAGTAGCCAATTCCTTATCCTTCTGTCCCATTCCTCTGTGACCGGGGTGAGCCCTTTTGCACGCAACTCGGACTCAATTTTTTCCCACTTAGGCTCGGCAACTCGGTAGCCACCTGGCCCCATCTTATGGTGATACTTCTTTTTCGCTGCATTATTCTTATTCGTTTGCGACCTTTTCTTAGCTCGTTCTGATTTCTTGTACTCCAGAAATGCAGGCCAGTGAGGCCGCTGCCTCTCTCGTGTGCCGGTGAAATCCGGAAGTTTCCCATCTTCTTCCCACTCACGGAATAATTTGTTCTTGTAGTTATTGAATTGTTGAGCCATCTTCTTAAGAGCGAAATGCTTGACTTTGTCCGTCATTTTTTTTGTCTTCACCTCATCTTCCAAGACCGGTAGGGTGAAATGTGCAATGAGCTTGTTCCAAAGCACATCTTTGGTTCTCTTGTCGACGTAACTAACTCCCTCTAACTTTGGCTTAATCCATTCCTGAGTGCTGATATAAACGTTGTCCCTGACAGTGACTCCGCATTGATGCACAAACTTAACTGCGTTCGGCACGGGTGCCAGTGGTTGGCCAGTAGTTGCATTCACCTCGTCAATTGTGAGATGCTCATCTTTGCCCATCCCTTGGGCATGGCCTCGTTTAGTGGATTGGTTCGATGCGGAGGTCTAAAAATATGAAACATGTGTGAATACATATATATGCACAAATCAGTTATTGCATCTGCTCAACATAGGCTTAATATACCTCGCCAGACGGCGTGGGTCCACCAATTTCCGAGTCCTCATCTTCAGCTCCTTCCGCGGGATGCCGAAATTCACCGGGTTCCAAAATGTAGGAAAGTATCTCTTCTTCCCCTTCTCTCGTTTGAAGGGAGCATCGACATCCATTGTTTAACTAATACAAAAAAAAGATAAAACAATAATAGCATTAGTACAATAATTCAAAGGAGGGAACTATACAAATATGCAACAAAAACAATTTAATATTGCATCTAAAGAAAAAAATCTTTCAAAAAAAACATAGGCTGTCCCAATCCCAGCCCAGCCCAAATTTGGGCCAGAACCTGGTCAAAGGTGGCCACCGTGGTCATCGCTGGCCCACCTGCCAGCGCCTACCCGCCCCACCGCCACGTGTGACCGCCCACTGGCCACGCGTGGTCAATGCTGGCCCACCTGCCAGCGACCCAGTTCTGACCCCGCCGCCCTGCCTCGTGTTCCCGCCCCGCCTCGTCTTCACCTCCCCGCCTCGTGTTCCCACCCGGCCGCCTCGCCTTCACCCCCCGTGGTCAATGCGGAGCACCAACAGCCCCCGCCCACCCGGAGTCAATGCTCCTGGCCCACTTGCCAGCGACTCGGGCGCTGGCCCACCCGACGGTTCCCCTCCCGACGGTCCTGGTCTTTAAAAAGGGACGCGCCCGTGCGGATATGGACACTCCACTCCGCTCCGCTCCCACGGTTCCCCTCCGCCCGTCCAGTGCCCTCGCCGCCATGTCGCGCTGGTTCGGGAAGTCCCCGAAGAACGAGACCGGCGAGTCCTCCAGACCGTCGCCGCGCTTCTCCACCGCCTCCACCGCCGGCGGCCTTGGGCGTCGTTCCGCAGGGCGTGCGGAGGACCGCGCCACCGGTGCGGGTCGCCCACGCACCCGACGCGCCGTCACGAACCACCACCACCACCGCCGGAGGGAGGAGGATCCGGCGCCGGCGCTACGTGCCGGAGCCGGAGTGCCAGTGGCACTGGGACAACGCCGCCACGCTGGAGTGGAGCGACGTCCACCTCCCCGAGGGCTGGCACCTGAACCCGCAGAGGATTCCGGTGCCGGCGGTCCCGCTCCCTGGGAGGCAACTGGACAGGGAGATCGCGCGCCGGCGCCGCCTCCTCCCGGCGCTCCGCACGACCCCGTCTACGCGGCGGACTCCCCACACTGGGAGCAGTGGCTCAAGGACGAGCACGAGGACCGCCGCCACTCCTACTTCGCCCCGGCGCCCCGCGCCGTCCAATCCGCCTACCCAGCGCTGCCCGACGCGCTGTGGTTCGAGGAGGAGGTCCCCGAGGATGAGGACGACCCGGAGATGGTGGCCGCGTACGAGGCCTCCAACCTCAGCCTCGTCGAGGACGAGATCAAGAGGTGGGAGAAGGTGAGGACCGCGGCCGCCGCCCTGATGCCGCCGCCGCCACCGCAGTACTACGACCCGGACGAGGTCGAGCCGTGGCACTACGCCATGGAACGCGAGCAGGAGCAGGACCTTCCGCCGCCGCCTCCTCTGCCTCCCGGCCTCGTTGGCCAGTCCTGGGTCTTTACCGGCGGGAGCTGGTCGGCGGAGCAGGAGCAGGAGGCGCCACCGAGCAGCAGGAGGCGCCACCGCAGCAGCAGGCGCCACCGGAGCATCTCTGGACCCCGCCGCCCTTCATCGTCCTCGACGACTAGGCGGCACCGGCGACGACGACCCCCCTCCCCCCTCCAATGTAATGGCCTTATTAATGGCCTCCCCCCCCCCAATGTAATCGGCCGTTTGTGGCCTCCCCCATAATGAAATCGGCCCTTAGGCCCTAAAAATATGTTCTTGTTTGCCAACTCCGCCGCCGCCGCCGCGCGCTAGATCTGAGAGAGGGAGAGAGTAGTTGGTCGGGGGGACGAGCTCACCGTGGGTCGGGGGCGAGCTTTGCTTGCTCGGGGACGACGATCTTGCTCGGGGGAAGAGCGGGGACGGCCGCGCCCGGAGCAGGAGCAGGACGGCGACCCACGGTGAGGGCGGCAGCGGCGCGGGGACGAAATCCGGCAGCCTGGCGGCGCAGGGGCGGCGTCGTCTGGAGCCCGGAGGCGGAGCGTCGATTTGCTGGACTTGGGCAAATTTTCGGCCCGAGCCACTAGAAGTAGCGCCAAAAAGGCCTCTAGTACCGGGCCGTGGCTCCACCCGGTACTAGAGACCCTCTAGTACCGGGCCGTGTTACCACCCGGTACTAGAGGTCCCTCAGGGCCGCGAAAATTTGCGCGCCAAGCCCAGTGGACCTGTAGTACCGGGTGGTCGCACGGCCCGGTACTAGAGGTTAATTTTTTTTAATTTTCTGGTTTCTTACTTTTTTTATATCTTTTGATTTACTTGTCTAAATTAAGTAAAAATTGCTTTCATTTTCCTGTTTTCTGTTTTGGTTTAAAATGAAGTATCACATGCGCTTGGTTTTAAATTAAGTACTACATACGCTTAATTTAAAATCAATTCAAAAATTTATAAATCAAGTACTACATGCGCAGTGGATCATTTCACATCACAAAGTTTGATGCTACATCAAAAATTTATAAATTAAGTACTACATTCCGCCACCGCCATACGCTTGATTTCATTGACATGTCTGTCTTGTCCTCCATACTATAAATTATATAAAAGTTTAATAAATTATTACACATCATGAACAACATCCCTATTTAGTCTTCGCTTTTTCTTTTTGTGAGACCCTTTCTTCTGATCGCTCCGTAACCATGGACAAGGGTCTGCATATAACTTGAGACTTGGGTCAGTGGTCACTTTGAAGGGCGGAATTTCATGAAACTTGTCGTAATCTTCTGACATGTCTGTCTTGTCCTCCACTCCCACGATGGTTCTTTTCCCTGAAAGAACTATGTGGCGCTTTGGCTCATCGGCTGATGTATTCACTTCCTTATCTTTTCTTTTTTTTGGCTTGGTAGACATGTCCTTCACATAGAAAACCTGAGCCACATCCTTGGCTAGAACGAATGGTTCGTTGTCGTACGCAACATTCGTGAGATCCACTGTAGTCATTCCGTACAATGGGTCTTCCTTTACCCCGCCGCCTCTCAGGTTGAACCATTTGCACCAGAACAAAGGGACCTTCAAAGAAGGTCCATAGTCAAGTTCCCATATCTGCTCTATGCAACCATAATATGTGACCGTGGCCTCATTCGTGCTCTTATCATCAAAGCGGACACCACTATTTTGGTTGGTGCTCTTTTTATCTTGGGCGTTCGTGTAAAATGTATTCCCGTTTATCTCATACCCTTGGAAAGTCCAAATAGTCGAAGATGGCCCCTTAGACAACAAGAACAGCTCATCTGAGACTGTGTTGTTGTTGTTCAGATGCGTTTCCAACCAACCGCCAAAATTCTCCATGTGTTCCTTTGCAATGGCGGAGTCATCCATCCCCGGGTTGTTAGAGCGTACAATATCCTTGTGCATCTGGATATACGGAGCCACCAAAGTGGAATTATGCAGAACTGTGTAGTGTGCTTTTGTGAAAGAATACCCGTCCCTGCATATGTATGATTTCTTTCCTAGAGTGCCTTCTCCACTTAGTCTCCCCTCATGTCGCGATTCAGGAAGACCAATCGACTTAATGCCGGGAATAAAGTCAACACAAAACTCAATGACCTCCTCTGTTCCATACCCTTTGGAGATGCTTCCTTCTGGCCTAGCACGGTTATGAACATACTTCTTCAACACTCCCATGAACCTCTCAAAGGGGAACATATTGTGTAGAAATACAGGACCCAGAATGTGAATCTCGTCGACCAGGTGTACTAGGAGATGTGTCATAATAGTGAAGAAGGATGGTGGGAACACCAACTCAAAACTAACGAGACATTGAGCCACATCCTTCTGTAACCTTAATAGAGTGGTTGGGCTGATTGACTTCTGCGAAATTGCATTGAGGAACGCACATAGCTGAACAATGGATACTCGAACATTTTCCGGTAGAAGCCCCCGCAATGCAACCGGAAGCAGTTGAGTCATCAGCACGTGGCAGTCATGAGACTTTAGGTTCTGGAACTTTTTCTCTGCCATATTTATTATTCCCTTTATATTCGACGAGAAGCCAGACGGGACCTTCATACTGCTCAGGACTTCAAAAAATATCTCCTTCTCTTCTTTGGTAAGAACGTAGCTAGCAGGACGTAGACGTCCTTTATCCGTCCTCATTGGATGCAGGTTCTTTGGGTCTTTCAAAAGTTGCTGGTCCTCTCGTGCTTCCGGAGTATCTTTTGCCTTCCCATACACGCCCAAGAAGCCTAGCAGGTTCACGCAAACATTCTTCGTCACGTGCATCACGTCGATTGCAGAGCGGACCTTTAGGATTTTCCAATAGGGTAGTTCCCAAAATATAGACTTCTTCTTCCACAGGGGAACGTGGTTGTTAGCGTCCTTCGGAACAGACTGTCCGCCAGGACCCTTTCCAAAGATTACATCTAAATCCTTGACCGCATCATATATATCTTCACCACTTTGGAGGGGTGGCTTCGGCCGGCGATCTTCCTCACCTTTGAAATGCTGCTGCTTGCTTTTCTTTCTTAGGGGATGCTGAGTTGTAAGAAATCGACGATGACCCGGGTACACATTCTTGTTACCTACATATATACTTTCAGTGCTATCTAAACAGTGTGTGCATGCATTGTATCCCTTGTTCGACTGTCCTGAAATGTTACTAAGAGCAGGCCAATCATTGATGGTTACAAACAACAACCCTCGTAGGTTAAATTCCGCTTGTTTGTACTCATCCCACACAGGTACCCCTTCATCACGCCACAACTGTAAAAGTTCATCAACTAATGGCCTCAGGTAGACATCAATGTTGTTACCGGGTTGCTTCGGGCCTTGGATGAGCACTGGCATCATAATGAACTTCCGCTTCATGCACAACCAAGGAGGAAGGTTATAGATACATAGAGTCACAGGCCAGGTGCTATGACTGCTGCTCTGCTCCCCAAAAGGATTAAAGCCATCCGTGCTAAGACCAAACCTTAAGTTCCTTGGGTCACGTGCAAATTCCTTGTACTCTGTATCGATTTTTCTCCACTGCGACCCATCAGCCGGGTGTCTCAACATCTCGTCGCTCTTGCGGTCTTCTTTGTGCCATCGCAACAACTTGGCATGCTCTTTGTTTCTGAACAAACGTTTCAACCGTGGTATTATAGGAGCGTACCACATCACCTTGGCAGGAACCTTCTTCCTGGCGGGCAGGCCCTCAACATCGCCAGGGTCATCTGCTCTGATCTTATACCGCAATGCACCGCATACCGGGCATTCATTCAAATTCTCATACTTCTCACCGCGGTAGAGGATGCAGTCATTAATGCATGCATGTATCTTCTGCACATCTAATCCTAGAGGGCAGATAATCTTCTTTGCTTCATACGCACTCTCGGGCAATTCGTTACCAGCCGGCAGCTTGTCCTTCACTATTTTCAGTAAACTCCCAAATCCCTTGTCAGATAAACCATTCGCTGCCTTCCATTGCAATAATTCCAGTGTGGTACCGAGCTTTGTGTTGCCATCTTCGCAAGTTGGGTACAACTTTGTTTTGTGATCCTCTAACATGCGCTCCAACTTCAACTTCTCAAGTGTAGTTTCTGCTAGGGTATGTGCATCAACGATGACCCCACGTAAATCATCATGTATGATGGGATCATCTGGTACCTCTTCATCATCAGCTTCCCCTGTTGGGTTACCAACATATTCAGGGTACATGTAGTTGTCATCGTTCTCTTCTTCTTCGTTATCTTCCATCATAACCCCTTTTTCTCCGTGCTTGGTCCAACAATTATAGCCGGGCATGAAACCAGAAGTTATCAGGTGGAGGTGAATTCTGTCTGTGTTAGGGTAATCCTTCTCATTCCGACATTTCTTGCATGGACAACACATAAAACCATTCGGCCCCTTGTTATCCTTAGCCACATTGAGAAAAGATTGCACGCCATCCATGTACTCTTTAGAGCGTCGGTCAGCGTACATCCATGGATGACTCATCTGCAAATCACCGCTAAAACCCATTACGATAAACCAACATAATAGGAAACATATCATATTCATTAATACAAGTTCATCACATTAAAACCAAAGTATAGTAGTGACCAAATGTAATACATAGTTCTCATAAAACATAAATTAATTGAAACTAGAATACAACTATCTAAAGAATTTAAATCCAACAACAAATGCGATCAGAATCGCAACTAAGGTAACTATTGAACCAACAGCATAATGATACCAAGCCTCTTGACTAATGACATATTTTCTAATCTTTCTAAGCTTCAAGCGCATTGCATCCATCTTCATCTCGTGAACAGCGACGACGTCGGTAAGCTCGACCCCGTGAGCATCAACGATGTCGGCAATCTTCAAGTCCAATACCATCTTCTCTTCTAGGCATTGGAGACGAAGATCTTCACTTATCTTCAATTTTGCTTTCAAATCGTTGTTTTCTTTTTTAAAAAACTCTACAATAGGGTCGGCTGGAATTTCCGGTTCAACTACCTCCTAAATAAAAATATATCTATGTCAATTTGGTCGGCATGATTGTTATAAACACGAAACAAAATAAATAGTGATAAAAATATACCACATCCGAATCATAGACCGGACGAGGGACGACGGGGACGGATATCAAAACCATGACACTATACATAAAAAACATAAGAAAATTATACAAGAAAAATAATTATGCATTCAAATCATACAAGTAATTTTGTAAAATAACAGATAAAAGAAGAGGCTCACCGAGGTGGTGCCGGTCACGGGATGGCGGGGGCTATCGACGGCGGTGAGGACCGAGACGACACTAAAATCCACAAATAATAAATTAATTTGAGCTCAAAATACATAAAAAAATGAACTACCTAGCTTAGGCATTTCATCAAACACCTAGGTAGCACTATAAAAATGAAATGAGCTAAACTTGTATGGAAATGGCTAAAATTCGGCCGCCGGGTGAAAGGATCAAGTGTTGCTAACCCTTGGAGAGATGGGTGCCGTCTATCTTGACAAATCTTGGAAAAAAATGGGGCTACACTTGAGCTTGAGAGAGGAAACAATGAAGATGAGCTTGAGAGTTCAAAAATGGTGGCTGGCCCGGGGTGGGAGATGATATAGCGGGACCTCTAGTCCCGGGCTGTACCACGGCCCGGGACGAAAGGTCCACCCTCCTGTCTCCACCCTGCCGCTGACTGCCTCGGTCCCGGGTGGTATCACGGCCCGGAACTAGAGGTGCCCTACAACCCGGGACCCGACCTGCGCAGCGTCGGAGCAGCCGGCCCGGTACTAGTTCCTCCTCTAGTCCGGGTTCGAACCACGCCCGGGACTAGAGCCCAACACCCCTCTCCACCAAAGCTCCTGTTTCCACTAGTGTTATATGTCATTGGACTGTGGATGTCATTTTTTTGGTGGACCCTTCGTTAGATCTCTTGTCGCTCTCTGCTACTTTGCTACACCGATACGCATTTGGTTATTGTGTAGTCTCCACAACCTGCATGCATGGAATTTACACCAAGTGGAGAAATACAGGTCAAACGAGAAAAGGAAACAAATGTGACCCTCCACCTGCTCCCGAAATTCAGATAAACCCCCTCACGTCGCCAGCTGTAGTTGGTTCAAGGAAATTATCGACGAGCCAGTGAGAAAAGCACTCAACAGAAAGCATGTGTCTAAGCTAAGTATATATATGTGGTATCTGTCTGGATATGCTTACCTCTGAGCAATGATTGGTACATAATCCAGAAAGTACAGATAAATTTGTTGTATGCATGCCGCAGCTCATGTAGAGAAGTTCTCCTCAAATAGTCATCCATCATTATACAATCATTTGTTTGTGGATATAAGGTGGGAGCTTTAAATTATGATCAAGCTGCAGCTATAGCTAGCACCTAACAGGTTCAGATAAGTTGAAATAGTCCTTCGAGGTCTTTTATATACATAAGCATGAAATGGGTAGTTAGTTACAGGCTAGACATGTGATATAAGTTGCTTGCATTTCAATACATGTATAAGACCGGGGGCATCTCAACACCTTAGTCTTCAGAACCGTACATGTAAGTTCTAAGCTCCAAGCACTTTGCTTAAAACAATTAAAGGTTCCTTTCCTCCAAAATATTCTCTTTAATACTCGACCTTCTTGTGGCACATGTAGGATTCCACGCCTGTCTAGACCTGACAGAACTGTGCAACAACAATATGCCACCAAACAGTTTAGTAGCCTTCTCAAGTACGACCTTTTTTTTACCTGGGAGACCGTGGAGGGAGCCCGAAGAAACATGCATAATTGATGACGTAAGAATAGTCTTTATTAGAATTATGTAGTAACTAATACTCCCTCCATCCCGGTTTATAGGTCCTCTACATATCGCTAGGTCGTAAATTTGACCAAAATAATACGATATATATTATAAATATATATATTATTAGAAAATTTAGATGTTATATTTTCTAATGATATAATTTTGTAATATAAAATTTATATTATATTAGGCAAATGCACGATTTAGAGATACACGTAGGACCTATAAACCGGGACGGAAGGAGTACTTACTTTTACTCGCTTCATCCCATAATGTATGATGTTACTACAACCAATATAGTCCTATAAAATATTAAGGGACATAGGGAGCACATGACAAGAAAGTCACATGAAATACATGACAGTCGACAAAGATATCCTAATTCATACATTAAGGTTCAACTCACACGCGCCACAGATGTTGGAAAAAAATAAAGTGTTTGGTTGATCTAAAAAAAAACATGTTTGCGCTTGATTTTGTAGTTACATTTGTACTCACAACTATTGTTTTTATAACACCATCATTAACATGGCAGTTAGGAACAAAAGAAATAAATAACCGAACAGTAAATAAAATAGAAAAATCAAGAGAACAAAAATATTTGGCATCGTCCGGACTTGAACCGGAGATCTTCAGCGTGTTAAACTGACGTGCTAGCCAACTACACCACGACACCTGTTTATTCATATCAGTAACGTAATATAGTTACAAGTAAATTTTTTAGCTAGGCAAAAAAAAAAAAAGTAAATAAAGTACGAAAAAATATTTGGCATCGTCCGGACTTGAACCGGAGATCTTCAGCGTGTTAAACTGACGTGATAGCCAACTACACCACGACACCTGTTTTTTCGTATTAGTACCGTAATATATTTACAAGTAAATTTTTTAGTTAGTCAAAAAAAAATAACGAAAAGTAAATAAAATACGAAAAAAATATTTGGCATCGCCCGGACTTGAACCGGAGACCTTCAGCGTGTTAAACTGACGTGCTAACCAGCTACACCACGACACCTGTTTATTTATGATGGTACCGTAATATTTTTATTACTAAAACATTTAGTTAGGCAAAAAAAAGTGCACAATATACTAAAAAATATGTGGCGTCGTCCGGAGTTGAACCGGAGATCTTCAGCGTGTGAAACTGACGTGATAACCATCTTCACGACGACACCTGTATATTCGTAATGTTACCGTAATATGTTTAATCGGTAAAACTTTTAGTTAGGCAAAAAACAAAGAAATAAAAAACGAACCGTAAACAAAATACAAAAAACGCAGGGGAAAAACAATGGCATCTTCAGCTGGAACTGACGTCATAACCAACTATAGCACGACAAGTTTACATTTTCAATCGTACTGTAAAAAATTTATTAAGAAAAACTTTAGTCGGCTGATTATTATGTCACCCTGGATCTCTCATTTTCTATATATTCATGCTATGGGAGACGCACACACGCGCCGGCAATGAGCATATATAGCTCGGGATGGAAAACAAAAAACCATAAATATTCCCTACTAAAGGTCACGGCTTAAAGATAGTTTTGCTTATTTAATGGAGGAATCAAAACAAGACTATTAGTCAATTTGTAGGCTTCCTTATGAGCTAGCATGAGCTGATTCTGTCTATCATTAGGCTAGAAACGTGTCAAACCCAAAGGTTAGGCCACCATAGCTCGATCATGATGGTTTACTCTCCCCTTACAAAAATGATGGGTTGTTCTGTCTGTAAACACAAAGCCCACGCTATAATAATTAACAGAAGGAAAACGCAGTCCATGAATGAAGCGGATGAGACAAACATTACACAAAACCAAATCCTGCTATTTTGATTGTAGCAAGCCTAATCCGGCATGGAAATCCTCTGTCTGAAACTGCCCTAGGCACGTTTCCGGCAGCAGCATAAGAGAAGCAACAAAGAGAACAGAGAGCGACACGAGAGCCGCAGGATCATACGCACGTGTGGCCCATCCGGCCGAACTGTCGGCCGCCGCCCGGTTACCATTGCTTGAGGTGATACATCGCGGTCTGACGGCAAGAATCATCGGTTCGGAAGCTCCTTTTCCGTTCAGTTGGAGATCGGAGTTTCCGACCAAGTGCTCCGGTTGGTGATCTCTTCCTGCACAACAATCTGACAGCACAAGCGGCAAAATGTAGTTTGCTTGATGTAATAGTTGTGAAACAAAAGCCAACGATTTGATAATGTTTCAGAGGAGAACTCGATGTCTAAACACAAAACATATGCACCAAAGTTGTTGTTACCCATTTTAAAATTTCTTGGCTTCTGTTTTGTTCTTGGATACATGCGTGTGCATGCATGGAGCATGCTGCAAATATTGGTGCCGACTAATTAAACCACTGCAGACAGCTGCATAGCAAGTTGCACGCTTGGACACTGACCACACACCAGTTGCTCAAAAAATACATGTGCTTATTTTGATACACTACGGAGAGACAAAAAAAGATGATTGAAGTCGCTTGATGCCTGATATGAAGATCAATAAAACTCGAGGACATGTCTGCTTCCTTTTGCTCTTCTTTTTAGCTTGAGAATATTGACTCTCCATTCAATGGCTAGTACCGAATGCGGTGGCAAATAGCAACACTCTGATCCCTACCGAATACCTACTCCTGGGACCCCATGTATGTTCTTTCATTCTTCAATTCAGTAGCCTTTGGTTGTCGCGGCAACTGTTTTTCCTTTCAATTATGGAACAAGGAATATCTTCAATATGAGAATGTCCCATCAAATTTCGTAGTGAGTTGGTGGGTCTTGTGTATCTTTTATAAAACAAAAACAAAAAGGGGTCCTCTGTATCATGATACGCTGAATAAAATCCACCAGTATATTACTTCAGCATATCGTCAGTATGCAACTCCGTTATTGTCATTTTATACTTTACAATTGCAGAAAGGAAAATAAAAGGGGCAGAAATCACGATTTCGATGTTAAAGTAATTATCAGATGATGGGAAAGTTAAGTGCCACATGGAAGCGAGGAGATATCATAGCAGTGGCAAACTCAAGAGCGAGATCTAGCATCACTGCATCAGTCATCTAAGCTGAACTGTCATGTACTCATGTGGCAACAGTACTTCGGCAGCTTTCTAGAGAATTAATAGTCGAGCACCACTCATCAACATGTTTTAGAAATCTTAATCCTACCATTGTCGAATACAAACAAGCTACACTATCCTCTACAGAAGTACTTGGTTCCAAGGCGTTAGTACTTACCATTGGCAAAATTTGGACACTACCACTTGTGCTCCACACATCATCAATGCACAATAAGCCTCATATACTGAAATCTCTCTTGTTCTTCTCTTCCATCTCATCCGGTTTGATCACGTGCATGAGAATTGTCATTACAATCTTCAGGATATCTTCTTCAGCATATGAAGTGGTAAACTGGACTGGTAAGTGCAGATATTGTTAGAAAGTACACGAGAGTTCTCAGAACAACCTTATTGATTTATCGAACCAGTGAACTAGAATGCTTAGACACGTCACAATTCTTGCAGATGTAGTTTGCAGATGTTCATACATTAGTATTTGGCCTCTGGGAACAATAGGTGTAAACTGAAGAAAGCGAAAACAACTGAATGCTCATCGTTCCACTTGAGATAAAAGTCACCAAACCAAAGCAACTATTAATGCAGTTCTTTTTGGACCATACACAAATGAAGTGAAGTATGCTTCTAATGGCTTACCCCAAGGAAGAATTGGAAACTCCCATTTCTGCTTAGGAACTGAGATAACATACGCAGTAACCTTAAGAGAATGGAGACAGACAGTGTCAGGCGTAACTTTGTCACAGCTCTATCTAGTATCTCGTCGATGTCAATGGAAATGCTGCATTGAGGGGACATACAAGAGTAGATGCAGCAAGTGGACAGGCAAAGTTAAAAAGCCACGAGGTATCTTCAGTCTCATACAGAATATCCAAAATTTCCATGCACACATCCATATTTACAAGATCACCTAACTTTGATATTTCCCTGTCAGTCAAGAAGAAGATAGGCAGAATATTATTTGCAATTACGTAGTTACGTTTCACATAAACCAAGAAGTCCAGACCAATAAAGATCACAGGAACACCACATATTCATGCTATAATACTTTCATAAATCAGCAGAATGATGATAGTACTAAGCACTAACAGTTCATAACTTTATAGGATCGATAAAACAGATGGTGGTGTCATTCTGTGCATGTGTGCACTAAGAGGTAAAGACCTACAAAGAGCAAAGTGAACTGCTTTTGTGCTGTGAAAACTGAATGCAATAGGTTCTAATTCGAGTGAGTAGTCAAATAGTGACCAATTAGTCCACCTGCCGGCAGTGCAGTTTCTCATATAATGCATTGGCGAATATAATGGATATGGACCTTATAAGACTTCAGAGTTATGAGACGATACATGTTCATTACCAACTATTAATTGAGTAAAAGGTACATAATTGTTCTAAAGGCTAAGACTTTCAAGTTACAGCACCAGCTCCTAATAACAGTGTTAATAATTGGAGTATTGGTCATGGATTAGCAAATGAACTAAACAAATGAAATAACCTGAACTGAATGAGAAGCTCTTCCAGGTATATGAAAGCAATATTCGTACATCCAATGTTATAATCCAGTACCTATAGACCCAACAACAAACAAGTAGAGTATATAGCATCGGGAGAAAATATGGCAACATCAGAAAACATTTCAGTTACACCGCTGGAGCTTTACCTCCATGAACACAAGCTCCTGTGGCATTACAACAAACACCTTCAGTCCCCGTAAGAAGGAATCAAATAAAACAAGACAATGCACCATGAACTCACAGCATCAGCGAAATCACGGCATGTGAAATGCTGGTCAGCGATGATGCGGTCGCTGAGCGCCTTGAGGCTCTTCACTGACAGGGGTCTCATCTCATGGATCTGAACAGACAATAGCATGAAATGGATGGTATTGATGGTACCCATGAAATGCATGCAATTATTGCAAAGTTGCACACAGAGTTTGCTCAAATGCTCACACTATACCTTACTGGCGATCCACACCGCGACGAGGGCGAAGAGCTGCAGGTTGCTGTCCCTGAGGGGCTCGATCAGCCACGACCGGACGGCCCGACCACTTCGTGCGCCGCAGAACCCCATCTTCCTGCCGTGAGCATGTCAAAAACAATGCGGCGCCCCAGCTAAAAATCGTAATTGTGTCTCAGAAATTGACCGCGGTCACCTCGGGAGCGCGGGGAGGAAGCGTGCATCGAAGAACTCGAGCGCGGAGTACTTGACGATGGGCCGGAGGTCGAGCCGCTACAAGGAAATCACAGAAGGTAGCAGGTAAGATTTAGTTTGGTTGGGGTCTCGGAACGGAGGAGAAGGTGGATGCTTTACCTTGGAGGCGTGGAGGAGGAACTGGAGGAGCTGGCTCCGGCGGGAGGAACCAGGCCACGAGCTTGCCGACGCTGCGGCCGCCACTTCCATCGCGTCCCCCACATCCACGGTTTCCATGGTGGCGCGAGCGAAAGGCAACGCGTTGGGGACGCCGTTGAGAAACACAGCAGGAGTCAAGATGGCGGCGACCAGTGACCTACAGAAAAGGGGGCCCATTATTAACTCGGATAAGCGGCCCAACTAGCAGGGAAATTTCATTTTATTATTTGAGATTCAGGATGCGTTTGTGAGCAAAGTTTTTTTTAAAGTATTTTAAGAATATTGCAGTTCCAAAAATATCATGTTTTTAAATACCTTCATGTATTTGTATTTAACAAAAACTGTAGTTTTATATACTTTGATATTTATAGAACTAATTTTGAAGTTTATAAGAATGAGGTTCATACCTCTTTTTCCAAAATTGAAGCATTTGTGATTAGGCATGGAAATACTGCAGTTTTTGAATACTTTGGTTTTAGCAACACTTCGTTGTCAAAAGAGCTTTACATCGCATTATTTGCATAGAATTGTCTTTTGGGAGGAGATTCAGTAGAGGGCATATGCCCATACGCAAGACCCAGGAGACGTATCTGATGTTATTTTAGGGCGGGGCTCCCGCTTGTAACGCATGAAATAAAAAATCTGTAATTTACACTCTATTCTATCTAATCGGATGGCAGAACGACTGCCTTTTAGCTACATAAACTAACTAAACCACACGAAACCCCTCTCTACGTGCCTCGTGTGTTTCGGGGATCAACGTGCCCATTCCATGTGGTGGACTTTTCATACTCTTAGAAGGCCTACTGATACTTGCTGAAAGGGCATGACGCCCCCATGTGTGGTTTTGGTAATTAATGACAATCCCTATGGACTAATGGTTGCATTGAGTTGTACTTGTAGTGTTTGTCCATAGACCATGCTTGAACTCCATATGTTGGATTCAAGGTTGATGCCATGAATATATTGATATAATGAAGTATTTGGCATCAAGATCATCGAGGTGTATGGAATATATACTTGATATGATCAAGAAGAAAAGTATGTGATGACCAAGTTGGTATTCGAGGAGTCATCCGATGTTTGGTCATATGTGAGTTGAGCATATCGCAAGTATGTCTTGAAGAAAAGGATTATGTGATCATTCATGGTTATCTTCAAGACATCATCTATTGAAAAGAGAAGAAAAGATACAAGGTTGATCAAGCTATTGATCAACACACAAAGTTACAAGATGTACCAAGTGGGATCATGTATCTCTTGGTATGGTAAGCAATTGTCCATATAGCTTTGTGAACTAACCCATGATATGTGTGTGGCATTTATATGTATGGTTAGGTATCTTTCCATGGGCTTGCATCAAATGAAGATTTCATATAGCCCATGAAGGATGACGTCAAGTGGTGATCGTCATCAAGCTTGTGTGGTGCAAGATCAAGAGAAGTATCTCGAAGATATCATATGCTTGATGCCTGCCACCCTCTTGGAGATAATGGTCAAGTGAAGATGTGCCTATGAGAGGCTCTCCCATAGTGGTGTATGGGGGAGCAATATGTGAGACTTCACCAAGCGAAGCGCAATCAAGAAAGGTGGTCCACTTGAGAAGATCAAGATCGCCATCATCTAGTCAAGTGGAATGCGCAAGGCAAAGGTATGATCTTGATAGGGTTTCTATTTTACCGGTCTCATGTTGTTAGTCGGGAGACCGGGTTATTGGATAGACACCGTACTATCAAGAGGGGCTCTCGATTGAGCTTTAGCGTATCAGTTGGAGAGAGCTCAAACCTTTGCATATTTGCCTTCATCATCTTTCTTGGTTCTTATTTGGATTTTCTCATTGTTGGGTTTTGGTGCTTGTTGTGATCTTCTTGACAAGCCCAAGTTCTCCGAAAACGGATTTCGTATGAAAAACTTGTTGCGTTTTCGGGTTGGAAATATTATCGGTTTATCCGTGAGGAAAGCTCTTGTTGCTACCTGTCGTCGTATCGGCATCGTAGATAGGAGACGGGGTCCTCTAGCCACAGGTTAACCGAGGGGGTGAAAGGGAGCGTCGTCGAGGTCAGGATTGAACACGGCGGTTTGCCCAGCTTCAGGCTCCACGGCGGTGGCGGAGCCCTACGTGCTGCTACAAGTCACTATAAGGCGAATAGCCGTGTTACAGGTTACAGCGAGTTGGATGTTATGAAAAGCTATGCCCTAAAGGCATCCTTGGTCCGGCTTATATAGGCGGCCAGACGCAGAGTTACAAGATAGTTGCGTGTCCGGCAAGTGTACTGAGTCCTAAACCTATCCGGCAAGTATGCCGGCTACCGCCTTTGTCTTGATGGCTTCGTGGGCTTCGGTCTTGGGCCTCCTTCTTGCCGGCATCCGCCTACCTTTGGTCGTCAGCTATCTGGGCCGCCCGGCAGGCAAAGCCTTATCCACCACTGCGGGCCACCCTGGACTAGCCGGATTTGCCCATGTTGGTGATACCCCTGGTTGGTATATCCCCAACATTAGCCCCTGGAAAGGTTGAAGTTCTCCTGGCGCCGTCTTCTTTTGTCGGCAACGTCCGTCTTGTTTTGTAGGCGTCCAAAGAGCTTCAAGCATTCCAAAGTTAAAATAAGTGGCGATCCGTCTAAAGTAGCCGGGAAAGAGCCGCCAACATGGGAAAGACGGCCTGACCACCTGTCAGGAATCTTCTCTGTGCAGTCTTGTCAAACTGACAAGTTCCGTCAAATGTTGACGGATGACGTCACGGGTCCACGACAGTTTGAACCCTGTGCATCATGATTACTTCCCCACTACGCGCGGAAATCGAGGCGGCAGCCTCGCACACCGTTTCCACGACGTGCAAATCGCGGGCACATGGCGGAAATCGCGCCCCTGCCCGTTTCCGCACGAATCACGGAGCAGGGGAGGATAAAAATCCCCAACTCCACCGCGCCGTTCAATTCTCCGCGCCTCCGCCCAAACCCTCGCTTTTCTCTCCTCGAGCGCTCCTCTCACCGCACCCAACTCCGGCGAGCTTCACCCAGCGGCACATCCACCACCAATGGCAAGCTCTGGCGAGCAGAACCCTACGAGGGAGGCAGCAGCGGCGGCGGCAGCGGCAGCGGCCGCATCTGGATCTGGAACCGCACCGGTGGCGGCGAGCACCGCCCCTTCGGCTTCTTCACTCCCCGCCACGGCTACGGGCGGGGCACCATCACCTTCTCCGGCGCCGGCAGCAGCGACGGCCACAGCAACCTCCTCCTTCCCTATGCCTTCAATGGCGACGGCGGACTCCGAGCCTGTGGCTGATCCAGAGGTTCCCGCCGGCGAGGACAACGACGACAAAGAAGTCGCGGACCTGGGCTCCCGCTATTGGCTTCCGTCATGTTTGACGGAAGAGTGCATGAAAGAGTTGGAGGAAGGCGGATTCTTGCCGCCAAAGTCTGAGTGCTTTTGGCGGCTGCCAGGGAAAGAAGCTGTCCCTGAGCCTGAAGACGGAGAAAGGGTCATCTTGACCTCCCACCTCCTTCGCGGTATGACCTTGCCGCCTTCTGCCTTCTTCTCTGCTGTGCTTCAACACTACGGGTTGCAACCACACAACATTGCACCCAATAGCATCTTAGTGTTAGCCGGCTTTCAAGCATTATTTGAAGGCTACCTAGGCATAGCTCCCACTGTAGAGCACTTCAAATACTGCTTTATTTGCCGCCGGCAAACTGTTTCTGCCGGCGTGATGGCAACTTGCGGCAGTGTCACTTTCACTTGCCGCCAAGGTGACTGGTACCCCAAGATTCCTTACATCGAATCGGTAAAGAATTGGTCCAGCACCTTTTTCTACTGTAAGGATATCCCGGCACCTGGCAAGACGGTGGGGATTCCTCCATTCGTCAATTCTCCGCCAACTTATCAAGCGCACTGGACGGAGAAGCCGGCAACCAACTTGCCGGAGGAGCTCCGCCTAGCATTTAGGCGGATCGAATTCCTCACTAAGACGATGGTCCCTCCACATCTTGATGGAGTCGACACCGTCTTGTGTTGGCTGTCAAGGCGTATCATGCCGCTCCGCCACCGCCCCCTGAAGATGTGCGAATGCAAGGCGGACGCGTCCAACAGCGCCCTTGACGAAAACGAGCTGCTGTTTCGGCTGAGAGAGCTCATCTAGCCAAGGTACATAAAGGCGGCCGAAGGCATCGCCATGTTCACCCATGACAACCCAGCCCCAGAGGTAAGGCGGAATTCTTGTACTTTGGTTAATTTGTACTTGCCTTACCGGTGGTTGATCTGACATGACCTTGCCATCTCAGCTGAGGTCCTTGACGGAGGAGGACTTGGCTCCCAGCTATTACGACCCTGGGACCAAGGCCAGAAAGCGCAAGCTCACCACCACCAGGGACCTGGAGAAGAGGAAGAAGGCCGCCCTCGTCACCGAGGCGGAGGATGATATTTTGGGGGAAAAGATTCCCACCAAGCGGTACGTTGACGCCCGCTTGTTTTATCTATTTTTCCGCTGCATATCCGCTAACTTGCTTGTATCCATTTTCGCAGGGCCAGGCCCGCTATGACCAAACTACGCGCCAACGTGAAGGCGGCCGCTGGCAGAACCAAGCCGGCAAAACCTTCACCGGCAACCGCTCCAGCCACCCCTGCCGCCAACATTCCCGTGGTCTTATGCCCGGGAACTTTTCAGGCGGACAGGACGAAAGTGGTTGGCCCTGGCCAATCTCCTGCGGAGAAGGCGGCAAGCAAAAGAGTTGCCGCCAGCGCACCCTTACAAACGGCTGAAGCTTCGGCTAATGATGCCACGCGATTTATCGCCATGAAGCAGGAAGCGGCGGACAAAGCAGCAGAGCAACTTGGCGGGTCCTCCTCTCATCCTGGCCCCGAACTTGGCGGGAGCACAAGGGAGGCGCGCCACACACTCCAAACCATGCGCGATGGTACCAAAAATTGGTACACGCACATGGAGAAACTCCAAGATACCCTCCAAGGACAACTTGAGGTACAATATGCACATAGTCGCAGCCCCCGACTACTTTGGCGGCTAAAGAACCATTTAGCCGGCGGAGTTGTCCTTTGACTATGACGGTAGAACCTAACTTGGTTGTCCTTTGTTTATAGGCGACCTTAGCCTCAAACCATGAGCTCTTCACTGCCCAAGAGAAGAAAATCAAGGAGTGCTGAGAACTCCAGCAAGAACTGGAGATGAAGAACGCCCAACTTGCGAGTCTTGAGGAGGCGCGCAAGAAAGATGAAGGTGACAATTTCTTTGCCTTCTTCTCATCCGTCAAGTTTTCCCTTATTCATCCGACAAGTATTTTAGCCGGAATTTTTCCTTTTTTGTTGTAGAATTGCTAAACACTGTGCAAGATATTCTCAAGAGCTCCTCTAACATGCAAGCTGCAGATCTGGCCCAGGAAGTCATGAAGCTGAAGGCGGACCACGCCAAGGAGCTGGAGAAGCGAGACTTAGATCATGCCAAGGCGGTACAACTAGCCGAGGATACTCTTGCCGGCCACCTGGACGAGATTAACGCCATCCACGAGCATGTCCTTGGTAAGGCTTTGCCTTGCCTTTCCAGCCAGTTTCACCGTTGGAAATTCTTGCTTTTTTCCGGTTTAACCACGAAATATTTTGCCTTGCAGCCCCGGCAAACTTGAGCGATGCTGAGGACACCTCACCCCGCCTTGCACGCATACTGAAGATTGGTGAGCTGATCACCGACATTATCAGCGCGGGCCAAGCATTCGCCGCCAAGTTCTACCCGGGTGAAAACAGCGACCCAGTTGTGCTCGAGGCGGTGCCAGAGGTGCTCAGGAAAGCAGCCGGCGAACACGAGAGCGTGCTGCGCTCCGCTGCCCGCGGAGCCGCCAAGGTTGCTCTTTCCCTGTGCAAGGCCTGAGTATCCAGAGGCGGACATGCACCAGGTGACAGAGTTTATGCCCACAGAGGATGAAAATGGCAACGCCTTTGATTCCAAACAAGTGATGGCCTCTGTCTCCAGCTACGCCACTCGGGTCGCCAACATGGTGGATCTGTGTGCTTTCTACAAGGAACATCCAGACCCCCATCTTGCAGCAGGCGGAGACGCGACGGTTGGCGGAGGGGAAACCTTGGCTGACAGGCGCAGCCCCCAGGATACCGGCGTCAGCCCCCAAGCCCCCGAGACAGCACCAACCAAGGCGACGACTCCCTAGGCTTCCTTTCCTGCAAACATGTTGAACAAGTAGATGCATTAAGCTGGTGATGCAAAAAACTTGTCTTATTTTCTGGGGTTGTAATTAAACTATGTTGGGCCAACTTTTACGCTACACTTGGCGGTAGGCTTAAGTTAAGTGGCCCGCCTTAAAATGTATCTGTGTTTATATGCTTAACTTTTCATATGCTGGCGGAACCTCATCTCAGTTACTTTAGCTGTGCCAACCAGGTGTAATACCAATTAGTTTAGACACAGAGGCAAAAGCCGGCATGTTGGTGCCAACGACATATTACTAGGCGACCCACATACAAACAAACATATAGTCATATTAGGCGGTGCAAAGGTTGTTTGCTTAATTTTAGCCGGCAAACGGCAAAATGCCAAAAAAGTTGGAACCATTAGCACGGAGCGAAAATTTTGGTAACTTTTGACATGACAGATATATGATTGCAAGAAAAGACAAAAGATGGCATGATCTCTAGGCGGACTGAGCAAACCACAGACTTTTATTTCATAATCATATAATACTTATTACAATCAGAAATTGCTAAGTGTAAAAGGGACGTAGCTGCTCAATGTTCCATGGACGCTTGGTTTCCTCGTACTTGTCGTCAACCTTCCGCTTTCGCTTACGGCCTCTCTTCTTCTTGTAGCCGTCTCATATGTCCATCAAGTAATAGGAACCATTGAGCAGTACCTTGCTGACCACAAAGGGCCCTTCCCATGGAGGGGATAACTTATGCAAGCCTTTCCTATCCTGGATTAGGCGGAGGACCATGTCACCTACTCTAAAACTACGTTGTCGCACTCTTCGACTGTGGTACCGCCACAAATTTTGCTGATAGATGGCGGATCGTGCAATGGCAACGTCACGTTCTTCGTCAAGTAGATCAAGGCCGTCCTGTCTTGCATCTTCTGCGTCTTCTTCGACGTAGGCTTGAATTCTGGGGGAGTCAAACATCATGTCGGATGGCAATACTGCTTCAGCGCCATAGACTAAGAAGAAAGGAGTAAACTTGGTTGATCTGTTTGGAGTTGTACGTAAGCTCCAAAGGACAGATTGCAACTCTTCAACCCAAGCCCAGCTGCCCTGTGCAATGGTACTTCAAGACGAGGTTTGATTCCTTGAAGAACCAAGCCATTTGTACGCTCTACTTGACCGTTTGCCTGGGGATGTGCCACGGAAGCCAAATCCAGCCGGATGCCATGTTGGTTGCAGTATTCCTCAACTTCGCCTTGCGATAAGTTCGTGCCATTGTCGGTGATAATGCTATGCGGCACCCCGAACCGAGAGATTATGCCCCACAGAAAATTGGCGGCTGTGGCGCCGTCAAGCTTTTTGATAGGTTTAGCTTCAACCCATTTGGTGAATTTGTCTACAGCCACAAGCAAATGTGTGCAGCCACCAGGTGCCGTCTTAAACGGACCAACCATATCCAAGCCCCAGACCGCGAAAGGCCAGGTGATGGGTATTGTTTTTAACTCCTGAGCCGGCATGTGAGGTTGTCTGGCATATAGTTGGCAGCCCTTACATCGTTTGACGAGATCTTCAGCGTCCTCCTTGGCTGTCAACCAATAAAAACCTTGCCGGAAAGCTTTGGACACAAGCGAGCGGGACGAAGCGTGATGTCCACAGACCCCAGAATGTATCTCATCCAACAAGTTTCTGCCTTCCTCTGGTGAAATGCAATGATGGTAAACTCCAGTAGTACTACGTTTGTACAATTCACCTTTGATAATTGTGAATGCCTTGGCCCTCCGTATAATTTGCCTTCTCAATACCTCATCTTCCGGCAACTCCTGGTTAATCAGGAAATCCAAGTATGGGGTTGTCCAGTCCGGCTTCACCAAGTAGACGGCATAACTAGCGTCTTCTACTGGTTCTGCCGCTTCTGGGTCAAGCAGGTCAGCTCCTTTTATTGACGGCTTGTGGAGGTGTTCCAGGAAAACATCTTTCGGTACCTTTTTGCGCTCAGACCCCAATCTGGCAAGTGTATCTGCCGCCTCGTTTTGAGCTCTTGGGATGTGGCGGACCTCGTAACCGAGGAAGCATTTGGCAAATTCGTCAACAGCTGAGCGATACGCCGCCATTGTTGCACTTTTTGCGTCCCATGTACCACGTGTCTGTTGCGCAACTAGGTCTGAATCTCCGTAACAGAGAACGCGCTGGACGCCTAGTTCTTTGGCAATGTGTAAACCATGAAGGAGTGCTTCGTATTCGGCAACATTGTTGGTTGCTTTAAAATGAATTTGTAGCACGTAGCTTAGCTTATATCCTTGTGGATTTCTTAACACGACGCTAGCCCCCGAGCCCTGAAGCATCTTTGATCCGTCAAAGTGCATGATCCAGTACTCTGATTCAGGGAGAGGTGTTTCGTCCATGGCTTCAGTCCAATCTGCGACAAAATCTGCTAAGGCTTGAGACTTAATAGCAGTTCTGGGTTTATACGTGATGTCGAAGGCGGCAAGTTCTATGCCCCATTTGGCAACTCGGCCTGTTGCATCCGCATTGTTTATTATGTCTCCCAGAGGTGCTTTGCTCACCACTGTGATTGAATGTTCCTGGAAATAATGCCTCAACTTCCTGGCGGCATAAAAGACGCCGTAGACCAACTTCTGGTAATGCGGATAACGCTGTTTCGAGGCGGAAAAAACTTCGCTGATGAAGTAGACGGGGCGCTGTTCAGATGCCTCAGCCTCTTCCGCCTTGCGCTTCACCACCATAACTGCGCTGATAACAAGGTTGGTTGCAGCGATGTATAGCAGCATTGGCTCCTCTGGACGAGGTGCTGCAAGAATTGGGGCAGTCGTTAATGCTACCTTTAGCTGTTGCAAGGCGGCATCTGCCTCGTCTGTCCACTCAAAGTTGTCGGATTTCTTCAATAGCCGGTAAAGAGGCATGGCCTTTTCACCAAGACGACTAATAAAACGACTGACGGCAGCGGCAGAGCCGGCAAGGCGCTGCACGTCCTTCAGGCAGGTTGGCCTGGATATGTTGAGAATTGCCTTGATTTTCTCCGGATTGACCTCAATTCCTCGTTCGGAAACGATAAAGCCAAGCAACTTGCCGGCAGGAACTCCAAAAACGCACTTTTTTGGATTGAGTTTCATCCTATACACCCGGAGGTTGTCGAAGGTTTCTCAAAGGTCTTCAAGCAAATCCGCCTTTTTCCGAGACATGACAGCAATGTCGTCTATGTAGACGTGAACATTGCGGCCAATTTGTTCGTTAAGCCATCTTTGCATGCACCGCTGATACGTTGCGCCGGCATTTTTTACGCCGAAGGGCATCGTAATGTAGCAGAAGGTTCAATAGGGCGTGGTGAACGCTGTTTTTAGTTGGTCCGATTCCCTCATTTTGATTTGGTGGTACCCGGAGTACACGTCCAAAATACACAGCAGCTCGGAGCCGGCTGTGGAGTCTATGACCTAATCTATACGTGGTAAAGCGAAGTGGTCCTTAGGACAACACCTGTTCAAACTGGTATAATCGATACACATCCTCAGCTCTTTATTAAGTTTCGGAACCATTACAGGATTTGCCAACCAATCAGTATGCACTACTTCCCTAATGAACCTTGCCTCCTGCAACTTGATGATCTCCTTCCCGATCGCCTGCCTTTTCTTCTCGCCAAAGCGCCTGATTCCTTGCTTGACTGGCTTGGCTCCTTTGAAGACATTAAGACAGTGCTCGGCAAGTTCCCTAGGGACACCCGGCATGTCGGCGGACGACCATGCAAAGATATCCCCGTTCTCACGGAGGAACTCGACGAGTGCGCTTTCCTATTTGTCATCCAAGCTAGACCCGATGGTGACTTGCTTAGAGCTGTCACCTGGCACCAGATCCACCTTCTTTGTGTCATCGGAGGCCTTGAAGGACTGCTTTGGTTCGGCAGTTTGAACCTTTTCCGGCAACTTGGACGCATCAGTTTCTTTTCTCAGCATGGCTAGCTCCTCTGCGTGGAGGACAGCTTCGGCGAAGGCGGCATTGCCACGCTCGCACTCTTTTGCTTTCTTGAAGTTGCCGTTGACGGTAATAGTACTGTGGCACCCCGACCCGACTGCTATACAGTGATGTTGTGTGTCACCGGTTAAGCGATACAACCGGAGGTTACGGGTTTACCAATCCCCGGCCAAAACCTTTGGCAGGCGTTGCTCGGAATTGATCATCGGCAACGCAACACCCCGATTGATGCCTTAACACAAGCACAACTATCAATGCATAATAGAGAGATCAAGACTTATGGAACAACTGGCACATCATAGACTCTACGACTCAAAGCATTATAGTTCAACTCTTATAATAGAGAAAGATAGCAAATTACAACCAGAGGTCACAGACCCAACATTACAACATGCGGAAGCGAAATAGGTTGTTCTAAACAACAAGAACCAAATTATGGCCTAAGAGGCCTACAGATAAACACTCCAGCGCCAGCTGTTCCGGGATATCCCAAGCTGCCACCTGAGAACCCCAGACTACTCGTCAACGTCCACAAAGAACCCACCTTCGAGGTCGGTGAAGTCCTCCTCTGAAACAAAACAAACGACGTTGAGTTCGACGAACTCGCAAGATTATATATAGAGCTTTAGCTCGATGAGGCTTTCAAAGTTTTATGGCTGTTTTGCATAAAGCTGATTTTATTTATAGAAACATAACTCCATGGCATTGACTAATCAGAATATTTTTCAAAAGGTGTAAGAAGTAACTCTTTTCTTCTGTTCACCTTTCTCATCATCAACCACCATCATCACTGTACCTGTTCTACAAAGGCACCTCCCCGAATCACCCTCGAGGAAGCTAACCTTGCATTCTTGAATAGTACCGTTAGTACTCAGTTTTTAATCAGTCCGTTCAAGTTATTCTATGGTCTTATCGTCCTTTCCCAAGTCGTCCGTAACCGTGGACACGGCTTTTCGAAAAGATTTAACCCTGCAGGGGTGCACTGTGTTTACCTTCGGTACCGCCCGGCTCATTGCCTACGATTAGCTCTCTTCCGGGGAAAGCCGGCTGAGTGGGAACGGTTACAACCTTTACCTTGCTTGAGACTAACCCAGGATCATCAGTGGCAGTAGGACAGGTTCAGTGCCTCCAACACCCTGCCCCGCGGCCACTTATTTACCTAACACCACCATCCTCATCTCAGTCTTGGCCACCATCTCAACGCACACGCAAATGGAAGCCCGAACTAGAGGACCCTCGGCTAGCCCTCCACAAGTTAGTCGGTCGACGAGGGCTCCATATACCCCACCGAATGGAAGCGCGCTCATTCTTGGTTCAAGAGGTAAAGAACTCGCACCTAGGTGGCGAGAGTGAGACAAAGCACCACCATACCAAGTGGCCTCTCATCCCCACCTTTAAGCATTTTATTACCTGTCACCACAAATTCTCCACCATCTTCCGGACCTTTCATCAACTGTTTCCAACATGAAATATCCATCGAAAGACTAAGCATTTGACTAAGCATGGCTAAGCATCCACATTGCATAGTTAAGTATCTCAGGCCAACAATACAATCCTATGGATAATAGGAGGGGAAACAGGTAATGGCATCGGAAACTTAATGCAACTATAGGATACTCTAATCCAAGCAAATTGACATTTGGAACCGCATGCAATATTATAGTGGAGAAAATATTTGCGGAAAATAGGATAAGACATGCTCAGAGGGGGATTACGCTTGCCTGGCTCAACGTGCTGGTAGTACGGATCGTCGGGGTATTGCGGTGTAACCCCGGCTGCTTGATCTATCGAAGCACAACATCGGAAGAACAATCAATCACCACACATGCTTTAACAAATGCAATGCGCAAACACATGATGGCATGACAATTTAATGTACCGAACTTATTAATAGCTATCTAGCAATTTAAATGGGGTGCGAGAATAATTACTTCAACCAGATAGGAAAACACCCCATATTTAACTTAATGATCCTACTAACTTGTAACAAGTGCAGTCCTTTAATGGTGCTCAAATATGCATGATATTTATGCTAGTGAGTAGTTCACAATTTTCTGGAAATTTTGGTATATCGAACACATTTCTCGGATGTCCCGGTAAAAAGTTATTACATTTATAATTTCCTCTTTTAAATATGTGCTTTTAATAAGTTATTTTTAACACAGTACAAATATTTACCCAACTCAAAAGAGGGAGATGGAACAGGAAGAATCATCGGAGTTCGATGTCCCTAATGGTGCGAGGGAGGAGCGGGAGGGATGCGCGAAAAGGGAAAAATGGAGAAGGAGCAGCGAGGAAAAAATATATAAACCGGCCTTCAGCCCGGTTTGGGCCGGTTTCCAGGCCGGCCTTGCTCTAGAGAAGGACGGCCTCCAGGCCGGTTTGGGCCGGCAGACAGGCCGACTATGGGCCAGAGACGAACGGCCTCCAGACCGGTCCAGACCGATTCCACGGCCGGACTTGCTCTACGGCGACGGGAACCACGCCGAGCAGCACGGCGAGACTACTGCGAGAGAGGAGAGGGGAAGGGGCCAGCGAGGGCCAGGAGCTCACCACGAGCACGGTGGAGAGGTCGGGGAGGCCGGAGGAGGCTTGATGGCGAGGAAATCGGGCGGCGGAGCTTCGGACGGCCGCGGGGAAGACGAGCACGGCGGCGCCGATTCTCGGCGTCCCAGTTCGATTCCTCTGGCTAGGCGGGGAAGGACGTCGAGGCGGAGCTGCTGGTGGTGCTCGATTTGCTCGAGGACGCTTCAAACGTCGGCGGTGAGCTAGGCTACGGTGGGCTCGGTTCAGCCATGGGAAGCGACGCGAGAGAGAGGGACCGAGAGGGAAAATATCTGGGAGGGGCGTGAGCAGGGCGGCCTCGTGGTACTGCCTGTCCTCCTTGCAGGGAGAGGGCAGAGAGGGCCCGGCGCGGTGAGACAGTGGTGCGGCGCGAGCGGAGCTTCTCGGTCGCTACAAGGAGGAAGAAGAAGATTTTACAAAAATCCCCCTGGCATTTTCTTTTCCATCACAAACAAGTCCTTCTCTCTTTTCTTTTAAAATCCAGCAGCATTTCAGTGATTTTATTGAGGCACTGAAACTTTTTAGAAAAATATGAGAAAATTCTTGTAGCCTCCCAACATTATGTAGAAGCACCACAAAAATTGGGGTTGCAAAATAAAATAATTTGGACAACATTTGTTCATAGGGTTAAAAATAGGGCATTTGCTAAATTCAAAAATGTTGCTCCTTTAGTAATTTTAGAGCAAGTGCATAATATTATTTTTGAACTCTTGGAACTTCCTTGACAATTATGTGATGTCAAAGTATTTTTGTTTTGCAAGTTTGAACACTTCCATTGATTTGAAATTTTGGTGAGACAAGTTTGGCATTTTGTTTTAAATGGTGCCAAACCAATTTGTGTGTTGTTTAGCAATTTAATATGGATGCCATGATGCAAGAATGAGATGTAAAAGTGGAAATTTTACTCGGGTTTTTAGGTTCTCAAATTGGGGCTGTTACAAGTACCGTTGGGTCCAGGCATCTTCAGCTTGCTGTAGATGTAACATGGTCTCGCCATGAACTTGGCGAAAGCAGGCAGTCCAAAGATGGCATGGTAAGCACTCTTGAAGGGGACTACCTCGAACCGGATATACTCTGTGCGATAGTTGGCCTCGGTTCCGAAGGTAACCTCAAGTTTAATGCTTCCCTTGGACTTGGCTTGCCTTCCCGGCACAATACCATGGAACGTGACTTTGCTGTAGTCAAGCTGGCTCTCCGCCAAGTTCATGCGCTTCAAGGTGTCTTCGTAAAGGATGTTGAGGCTGCTGCCTCCGTCCATTAACACCTTGGTCAATCTGAAGTTGTCGACAATTGGGTCGACTACGAGGGCGTACTTGCCGGGATGCGGTACGCGGTCAGGGTGATCGTCCCTGTTCCATGTGATTGGAGCTTTGGACCAATTCAAGTATTGGGGAACATCTGGTACCGTGGCATTGAGCTCACGTAGTTCCGCCTTATCTTCCTTCGCCGAAGGAGTGCCCAGGAAACACACGAGCTGTTCGTGTACCTTGGGGAACTTTTTCTCCTTGCGAGGCGGCTTGGGGTCCTCGTCCTCTGACATGGAAACATCCCCATCATCGTCGTCCTTCTTTGCCTTTTCCGCTTTCTTAGCCTTTTTCGGCTTCCAGCCAACATCGGGATCCTTCTTGAAGTCGTCCATGAAGCGGCACTCACCCAATGTGTGGTTGACCTTTCCAAGAGATGCGTGAATCGGGCAAGGCAACAGCTTCGCCTCTTCGTAAGACATGCGATTTTTGCTGGGAACAGCATCCTTGCCCTTATTTTTATTTTTCCACTTGTGCTTGCCGCCTTTGCCTTCGAAGGCGGTTGCGACCTCATTGGATGGTCCCGCTTTGTCTTCATGGGGAGTTTTTCGCTTATAACTAGCACGCTTGTTTGGTGCCAAGTCAGGGGCACCTTCGCCATCGCGTGCATCATCGTCCGCCTAAGCGTACATGGCGGCAACTTCAAGCATGACTCCGAGATCCTTTACTTGCATGCGGACAAGCTTATGTCGGAGACTCGAGCCCTTCAACAAGCAAGTGGTGAAGGCATGGATTGCCTGGTTGTCGTCGACGTTCTCGCAACTTGCCTTTGTCTGAATCCACCTTGCTAGGAAGGCGGTCGCAGTTTCGTCTGGTCTTTGCACACAGCGCGTCAAATCAGTATACGTATTTGGGCGCTTGTATGTACCCTGGAAGTGTTGGGTGAATACCCGTTCCATGTCCAGCCAACTGTGAATAGATTTTTCCGGCAAGTTCTCAATCCAGCTTCTGGCTGTGCCCTCCAGCATGAGGGGTAGAAAACGTGCGGCAACTTGGCCATTGCCCCCGGCAATTTCGACGGCCAACGCATAATCCGACAACCACGAGTTGGGTTTGTGAGCCCCGTTATACCTTTGGCAACTTTTTGACACTGATGTCATATCCCTAGGTATCCGGATATTGCGGATGGCAGGGCCGAAGAACTCGGGGCCGAGGTATGATTCCTCCTTTCCAGCCTGAATGTCATTGAGACGATGTCGTGCGTCTTCCGGAGCGAGCTGCCTGTTGGTTCTGTCACCACGAGGCTCGTCCTGCGCGGCCCGGCTGTGCCTAGGCTCATTGTTGTTTCCCTGACTCCCGCCTTCGCGCCTAGGCGGAGGCGGAGGCAGAGGGGATCTAGTGCGGTCCCTGCTTCTCCTTGGTGGTGGGTGATCATCGCGGTTGCCGCCATCTCTTGGCGGCTGGTTGTTATCTCGGCTGCCGCCTTCTCTCCTTGGCGGCGGAGGTGGTGGGTCTTGTTGCCTGTTGCCTGTGCGGAAAGCCTCATCGCGATGTCTCCTGGGAGGCGGCGATTTGCGAGGCTCCTTGTCTTTGTCCTTCCCCTTACCATGGCTACTGGAGCCGGATGGGTCGTTGGGGTTGCCGCCGGCAGCAGCTATGCAGGCATTAGACTTTGACTCCAGTCATCCACCTCGTGCGTCCGCCTGACTAGCACGAGAATCAGCTCGTGCCTGCTGCTCCAAAGCCTTGTAGGCTAGAGTAGAGGCATAGTAGATCTTCTCGTCCTTGTCGTAATCGTCGTTGTTGAGGATGTCTAAGGCGGCCGCAGTGTTAAGGATGGGCGTGCTCAAGATGAGATCGCCGTTCCTGTCCCTGCGCTGCGGAGCCGACGCCCACTCAAAACCAAGTCTCTGAGCAGGGGACTTGAACTCCTTGGGAGGCGGATCCCGATTCTGCAGCGTACTCTTCTTTGGCGGTGGTGGTTTTGCCTTGGCCACCGGTGTAGTGGTGAAGATGTTCCTTTTGGCGGTCAGCTTAGCTTGCTCCACCTTGGCTTCCTTGACCAGGTTCATGACCTCGTCTTGCTGAGCCTAGAGGTTCCTAGTTTGGTCGACGAGGACCGAGCGGAGTTTCTCCAGGTCAGCCGGAGATGTCTTCTCATTGACTGGCGTGTGCAGGACTTCCGCCAAAGTTGCCTTCTCTGCATCGTTCAGAGCATCTTTGCTGCATCCGCCTCTCTCCAGGTTCGTCTTCTTCTTTGGAGCATTAGGAGGCTCCATGGCCGGCAAGTTTGTTCCCGGAGTATCGGCAACAACAGGTTCCTCCGTCATTGCCAGATCTGTTCTGGTAGCGCCGGCCACGAAAGCCTGCTGCATGGTTGAGCTTGCCACCTCAGAAGGCGGTGGTTCGCGTGCGTCAAAGCACTTTTGAACCTTTTGCTCGAACATGCTAACAGATTCTCCATCGGAGTCAGAGTCTACGTTGACTTGAACAGTATCTCTGGATCCGGCATCTGACATCGCATCGTCCTGGAGTGCAGGAATGATGGATTCATGATCGTTGCTGTTCGGCTGGGAGTCGGATCCCAATCCGGCAACACCACAGAAGTGGAGATCGGAACCCGCGGACTCCTCGGAGGAGGCTAATTCAGATCCGTCTTGCGTGTATCGAACTCCGGGTGGTGGGTGGACGCGAAAACGGTGTGATTCCTGGGGAAACCCATCGCCTCCGGGGTGAAGCCCATGAAGAACTCGAATCCGCCAATCGGGATGAGGGTGTAGGCGATGAGGCCATCCTTTGCCGGCACCCACGAACCGTCATCTTGAACGTAGCCGACGGAGCCGACTCGCGAAGCGCAACCAACGGCGATGGTGTCACCGATGCCGCCAATTGTTCCCGCCTGGAACGTGACGCCTGACGCCTTTGGCCCCACGGTGGGCGCCAACTGTCGTCGTATCGGCATCGTAGATAGGAGACAGGGGTCCTCTAGCCGCAAGTTAAGCGAGGGGGTGAAAGGGAGCGTCGTCGAGGTCGGGATTGAACACGGCGGTTTACCCAGCTTCAGGCTCCACGGCGGTGACGGAGCCCTACGTGCTGCTACAAGTCACTATAAGGCGAATAGCCGTGTTACAGGTTACAGCGAGTTGGATGTTATGAAAAGCTATGCCCTAAAGGCGTCCCTGGTCCGGCTTATATAGGCGGCCAGACGCAGGGTTACAAGATAGTTGCGTGTCTGGCAAGTGTACTGAGTCCTAAACCTATCCGGCAAGTATGTCGGCTACCGCCTTGTCTTGATGGCTTCGTGGGCTTCGGTCTTGGGCCTCCTTGCCGACATCCGCCTACCTTTGGTCGTCAGCTATCTGGGCCGCCCGGCAGGCAAAGCCTTATCCACCACTGCGGGCCACCCTGGACTAGCCGGATTTGCCCATGTTGGTGATACCCCTGGTTGGTATATCCCCAACACTACCTTTCCAACAGAATTGGATTCACCTGTTTTGGAGTTTGAACGAGAAAGTTATTGCATTTCAGGTTTTCCTGTTTCTGTCTATTTTGCTCAAGCAGGGGAATCGGATTATCCAATCAATGTTGATTCGGATTATCCAATTCTCAAGGATTGCTCGAATTCGGCTAAGGACTTTAAAAGCAATGCATACTGGAGTTTTTCGGAATATCCGATCAAGGATGTTTCGGATTATCCGATTCTCGTGTTTTGCTCGAATTCGGCTAAGGACTTTAAAAGCATTGCATACTGGAGTTTTCCGGAATATCCGATTTGGTTGTTTCGGATTATCCGATCATCATGGATTGCTCGATTTCGGCTAAGGTCTACAAGCAACTGCATACTGAAGTTTTCCGGAATATCCGATTCTGTTTGTTCCGGATTATCCGGTTGTATCGGATTATCCGGTACTCACTTGAATCGGAATATCCGATGTTTCTGTCTGCAACGGCTCTTTTTCTGGGAGGGGTATAAATACCCCTCCAACCACCTCCAGCCAGCCAACTCTTGCAGCTCGTGTTCTTCCCCATTGTTGACCTTCTTGAGTTTTGCTAACTCTCTATCCCTCCATGATTCTTGCCTCCATTTAGTGGGAAAAGAGAGAGGAGATCTAGATCTACCATTCCACCAATCAATCTCTCCTCTAAGTGAGGGGAAACTTTTTGGATCTAGATCTTGGAGAATTTGGTGTTCTTCTTTGTTCCTCCTCTCTTCTCCTGCCAATAGCATTAGTTGCTTTGGTGGGATTTGAGAGTGAAGGATTTGAGCACTTCTTGTGTTCTTGCCCATTGCATCGGTTGCATCGGTTTGAGTTCTCCACGGTGATACGTGGAAATCGAAGTTGAGAAGCTTGTTACTCTTGGGCACTTGGGGTGCCCTAGAGCTTGTCCTCTTGGGTACTTGGAGTGCCCTAGACGGTCCTTGTTGATCTCGTAATTTTGGTGGCTCGCGGGATAGTTGGGAGCCTCCAATTAAGTTGTGGAGTCGCGCCCCAACCTTGTGATTCTTGTGGCTTTGGGAGCCGCGGGAATTCGGTGAGAGCCTCCAATTAAGTTGTGGAGTGTGCCTCATCCTTGTACGGGTTTGGTGACCACCCTCAAATGTCCCATAGTGGATCGTGGCACTCCGCATTGGTGGAGGCACGAAGGAGATTACGGTGTGCCATTTGACGGCTATTCGGGGATCACTTTGTGACTCCGCACCGCTCCAACGGAGACTAGCTTCCATTGGGAAGTGAACTTCGGGATAAATCATCGTCTCCAAGTGCCTCGGTATTTCTATACTCGAGCTTCTTACTTATGCAATTTACTTGGTGATAGCCATCGAGCTTGAAGTAATATATCTTGCTATCACTTAGTTTCTTATCTTGCATAGCATAAGTTGTTGGTGCACATAGGTAAACATAGTTTGTTTAGGTTTCGTGCTGGATAAATTAAACGCTAGTTTTATTCCGCATTTATTCAAGCCTAAACCGTAAAGAATTTTAAATCGCCTATTCACCCCCCCTCTAGGCGACATCCGTGTCCTTTCACTTGCACCTCTTTACTCATTCCTCTTCTCCTTTGGCATCATCAATGGAACATCCCCAAGCAAATATAAGATATGAAGCCGAACGAAATCGGCGAGGGCACGAAGGTGGTGAAGACATGGCCTCTCGGGACATTGGAAAATAACATGTCGCCGACCTCTCCTAGGGTTGTACTCACCAAGCAATGTGTAGGTTGAACTTGGACGAATTGCTGAGGTGGTAGCTTCACCCGAATCCACGAGGTATGTGATCAAGTATCACATGTTGTAGAGATTACACTAGTGGAAACAGGGCTATTAGTCCGGGTCGTGAGGCCCTCTAGTCCCGGCTTGGCACCCGGGACAACAGAATCGGGACTAGAGCCCCCCCCTCTAGTCCCGGCTCGGTTACGACCCGGGACAAAAGATCTCCCACGTGGCCGCTGGCCTGCGCGCGTGGTCGAGGACCTTTTGTCCCGGTTCGTAATACGACCCGGGACAAAAGATCACCCACGTGGCAGCCTCTGGCTTTTTTGTATTCCCGCCTTATTTATTATTTAAATGTTGCAAAATATATGGTTAATTAATTTCAAATCACAAAACTACATATAGCATATCAAAATGTTCATAAAAGAAATATAGTTTCATGTTATTCGATTACATGGAGATCATAACCGGGACTAGAGCCCGTCTATTCGATTACATGGAGATCATAACCGGGACTAGAGCCCGTCTATTGATTACATGGAGATCATAACCGGGACTAGAGCCGTCTATTCGGTGCCATTGTATTTTCCCTTTGGGTTTATAACATGGTCCATAAAAAATCCCGCAATTTCCTCTTGAATTGGTAGAAAGCGCTCCTTTAGTGGCAGATTCCTCCGCATTCTCTCCAACTATAAAAGAAGAAGATCAATATGAATATCAATCATCATAACAAAAATTATGAATGACACTCAAGACAATTGATGGTAATAAAATAAAATTGTGAATATATTTGTTCACGTACTTCTATAAATGTCTGCGTTCTGCTCACTGACCTCCCGGCGAATCCACTCGCAAACGTAGTATCCACACAAATTGGTCCCCGGTGGCTGCCTCTCGACGTACTTTACGAGAATAGAATTCAATCAAATAATAATCAAGCATGGTATAGTGGTATTGAAATTAGAATTAAAGAGATGCGCGAACCTAGCTAGCTCGTACTACTTACCTTGGGATGATGAAAACTAAGCTTCTCTTTAAATTCACCATGTGTCCTCTTTCTGAAAATTTTCCAAACCCTGCCCGGCAAAAAAATGAATAAATGAGTTATTAGAGAAATGAACAAAAGAGACCGATATAGTGCGTTAATGATTGAAATTACCTTTCGAGCGTATCTAGAATGCTTTGGTACTTCTCTTCGGGATACGCCAATGAGTCGTAGATTTCAACTCTTGCAGAGTCAACTTCAATGATTAGCAGAATGTAATGGAAGCTGCGCATGTTTATATACGTCAGTAACTCATCAGTTACACTTAACATTGAGTAAGCAAAAATTAATTTGTACAAGACAGTAACACTCTTACCCGAAGTTGTAAGGAAACATATCTTCTTTTTATAATGTTGCCTCTGTATGAACCTTAGCAAGTTGGCCTCCGTTTCCTTGTAGTCCCGTAGCAAGACTTCATTAACTCGTTTTGGGTCAACGAACCCAATGTCAAAGATTCTTTTTGTGTCACATTCATCACTCTTCATTCTGCATAATAGCGTAGTGAGCATAATTAGTGAAGGCAATGACCGACGGCAGGGAGCTAGAGACTTTATTTTAGAAATAAATGAATTGAATCACTTACAGACAATAGGTACTGACGAGACTCAAGTCGAGGGCGTCAAGCTTGTATAGAAAGAGAGTTCTTTAAGATAAATTTGTACCTGGTCTTCACCTATGTAATGCTCTTTGTAACTTTCACAAGGATCATTTTTCGCTCTACCTTTGTGACTTTCAAGTACCAGTCATGCAGTTTTCGCATTTGTGTTGGTAGAAGCTTCATCTGATCAGGTGGCAGCAGATCCTTCCGTATTCCCATTTCCATAATTCTACATCCGAAATGGGGATATCTTCGCTTTCCAGTTGAGAAAGAGAAATACCAGCTTCTGCAGCAAATTGCGCGTAGGATAAAGGAATGCCCGCCGCGGAGCCCTGATCAGTGGGTACCTTGAGCGGGGAGATCGACTGTTTTGCCTGTTCTCCGAGCTGGGCAACGTCTCTTTTCCCGCTGGCACTACTATTTCCGTCGTGTGGGAGCTAGTTCTCCTCAAACATCGTAAATAGTCATCTGGCCTATTTATCTCAGTTTGCGATGGATGCTCAAGAAAGTCCTTAGCCCACTTTATTTGCGATGGAGCAAATATTTGCTTTGGCTCGGGCTTTCTCGGTGCAAGCTGGCTTTTCACTTCGGTAGCCACGATCGCGGCGTTTTCCTCTACCGTCCTGTCGTAAGCTCTGACGGGAGGAGCCGGCGGTACTTTTGGGAGGGGCTCCTGTCGGGGTTGTCGCTGGTAACCCATCGACGAAGCGGCGCGCTTCCCCTTTTGGCCCTGAGCCTTAGTGGGCGGAGTCGGCTGATGCGGCGGCGGAGTCGGCTGAGGAGTCGGCTGATGCGGCGGCGGAGATCGAGATGGACTCGTGTGTGGTGGTCGTCCCTCTCGTCATCATGTGGACTTGGAGGTGGTGAATCGCGACTCGGAGGAGACGATGGTGGCCTTGGCGCCCAGCCTGGAAACACGATGTATTTCTTGCGCCATAGAATGATACCACCCCCGACGTCTCCTAGTGTTGTCTCATCATCAGCTCCAGGGATGTCAAGGTCCAGTGATTCATATCCTGGTAAAATTTGATCCACGCCGACACGACCATAGCCATCTGGAATCTCATTGCCAAGCCACAATGCTGTAGATTCACAAGTTAAAGCATAGCCGTCCGCCGCCTTCACGGATAAGTTCCTCACTGCCACATGTAGCTCACAACTTGTCTTCTCCGTGATATAATCCACGGGTAGCGATCCGTCGGTGCCTCATCAGCACACCCCCGTGGAAGCCACGCTGCTTCTCCGCTGAGATGGGCCGCCTTGACTATCTTGCTGCAGCTGATGAGTTGGCCTTTGCTCGCGCATTTCATCTATTTGCTTCTGCTGTTCCGCAAAGAGAGCAACTAACTCGTCGTTCTTTCTTTCTAGGTTCTTCAACCGGTCTGATTCCTCCTGCTCCTTCCTCCTCTTTGCTCTCGCTCGAAGAATCACGGTCCTCGGGAAACCCACTCTCCCACGACACACTAGGTCCATAGCCTCGTGTTCGTCCCCCTTTTTCTTTGTTCCCGAGGGCCTTTGACAGCTCGTCGTTCTCTCTGTCGGGAATAAACTTTCCCTCTTGAACCTCGGCGATTACTTCAACAATTGCTTTCTGGGGTATATAATTTCTTTCTTTCATCAATATTAACTCCCCTGTTGTCATACTCCGCCCCATGCCCAAGTACCCAATTTCTTACCCTATGGGGCCACGCCTCTGTAGCTGGAGTGATCCCTTTTCCGCGCATGTCGGCCTCAACTTGATCCCACTTAGGCTCGGCACTTCTGTAGCCACCTGCCCCCATCTTATGGTGATATTTCTTTTTCGCTGCATTATCCTTATTCTTTTTCGACCTTTGCTTAGCTAGTTCCGAATTCTTGTACTCCAGAAATGAGTCCCAGTGAGCCCGCTGCCTCTCTAGTGTGCCAGTGAAATCTGGAGCTTTCTTATCTACGACCACGCACGGTATAATCTGTTCTTGTACTTATTGAATTGTTCAGCCATCTTCTTAAGAGCGAAATGCTTGACTTTGTCCGTCATGGCTTTTGTCCTTGCCTCTGAATCCAAGACCGGTAGGGTGAAATGTGCAATGAGCTTGTCCCAAAGCACACCTTTGGTTCTGTCGTCGACATAACTAACTCCCTCTACCTTTGCTGGCTTATTCCATTCCCGAACGCTGATCGGGACGTTGTCCCTAACAATAACTCCGCATTGATGCACAAACTTATTTGCGTTCGCCTTGGGTTCCAACGGTTTGCCCTCTGGAGAGACGAGCTCAATTCGGAGATGCGCATCTCGGCCATCCCTTTGGCATGGCCTCGTTTACTAGATTGGGTCGATGCGGAGGTCTAAAAATAAGAAACATTTGTTAATACATATATATACAAATCAATTATTGCATCTGATCAACAGAGGCTTAATATACCTCGCCAGACTGCGGGGTCCACCAATTTGCGAGTCGTCATCGCACTCGGTGCTCGTTTGCTTCGTCCCTTCGTTCCAGCTCCATTCCCGGACCGGACTCGTTCAAAAACTGTGAGCCATCTTCTGCTCCACTGTCTTCAGCTCCACCCGGGTTGCCGCATAATGGCGAAAATGTCCTCTTCCCCGTCTCTGCTGTTGAAGTTATCCATTGCTTAACTAATACAAAAGAAAGATAAAACAATGTTAGCATTAGCAGAATAATTCAAAGTAGGGAACATTATTTTCCTCAAATATGAAAAAGTATCACTAATACATCTTTATTTAATCCAGTTACATAGCTCGGGTCCATTTTTATTTAACCCTAATACATCACGAATAATATCACTAATACATCTCCTCTCCCATGCATTAACCTCTCAAACTAACTTCGACCGGGTCCTGAGCCACGGGGTGCTGAGCCGCGGGCGCTGCGCATCCAAACATAAGGAACCCTCACAGGGTCATAGCTCACGTGAGGAGGAACCCTCTGAAGAAACGACCAGTATGTTATACTGCCTATCCAACAAATACATGTAGCGACGGACGTGCTCGTCCTCCTCCCTGATACGGCGACGTACCACCTCCTCGGGGGCCGGCTCCCTCTGCACCGAGCGTGGCCCAAGCGACTGCCACAAAAAAGATCCGGGTCGACGACGTCACCCGGATTCCTCACCAAGCTACGCGTCCCGAAGGTAGCACCTCCCAATGCCAGCCCGGCGGAGCCCAGTCTCGGACATCGCCCCTCTGGTCCAACAGGGACATCGTCGCCGAGAACAATAAACTAAAAACACAATTTTTATAAAAAAAAACTTAACACTAACAACTAACAATTCTACACAAGTTTCATACAATTTTCTTATACACAAGTTTCATACACATCTATACATTTCCACTTTTGCAAAACTAACATCTAAAATTTCCTAACACTAACACAATTTAAAATATTTTGCATACAAACAATTAAATTCCTAACACTAAAACTAAAATATTTTGCATACAAAAATTTCCTAACACTAACACTGAAATTTCCAACACAATTAATTTTTTTTTTTGCATACAAACAATTTATACACCTCACATACAAAAATATTGCATATCTAACATCTAACAAGTACCAAATTTCCTAACACAAAAATTCCTAACACTAAAACTAAAATTTCTAACACTAAAATTTGCTAACACTAAAATGCCTAACACTAAATTCGTAACACTAAAAAAACAAAACAAAAAAACTACCTAAACTACAAAAAAACTACCTTGCGGGCCGGGAAGAAGGGGGCGGCGGCGGATCGGAGCAGCACGGACGGAGGCGGTGCTGCGGCGTGCGGGGGAAGAAGGGGGCGACGACGAGGGCGACGCGCGCGACGGAGGGCCTCGCGGCAACGACGGCGCGGTGGAGGGCCTCGCGGCGGCAGGGGAGGCGAGGCGACGGCACGGTGGATCGAAGGGCCTCGCGGGCGCGACGACGGCGTCGGGGGCGCGCCGTGAGAAGCGTGGGCGACGGGAGGCGACGGCGAGCGACCGGGAGGAGGGCGCAGCGGCGGGCGGCCGGAGCAGGGCTACGCCGGGCGCGCGTCTCCTTCGCGCGTGGCAACTGCGGATGAGAGGAAAACGATCGGGGGGGGAGATCTATAAAAACCTAAAAGACCTTTAGTCCCGTTCCAGCCACGAACCGGGATTAAAGACACTTTAATACCGGTTGGTAATACCAACCGAGACTAAAGGTCTCTCTGGGCCGCGAAAATTTGCGCGCGAAGCCCAGCAGACCTTTAGTCCCGGTTGGTGTTACCAACCGGTACTAAATGGGCTTTTGTATTTTTTTCTCTTTTCATATTTTCTTATTTCTTTTATATCTTTTGATTTAATTGTCCAAATCTAGTCAAATTTGTATTGTTTCTTCTGTTTTCTGTTTTGCTTTATATCTATTTGGTTTAAGTTTTGTTTATGTTTTCCAAATCAAGTCAAATTTAATTGTTTCAATATTTATGAAAATCATATCTTTTTCTGATTTCTTTTATATCTATTGATTTAATTGTCTAAAAATTTGTAATAACATCTCTTTATTTTAAAAACATCCTTAACAACATCCCATACAGTTACATAAAACGTTAATACATTATCACACATCACTAACAGTTACATTACTACATAAACAGACTTGTCGGCTCGGAGGCCGTAGGATTAGGGGGAACGGCAGGAGGAGCCAGCACGTTTGCGGCGGAGGGCATGAGCCATGGATGATGAGTCTTTCAGCGCCCAAGCCAGCTCGGAAGCCTCCTTCGCCTTGAGCTGGCAGGCAGTCCTGGCTTGCTGGACACGGTCGTCGCGGACGGACTGGAAGGAAGCTTCCATGGCCTCCTGCATCTGCGCCCCACAGCCCTCTTCCCCGTCGTCGCTCCAGTCGAAGTCGTCATCGTCCTCCTCCTGCTTGCCAGGAGGTGCGGCGGAACCTGGTGGAGGTGCGGCGGCACCTGGTGGAGATGCGTCCAAGTCGCCATATGCGGCCGTGGATCCCCACGCCACCCCTGCGGCGTACGCATCCTCGTCGGGGTCGGGGACGTCGGACTACGCGCGCTCGTACGCCTTCCGCACCTCCTCCGGCACCGGAGTAGAAGGCCAGTAGCTGGGCATTCCTCTCCACGCCGGGCTCGTGGGCATACGGCGGATAGGCTCCCGCGGTAGTGCCCAAGCGCGCTCTGCCGAGCATGCTCGACCTCATCTAGAAGACGCTGCGGCGGGCGTGGCGGATCCATCTCGTGGATACGATGCATTCGTGGCTTAGGGTTTACCCCGTCGGCGACAATACTACATATAGATCTCTAGGGCAGCACTGGGGGAGGACACGTGACCAGGGCAGCACTGGGGTAGGACACGTACGTGACCAGGGCAGCGCTGGGGTAGGACACATGGCCAGGGCAGCGCTGGGGAGGACACGTGACTGACACGAGTCGTGACCGCAAAGCCCGCCTTTGTCCCGGTTGGTGTTACCAACCGGTTACCAACCGGGACTAAAGAAGCACACGGATCGTGTGTTTCTTTCAAGCGCTTGTGAGCCGTTGGATCAGGGGTGTGTTTCTTTTGAGGGCTTGTGAGCTGTTGGATCGCACTATCACGACCACTTCGTGAGCCACATGACCCTATATATAGCCCCCCTCTCGGACATGTTCGGCACTCAGTGTGTACTCATTGTAGTTCATTTTGGCATACAAAGCATTCGGATTCCCTGCATACGTCCAACGGTGCATTTGATATGCGTGCACTCACGAGCCACCGTTGGGCTGTATGCAGGGGAAACCGTGTGTTTGTTCTATCTACAAAATCCTTCAGTTCATCGACCGAATACAAATCATTCGATTCCCTGCATACATCCGACGGTGCATTTGATATGCGGCACTCAGGAGCCACCGTCGGGCTGTATGCAGGGGAAACCATGTGTTTTGTTCCAACTTTTTCGAGCGCTTGTAAGCCGTTGGAGTTTTTAGAACCAAAAATCAGTGTTTAGAGTTTCTTCTGAGTTTTCAGAACAGTTACATAAAAGGTTTAATACATTATTACACATCACCAACAACATCCCTATCTAGTGTTCACTTTTTCTTCGTGTGTGTCCCTTTCTTCTGATTGCGCCGTAACCATGGACAATCTTCATCATTTAACTTGATGCTTGGGTCAATGTTCACTTTGAAGGGCGGAATTTCATGAAACTTATTGTAATCTTCTGACATGTCTGTCTTGTCCTCCACTCCCACGATGTTTCTTTTCCCTGAAAGAACTATGTGGCGCTTTGGCTCATCGGCTGATGTATTCGCTTGCTTATCTTTTCTTTTTTCGGTTTGGTAGACATGTCCTTCACATAGAAAACCTGAGCCACATCATTGGCTAGCACGAATGGTTCGGTGTCGTACGCAAGATTCTTGAGATCCACTGTAGTCATTCCGTACTGCGGTCTACCTGTACCCCGCCTTTCAGGTTGAACCATTTGCACCAGAACAAAGGGACCTTAAAAGAAGGTCCATAGTCAAGTTCCCATATCTGCTCTATGTAACCATAATATGTGTTCTTTCGCCCATTGTTGTTTGTTGCATCAAAGCGGACACCACTGTTTTGGTTGGTGCTCTTTTTATCTTGGCGATCGTGTAAAATGTATTCATTTATCTCGTACCCTTGGAAAGTCCATATAGTCGAAGATGGTGACCTGGACAACAAGTACAGCTGATCTGAGACAGTGTTGTTATTGTTGAGATGTGTTTGCAACCAACCGCCGAAAGTCTCCATGTGTTCCTTTGTAATCAAGGAGTCAGGCATCCCCGGGTTGTTGGAGCGTAAAATATTCTTGTGTTCTGATATACGGAGCCACCAAGCTAGAATTATGTAGAACTGTGTAGTGTGCTTGATGAAAGAATGCCCGTCCCTACATATTATTGATTTCCTTCCTAGAGTGCTTTTCCACTCAGTCTCCCCTCATGTCGCGATTCAGGAAGACCAATCGGCTTAATGTCAGGAATAAAGTCAACACAAAACTCAATGACCTCCTCTGTTCCATAGCCTTTGGAGATGCTTCCTTCTGGCCTAGCACGGTTATGAACATATTTCTTCAAGACTCCCATGAACCTCTCAAAGGGGAACATATTGTGTAGAAATACAGGACCCAGAATGGTAATCTCTTTGACTAGGTGTACTAGGAGATGCGTCATAATATTGAAGAAGGATGGTGGGAACACCAACTCAAAACTAACGAGACATTGAACCACATCCTTCTGTAACCTTGGTAGAATTTGTGGATCGATTACCTTCTGAGAAATTGCATTGAGAAATGCACATAGCTGAACAATGGGTAGTCGAACATTTTCCGGTAGAATCCCCCCAATGCAACCGGAAGCAATTGAGTCATAAGCACGTGGCAGTCATGAGACTTTAGGTTCTGGAATTTTTTCTTGCCATATTTATTATTCCCTTTATATTCGACGAGAAGCCAGACGGGACCTTCATACTGCTCAGGACTTCAAAAAATATTTCCTTCTCTTCTGGTAAGAGCGTAGCTAGCAGGACTTAGACGTCCTTTATCCGTCTTCATTGGATGCAGGTCGTCTGGGTCTTTCATACGTTGCTGGTCCTGCCGTGCTTCCGGCGTATCTTTTGTCTTCCCATACGCCCAAGAAGCCTAGCAGGTTCACGCAAAGATTCTTCGTCACGTGCATCACGTCGATTGCAGAGCGGACCTCTAGGACTTTCCAATAGGGTAGCTCCCAAAATAGACTTCTTCTTCCACATGGGTACGTGTCCGTCAACGTCATTCGGAACAGACTGTCCGCCAGGACCCTTTCCAAAGATTACTTCTAAATCCTTGACCATATCATATATAACATCACCAGTAGGGCGGGTAGGCTTCGTCCGGTGATCTGCCTCACCTTTGAAATGCTTGCCTTTCTTTCTTACGGGATGCTGTTGGAAGAAATCGACGATGCCCCGGGTACACATTCTTGTTACCTAAATATATACTTTCAGTCTCACCTAAACAGTGCGTGCATGCATTGTATCCCTTGTTTGACTGTCCTGAAATGTTACTAAGAGCAGGCCAATCATTGATGGTTACAAACAACAACGCTCGTAGGTCAAATGGCTCCTGTTTGTGCTCATCCCACACACGTACCCCTTCATCACGCCACAACTGTAAAAGTTCTTCAACTAATGGCTCAGGTACACATCAATGTCGTTGCCGGGTTGCTTCGGGCCTTGGATGAGCACTGGCATCATAATGAACTTCCGCTTCATGCACAACCAAGGAGGAAGGTTATAGATACATAGAGTCACAGGCCAGGTGCTATGACTGCTGCTCTGCTCCCAAAAGGATTAAAGCCATCCGTACTTAGACCAAACCTTAAGTTCCTTGCGTCACCTGCAAAGTCCTTGAACTCTCTATCGATTTTTCTCCACTGCGACCCATCAGCGGGTGTCTCGACATCTCGTCGTTTTGCGGTCTTCTTTGTGCCATCGCAACAACTTGGCATGCTCTTTGTTTCTGAACAAACGTTTCAACCGTGGTATTATAGGAGCATACCACATCACCTTGGCAGGAACCCTCTTCCTGGGGGCTGGCCCTCAACATCACCAGGGTCATCTCGTCTGATCTTATACCGCAATGCACCGCATACCGGGCATTCATTCTTATTCTCGTACTCTCACCGCGGTAGAGGATGCAGTCATTAATGCATGCATGTATCTTCTGCACATCTAATCCTAGAGGGCAGAGAACCTTCTTTGCTTCGTACGTACTGTCAGGCAATTCGTTATCCTTTGGAAGCTTTTCTTCATTATTTTCAGTAACTACTCAAATCCCTTGTCAGATAAACCATTCTCTGCCTTCCATTGCAGCAATTCCAGTGTGGTACCGAGCTTTGTGTTGCCATCTTCGCAAGTTGGGTACAACTTTTTTTTGTGATCCTCTAACATGCGCTCCAACTTCAACTTCTCATTTGCACTTTCTGCTTCGGTCTGTGCATCAACGATGACCGACGCAAATCATCATCTATGATGGGCTCATCTGGTACCTCTTCATCTTCAGCTTCCCCCTTGCATTACCACCGTATTCAGGGAACATAGGATAGTTGTCATCGTTCTCTTCTTATTCGTTGTCTTCCATCATAACCCCTCTTTCTCCGTACTTGGTCCAACAATTATAGCCGGACATGAAACCGAACTGAATCAGGTGGATGTGAAGGATTTTTGAGGAAGAGTAATCCTTCTCATTCCGACAGGCACGACATGGACAACACATAAAACCATTCCGCGTGTTTGCCTCAGCCACATTGAGAAAAGAACGCACGCCTTGAATGTACTCGTTAGAGCGTCGGTCAGCGTACATCCATGGATGGCTCATCTGCATTATATAAGTATGTCAAACGCAATCACAATGCTAAAATTATCAATGAAAGATGAAAGGGTTTAGTTACTAACCTCTTGGAACACTTCAATAGAAGGGGCGCCACCAAATCTTGACAAATCGTGGAGAAAATGGGGATGAACTCGAGCTCGGCTAGCTTAGGCATTTCATCGAACACCTCTTGTGCATAGGAAGGAACAACAAACTAGCACGCCTCTCACCTTATAAAATGGAAAAAAAACAGAGGAGGGGTGAGCAGGGCAATGCTTTTATAGGAAAACAGAGTACCTCTAGTCCCGGTTCGTGATACCACCCGGACTAGAGGTTCCCGCACATGGCCCTGCCGGGCGAGACACATCTAGCCCCGGTCCGTATTACGAACCGGGACTAGAGGTCCCGTTCGAACCAGGATTAGTTCAGTGCGGTCTCGTAGCCGTTGAACCGGGACTAGTTCCCTCCTCTAGTCCCGGTTCAAACTCAATCCGGACTAGAGCCAAATGGGACTCTGGACCAAAGGACTGGTTTCTACTAGTGTTATACGATGACTTGTGGTACCTCTATTTTCACTCAACACTAGCAACCAAAAACTGATGGCCCGAGTTGCACTGAAAGTATGAAGAGAACACTGTAAAAAAAAGTATGAAGAAAATATCCTCTAAAATCAAGAATGTCAATAATGGCATAGAAGAAAAAACCACCTTACTTTAAATAAACTGTGTGCATCGTTTCTTTTTTGAGCTCAAAGTGGTCGATATCCACTGCTCGAATAGATAGAAGAGATGACCCGGTTTATAAGGGAAACTGGGTCCAAAAACCATACAAGGTGTGCAATGCCCTGTTTACGTGGAAAACAAGGCCAAAAAACTGCACAAGCGAGCTGTGTGCATCGTTTCGATGCAGAGGCTGGAGCTTTGCTCCCCATTTCGGGAAAAAACCTTACATTAAAATGATCCTTGTTTTTTCCTCCTCAATTCCTCATTGGCAAATGATTAAAATCACATCAACAAGCATGGGAAGCATTCCCGAACTACAAACCCGGAAAGGCTCGGACAAGAAAGCTGATTTGAGATCAGGTTGAGCGGTATCTTACCACTGAATTCCGGGCTTGCGGCTACTCAAAACGAACGTGGAATTCGACACAGAAACCCACCAACATCGTCGAGCTTCTTAACTTTAAATGAAAAAAATAATATAAATTTGGTCAATTAGTCCTCGACCGCCGGAAGGAAAGATCGCTCGAACTCGGCATCCATGAGGACCCCCGCCATGACATGGACCACGGTCTCGTCCCTGACGACATCGACGCACTCCGACCGCACGCCGTTGATGACGAGAGCCCCGTCCACGTCCCTCCAGGCATACATCTTCATTCCAGACACGGAGTCCAGGAGCCGCACCCGCTCGCGCAGCGGCACGTCCGCGGAGCGCAGTTGCCGAGGCACGGCGGAGAAGCCGAGCACGCGAGAGACGACGGCGTAGGTGTCGTCGCTGGCCTTCCCCGCGGCGGCGCTGCTGTTGGGCCGCAGCTTGAGGACCCGCAGGAACGATTCCGGCGAGGGCACGAACGCGGTGAAGGGGAGGTCTCTGGGGAGCATGGACAGCATCATGTCGCCGAACTCCCCGAGCTCGTGCTCATGGCCGCGCAGTGAGCGGGAGGATTACGCGAGGAGGAGGAGGATGTTGCGTGGATGTCGTGGCGGGGTGGTGGCGAGGTTGGAGGAAGGGAGAGGAACAGGAGGACAACGAAGAGTAGGGTGATCGTGAAGGCTGCGGCGAGGAGGTTCCATTGTTGCGAGCGCAGCCGTGGCCTGAGCGGGAAGAGCATCTTCGTCCTTCTTGTCGCCATCACAACTCGTGCGAGATTTTGATGGCTGAGGGGAAGCCGCTGGTGCAAGGGGTGATCGAAGGCAGACGGCTTGGAAATGCCGGCGCGAACGGACATGACGGATCTGGCTGGCTGCCCGTACTCCCTTTCGATGCATTGTTTTTGCACCCCGACGCTGGACCTGAAGTAAAGTAAACGTCAGTGTACTATGAACGTTTCACGAGGAAAAAAATCGTACCATACCCATGCGCCGCTAGCGGCTAATTTGTTTTTAGGGGATGCTAGCGACTAGCTGCGTCCGCGCGCCTGTGTCGCGGCGTCGGTTAATGCTATATATCGCCCATTAGCAGCGCAAAAGGATGCGGCGAAGCGATTCGGCGATGGGCCAGCCCATTTCAGCGGAATTTCCTTTTTCTATGTTTTCTTCTTCTCTGTTTCTTTTTCGTTTTCTTTTCTTTTTTACTTTTTTTTCATTTTCACTTTTTATGATTTCGATTTTTTTTCAAAATTTAAAAATGTTGAACAAATTTGAACATTTTTAAATCTGAATGCTTTCTGAATTTAAATAAATCTTGAATTTGAATTTGAACAATTTTTGAATGTGAACAATTTATGAATTTAAACAAATTTCCATGGTGAACAATTTTTGAATCTCAAAATTCGAATTTGAACAAATTTAGAAATTTTTTTAATGTGAACAATTTTTGAATTTGAACAAATTTCGAAGGTGAACAATTTTTTAATCTGGAAATTCGAATTTGAATAAATTTCGTATTTTGAACAATTTTTGAATGTGAACAATTTTCGAAGGTGAACAATTTTTTAATCTGAAAATTCAAATTTGAACAAATTTCGTATTTGAATTTTTTTAATGAGAGCAATTTACAAATTTGAATAAATTTTGAAGGTGAACAATTTTTTAATCTGAAAATTTTGAATTTGAACAAATTTCGAATCTGAACAAATTTCGAAATTGAACAATTATCGAATCCAAAAAAACATGAGAAAAAGGAAAAAAAAGCAAGACTCGCCGAATGGGCCGCCCGAATGGGCCGACCCATTATCGGGCGCCCTTCAGGTGGAGCTAGCTCCTACCGCCGCTCTGGGGCGATATATAGCTCTTCCCCGCGGCGTCGGCGTCGGGCGAGACGAGCTGAGTTGGCTAGACGGGCTGGGCCGTTGCCCAGCTGGCTTGGCAGTTCTTGCCGCGGACAGACCGACTGTTACCCAGGCCGAGAGAAGTTTAATGCGCTCGTGGAAGGCATGTTTAGATGCCAATACATCGTGAAATCCTATATGCCACTCAAAGCTACACATCGCGCCCACACCGCTGAAGGACTGCCCTAATGGGCCCGCCCATTTGGAGGGTTTTCCTTTTTCTGTCTTCCTTCTTATACTCCGTAGTTCCTCCTTCCTTTTTCTTCTCAGTTTTCTTTTTCTTTTCATTTTCGTTTTATGTATTTTTTCTATTTTTTCATTTTTCCTTTTTTAATTAAAACTTTTATGACAGTTCAAATTTTGGAACAATATTTTGATTTTGAAATTGTTTATTAAAAATGTCTGCTAAGTGTTAAACAAAATGTTCACGATTCAAATATATGTTTCCAGTTTCGTAAATAATTCGCCAGATTTAAAAATAATCATGCCGGTAAAAAAAATGTTCATGTTGGTTCTTTTATCTTTAATTTCCTTTTTCTTTTCCATTTTCATTTTCTTTCTGCTTTCTATTTCTTTTCTTTTATCAAAACTATTTATGATACTTCAAATTGTGAAATAATGTCCGTGCATTTAAAACTTAGAGAAAATGTTCGCTAGGTGTTCAAACAAAATGTTTCCCATTTCAAAAAAATAATTAACCAGATTTTTAAAAAAATCTTCTGTGATGTTAAAAAAAATATGTTCATGTTGGTTTGAAAAAAATGTTCACTGTAAAGAAAAATACTTTCATGGGATTAAAAAAGTGTGTTCACTAGTTCTAATTTACTAGACGATGCCCCGCGCGTTGCTGCGGAATATGTGCTACATAAACTGAAGTGTGGAGACGAAAGAACTTGAACCTTATTTTAACTGATCGGAAGTTTGCTTTGATGATTGATCGTGTTGTAGCAAGGAATAAGCTACATTGAAGTGGACTGTCACGACACTCCACTTACCTGACGCTATGAGGACCATCAAGCGGGCCGCCAGAAGGCAAGCACTTCGCAAGGCCCAAGAAGACGAGGCCCGGACTCGCGCCGCAACCATGTCCGTCGCTCGTGCTACAGAAGGCAGAGCCTAGCAGGGGAAAGGGGCATCTTGAATCATACCTGTAAACAGACACCGCGAGTGTTTCTCTCTTCTTCCTTTACTCCGATGAACTCATGAGTTCATCGAGGTTTCCATCCTCCCGGCGTGACGCTGGGGCTTGTTAGACTCGTAAACTCTAGTTACCCATCGAATCTGTATCGAGTCTGTGACATATGGTATCCAGAGCCACCGATTCTTCGGCGTGATTCAGAAAAATTCCCCACAAAAAAATCCCCAATTTCACCCACTCCACCCACCTTCCAGCTTGGATCCTCTAAGATCTGGCGGCTACGACACAAGGGGATCGCGAAAGGAGGCGAATTCAGGCTCTGAACTACCGGCGGTTGGGCCATCCAGTCAAATCCCACCGGTACTTCGAGTTCTGCGGCGGCGGGGAGGTCTCTGCACGCGTAGCAGTGACCGACGGAGGCGAAAAAGTTTGGCGTTGATCGGGGCGTGCGTGTTCGGTTGACCTCGGATTGTTGCCGGGTTGGTAAAATCCCGGTTCACGACCTCGATTCGTGCTCTACAGGCGGCGGTCGCGGACGGCTTGCGCGATGGAGAAAGTCCAAACAGAATTGGCGGACCTCAAGGAGCAGAGTGGCCTCGTGGCCAATTCCCTCAAGGCTTTGAACGAGTCGCTGCAAGGACTCGGGACCTGGATGCCGAAGGTCGACACCTCCATCACCTCCATTCTGAAGTCGCTCGACGAGGTGGGGAGCCGTGTCACGGCGCTGGAGGCGGCGCGGTCAGCTGCAACCGACCAAACACCTCGGCCCAACGGGCACCGCGGCGAACAGCAACACCAGGGTCTCGATTCGGATGCTATCAGAGCACCCGGTCTTGCCCTGGGCAGGGGTAAGCGACTGCATCCTTACACCCCTGTCCATTTTGAGCTTGGAGATCATTCGGGTAGAGACCCTGAAATAGAGGATAGTGGTTATACTTACCAAAACACACATAGAGATAGGAATTTTTCACGCATGCCCAAGACTGACTTCCCACGTTTCGATGGTGAAAACCCGAAATGGTGGAAAGCAGTGTGTGAGAAATATTTCACCACGTATGGGGTTAACAAGGAATCATGGGCAAGTTTTGCTACTATGCACTTCACAGGCAATGCTGCCCTGTGGCTCACTAATTATGAAGCTGTGAATGAAGTAGAAACTTGGGAAGAGCTAGTGGTAGCTGTGCACACGAAATTTGGTAAAAACAAACACTTGAAACACCTAGATGATTTAGAAAGATGCAAGCAAAGAGATAGCACTGTAGCACATTACTACAAAACTTTTGAGAAACTGAGGCATCAAGTTTTGATTCATAACAAGCACTATGATGAGGCCTTCTTCGTTACAAAATTTATTAATGGTCTTAGGCCTGAAATTCAAAAGGGCATAAGACTACATTCCCCAAGAAATGTTGATGCTGCTCTTTCTCTCGCTGAAACGCAGGAGGAGATGCTTGAGGAGTCTCGCCAGTTCCACAGTGCTCGCCACAAAAATGAGTACTCCAGACAGCCTTATAAGTCTGGGCAAGCAAACAACGGTATCCTGCAAAACCCTGGAGAGGTTAAAAGTCGTTCAGAGGAGAAGCCTCCATGGACTGAACAACTCAAAAAGCTCAGGGAGCTGAGGAAGGCAAGAGGGGAGTGTTTCCGGTGCGGGGAAAAATTCCAACCAGGCCATAGATGCTCAAAGACAGTAGCTCTCAACGTGGTTGAGGAGCTGTTGGAACTGTTGCAATGTGACTCTGTTTCGGATGAAGATAAGGCAGCCGAATCAAGTGAAGAAGATCTGTCAACGATCTCGTACTGTGCAGCTACTGGGACAGCAAACAGAAAAACAATTAGGCTGCAAGCAACAGTGAAGGGCAAACAAGTGTTGATTCTGGTGGACTCAGGAAGCTCTGGAAGCTTTATAGCCCAGAAGACGGTGGAGAAACTTAATCTGTCGCCAACACCAGTTAAAGCAGTACAGGTGGTGGTCGCAGATGGAGCAAAGCTGGAATGCTCAACAGCAGTGCCAGATGTGGTATGGCAGTGCCAGAACAACGTCTTCTCATCCACACTCCGAGTATTTGATCTCAAGGGATATGACATCATCCTCGGAATGGACTGGCTTGAGTCGTGTGGCGATATGTGGGTCGGCTGGGAGAGGAAAACATTGCGTTTCCATCATGATGGGAAGCGCATTACGCTGAGGGGCATCAGAGACAGAACTGATGAGTGCGAACAAATTTCTGGGAGCCAACTACACAGGCTGATCAGGGCAGATAAGCTGGCACAAGTCATACAACTGTGTCCAGTGCAAACAGACGATCCAGAGCAAGACATACCAGAAGTGATAGCAAAAGTGATCATGGACTTTGAGCAATGTTTTGGTGAACCACAGGAGCTGCCGCCACACAGGGAGTTCGATCATCACATTAATCTGCAACCAGGGGTAAAACCAGTTAGTGTACGCCCTTATAGGTACACTCCAATGCAGAAAGATGAGATCGAGAAACAGATCAAGGAAATGCTCAGGAAAGGGGTGATCAAACCGAGTCACAGTCCTTTTGCCTCGCCTGTGTTGTTAGTCAAGAAAAAGGACGGCAGTTGGCGTTTCTGCGTAGACTACAGACACCTCAATGCAGTGACAGTCCCAAACAAGTACCCCATGCCAGTGATAGAAGAATTGATTGATGAATTAGCTGGGGCATGCTTCTTCACTAAACTGGACTTGCGGTCGGGATACCACCAATTGCGCATGGCAGAGGAAGATGAAAGCAAGACTGCGTTCAGAACACACAATGGGCACTTTGAATTCAAAGTCATGCCTTTTGGCCTATCAACTGCGCCTGCAACGTTCCAGTCAGCTATGAATCAAGTGTTTGAAAAACAAACTCGCAAATCAGTACTAGTGTTTGTCGATGACATACTGGTGTACAGCAAAACCATAGCAGAGCATGTGGACCATCTCAAGGAGGTTTTCGAGGTGCTGACAAAACATAAGCTATATGTGAAGAAAAGCAAATGCACATTTGCTCAGCAATCGTTGGAATATCTCGGCCACATCATAAGCAAGGCTGGGGTAGCCACAGATCCAGCCAAGGTGGAAACAGTCAAAAATTGGCCAAGACCAACCAACACAAAACAAGTGCGAAGAGTGTTGGGAATGGCAGGATACTATCGAAAGTTCATACAGAACTTTGGATCCATAGCTCGTCCGCTCACAGACCTGCTCAAGAAAAACGTTCCATTCATATGGACAGCAAATGAACAAGCATCGTTTCAGGCTTTAAAGGATGCTCTAGTGGCGGCACCAGTGCTGGTCATGCCAGACTTCAAGCTGGAGTTTGTATTGGAAACAGACGCCAGTGACAAAGGGATAGGAGCAGTCCTGATGCAAAAAGGTCATCCAGTGGCATTCTTGAGCAAATCGTTGGGTCCTAAAAATCAGACACTGGCAACTTATGATAAAGAGTGTCTAGCGATACTTCTGGCTGTAGATCGTTGGAAAGCCTACCTAAAGCACAAACCATTTGTGATTCGCACTGACCAGCGTAGCCTCATTCACTTGACTGATCATCGCATCTCAACCCCAATTCAGCAAAAGGCATACTTCAAACTAATGGGCTTTCAGTACAAAGTGGTGTACAAAAAAGGGGCAGAAAACAGAGTGGCTGACGCCTTGTCAAGAAGAACAGAAGGAGAGACATGCATGCCTATCTCATCAGTAACTCCAAGATGGCTAGAGATAGTATTGGAAGGCTACAAGAAGGACCCAAAAACAATGCAACTACTCCAAGAACTCAGTGTGCACTCCCCTAATGACCAAGGCTACTCGCTGCAAGAAGGAGTAATTCGTTACAAAGGCAGAGTGTGGTTAGGGTCTCACACTGAAGCTCATCAAGCCGTGCTGCAAGCACTTCACAGCAGCGGGCTGGGGGGACACTCAGGCAGTTTAGTGACGTTCCAGAAGATCAAACACCTCTTTGCTTGGCCAAACATGCGCAAAGACATAGATACTTATGTGAAACAGTGTGAGATATGCCAGCAGGCAAAGACAGAACACTGCAAAATCCCAGGTCTTCTGAAGCCCTTGCCCATACCACCTGAGGCGTGGCACACAATCAGTCTAGATTTTATTGAAGGACTGCCCACTTCTTATCACTACGACACCATCCTCGTCGTGATTGATAAACTGACGAAATATGGACACTTCATACCGCTGAAGCACCCATTTTCGGCAGCATCCATAGCAAAACTATTCATGGACAACGTATACAAGTTACACGGCCTACCATCAGTGATCATATCAGATAGAGACAAAGTATTCACCAGTGGATTCTGGACAAGATTGTTTGCTCTGGCTGACACAACTCTGAATCTCAGTTCCTCATATCACCCACAAACCGATGGGCAAACCGAACGACTGAACCAATGCCTAGAAACATACCTGCGTTGTCTAGTTCATGCCAACCCCAACAAGTGGTCTGCATGGCTACCTCAAGCTGAATACTGGTACAACACCAATTTCCACTCTGCTCTGGGACGATCCCCATTTGAAACCCTCTATGGTCACAAGCCTCGACATTTTGGGATTCAAAATTCCTTGCAGCCAGCAGTTACTGATGTTGATCACTGGCTGCATCAGAGGCAAGCAATGCTACCAATATTCAGACAACACCTTGAAAGAGCACAGCAACGCATGAGATCACAGGCTGACAAGAAACGATGTGAACGTCAGTTCCTGGCAGGAGATGAGGTGTACCTAAAACTGCAACCGTACATTCAGACATCTGTGGCTCAACGCCTGTCCCAGAAATTGGCATTTCGATATTTCGGTCCATTCAAAGTACTGAAGAGAGTGGGAGCTGTTGCTTACAAACTCCTTCTCCCTCCAGACGCGCGGATACATCCTGTCGTTCATGTGTCGCAGCTGAAGAAGGCCATCAAACCATCTGAGCCGGTAAGCTCCACTCTACCAGCTAATTGCATTTTTGATGCAGTTCAACCCTGTGCTGTCGTAGCTGAAAGGTTCGTCAGAAGAGGGGGCAAAATGATTCCTGAAGTGAAGCTCCAGTGGGAAGGGTTGCCGACGAGCTGTGCATCCTGGGAGCGCCTGTATGCTGTGATGGAGGCATTTCCGCGGGCGCCAGCTTGGGGACAAGCTGGTACTTTAGGAGGAGGCATTGTCACGACACTCCACTTACCTGACGCTATGAGGACCATCAAGCGGGCCGCCAGAAGGCAAGCACTTCGCAAGGCCCAAGAAGACGAGGCCCGGACTCGCGCCGCAACCATGTCCGTCGCTCGTGCTACAGAAGGCAGAGCCTAGCAGGGGAAAGGGGCATCTTGAATCATACCTGTAAACAGACACCGCGAGTGTTTCTCTCTTCTTCCTTTACTCCGATGAACTCATGAGTTCATCGAGGTTTCCATCCTCCCGGCGTGACGCTGGGGCTTGTTAGACTCGTAAACTCTAGTTACCCATCGAATCTGTATCGAGTCTGTGACATGGACCTAGTGTGACTTTAATCGCAACATGTTCATTACAAAATGTATTTACATGTGAACAATAGTGTTGAAGATATGCTATTCACTGTAACCCAGTTATGACGGAGGTTCAATTTTATTTTTGGCTCTGCTAGGCTGCAGACATCATAGAAATAAGTTTATACAATACATAATCAAATGACCTAATGCCTCCACAGAATGCAACCAAACAACGTAACGTGTCTAAAAAGATAATAAATCATTTTCTGTCGATCACCATGTGAAATAGTTGAGCGCATCCCCATGACTTCATTTACATTTCATCCAGCAGTTTAGTTTCTCAGAGTAGACATATGGATCAACGTCCCTGCTCACTTGTAAATTAGGTCCAACACCTCAATGGCGAGGTGACAAAGGTTGTTGTCGAGGGTGCAAGTATTGTATTCAGTTGGCAACCAAGCTACTGAGGACGCGTCGCGACTGGTCTGTAGGCGGTTTTGAGCAGGGAATAAAAAGCCTAGAAGATTTTACATACCCAGCTACATAGCACAAAGTAGAGGCACTCCGGGCATAATTAGGCACCACGCTGGGCTTGAAAAAGGAGGCTACCCGCGGAGCAGTGAGGAGCTGCGGCAGGAGAGCGTCGTCGGCGAAGAGGTGTGGCAAAACCATGCAACGGAGCATGCATGAGGATCGCCACAGGGCAAGAGCACCCTCGTGGACAAAGCTTGTGGTGGTGGCAAGGTTGCCTGAGAGGCCTAGATGAACGCTAATGGTTACGATGTGCTGACGGCGAGCAGTATTTCAAGGCAAAAATTGACTGCTCGGCTACCTCCACAAATGTTAGATTTATTCTTCAGTTTCAAAACCATTTATGAGAGAAAATGTTAGTGGAATCTGAACAAACTTTATATGTTGTACGTGCAACGTGGGAGTAGATGGACCAGCAATGGAGGAGGCATATGGTAAGCCAAAAAGGAATTGAAGTGGTCGGCAATGTGCCAAATGCACGCTGGCTTTGCATGTGGAGTTTTAGCTCTTAATTACTGGTTAGTGGCCTAGTGGGTAGCTGAACTGGAAGAGGATAGGAGGAGAATAAATGGCAAAATAGGAAAGAGAAGGCCGCGCGGCTGGTGGTGCTTGTGTATGTTTCTCGCCTTCAGTAAAAAGATCTATATCATTAGGTGGCAGCTTTGCTTAGGTGGCAGATTATGATTGCTTAAGGATTGCTTGATGAGGTGGATGCCTTGCATGTTGAGAGAAATACTTGTAGTGGGTCATTGCTATTTAGATATAGAAGATTCGATATTTATTGATTAATTTATAAATATTTACAAGAAGAAATGCCTTGCCTATTAATGGTCGCGATAGTGTGGCCCATTAAATTGTCCTCTAGGCGTTGCGGCACGAGGGGAACTCTGTTGCTTAAAGCTAAGTATAAGTATAGGAGCGCCCAAATCCATAGCCAATGGGTGGTTTTTAGCTTGCAAACTCTCCGGGCCTTATAGTCTTCCTTTTGTCAGTGGGCCGTCCCAGTGCTAGCACCTGCAAGGACCTGATCGCAGTAGCGGACCCGACATCGGAGGGTGGCGTAGTGCACGAGGGAGATGCTATGCATCACTTTGAGGCGACACGTCGTACCTGCGTCGACTACAGACACCGCTTAATGGGCTCGGCCCATATGCGTGCACGATTGATCGTATTGCTTCCGTCCGTCAGTAGTAACGCGATCCTACTGTTTCCGTCCGTCAGTAGTACCACTGTAACAGGCTCGTAGCTTCAGTTTCTCTGTTTTAACAAAAGAAGTTAGTTAGACGTTCAACTTTTTCCTGATTCCGTTGGACGGTAACTCCAGTGCATGCAGGTGCCGTTAGCGTGCAGCGTTGGAATTACTTAAAAACCATACATGAAGCACATACTGATTGATTTTTCGGCCATGATGCAGCGTTTCAGAACTGATCTATACAAATATATTTCAAAATAAAATAAAATTTACACAAAAATTATGCGCGTACACGAGTAGATTCCGTTCCTGTACTCAGTTTTGAGTTTCGTCGACCGTAACTTTTCAATTTTGAATTGATGCTCGAAACCATTTTAGCCGAATTTAATCAAATTCGTCGTACTCGGTTGACCGTTTAAAATATCCTTTGACGAGTAGGTTAATATCAACGTTTCGCACGACTTTGATGTTGTAATAATTTCCTTTGAAGAGTAGGTTAAAATATCCTTTGAAATTATTTTTGAACAGATTAAAAAAGTGAACAGAAAAAAATTTATGAATGAAAATTATTTTTGAACGATTTTAAAAGTGAACGAAAATTATTTCAAACGATTTTAAAAGTTTACAAAAAATATTTTATACGAAAATTATTTTGGAACGATTTTAAAATTGAACAGAAAAGGCTAGTAAAACGGAAACTATTTTTGAACGATTTTAAAAAATGAACAGAAATGGGAGTGAATGGAACTATTTTTAAACGATTTTAAAAGTGAACAGAAAAAAGCGGTGGAACGGAAACTATTTTTGAACGATTTTAAAAGTGAACGACCATTATTTTGAACGAAAATTATGTTGAACGATTTTAAAAGTGAACAAAAATTATTTTGAACGAAAATTATTTTGGAACGATTTTAAAATTGAACAGAAAAGGCTAGTAAACGGAAATTATTTTTGAACGATTTTAAACAATAAACAGAAATGGGGGTGAACGGAAATTATTTTTGAACGATTTAAAAAGTGAACAGAAAAAATAGGTGGAACGGAAACTATTTTTGAACGATTTTAAAAGTGAACGACAATTATTTTGAAGGAAAATTATGTTGAACGATTTTAAAAGTGAACAAAAATTATTTGAACGAAAATTATTTTGGAACGATTTTAAAATTGAACAGAAAAGGCTAGTAAACGGGAACTATTTTTGAACGATTTTAAACAATGAACAGAAATGGGGGTGAACGGAAATATTTTTGAACGATTTAAAATTGAACAGAAAAGGCTAGTAAATGGAAACTATTTTTGAATGATTTTAAAAAATGAACATAAATGGTGTGAACGGAAACTATTTTTAAACGATTTTAAAAGTGAACAGAAAAAGATATAAGAAAATGGAAACAGAAAACAAAAGCAGAAAATAAAAAGTAAAAAATGAGAAAAGAAAAGAAAAGAAATAGGAAAAGAAAAAGAAAAATTAAAAGAACGAAAATAAAAATAAAAAAGTAAATGAAAACAGAAAAGAAAGCAAAAACTGAAAAGAAAACGAAAATGAAAATAAAAATCGTTAAAAAATAAAAATAAAATGAAAACAAAAAAAGAAAACGTAAAAAGAAATCAGAAAAAAAAGGAAAACGAAAACATGAAAAAGAAAAAAGAAAAAAGAAAAAGAAAAACGGAAACAGGAAACCGGAAAAAGAAAAAAGAAAAAAAGAAAAAGGGAAACAGAAAAAGAAAAAGAAACAGAGAAGAAGAAAAAGAAACGCCCAAGCGGGCCGGCCCAAGCGCGTCGCAATCCAACGTCCCTTCAGGCGACGCGCGCGTTTTGCATCGCCGTAGAGCGATGTATAGGTTTTGCCGTGCACGACGGTGGCGGCTGGCTGTGCGACGGGCAAGTGGGCCTGACCTTGCGGCAATCGAGTGTTCTTCGTATTGTTTTAACCTATACGCTTGTATTTATTCTTAGCATCATTGCTCATTTCACTTTATATTGGGTCTGAGTTATTTACTTACTCGTAATAGGAAAATCCGTTTTCAATCTTTGAGCTTGCCAATGGAAAACACCAGGAAAAACTGCAAAAACCCACTACATACAAGGTTAGGGTTTATTAAACCATAACCTTTTCAAAAAATTGCAAGAATACACTTGTTCGTCTTCTAATGATGTGGCACTAAATATTCGCACCGTGTGGCCGAGATGTTAAAATAGATGCATGACCCACCTATCAGCGCACGCGCACCTAGTCCATCATTTTGTGTGTTGTGTCGAACACCTCACGTGTTATTAAAAAACCTAGGGAGGTTGATAATCTACAGAAGATGATAGGAGAAGCCGACTGATGATCTGTAGATACTTCTTTTGGTAGGGATAAAACATAGAAGATGATGGTGTTCTAGTTCTTGGATGTGTTTGCCAAGTTTTCTTTTGGTGTGGTGATTTGGGAACCATTTCATGGGCATGTCTGAGAAGGTTTCCCTCCCAGTATATTAGGTAGCATTTAGCGCCCTAAATAGGATAACTTGGTAGTTTCCTTTTTACATATTTCTTTCTGTTTGATGCTTGCAGTAGACAAGAACTTGGTTACTATCAATAGAAGTCGAATAGGAAACTCTATTTTTTTATCTACCACAATGTTGTTGGGGCGGTAGAAGTCGGAGTGGCGTCTCTGGTGGTTACTTTTAGTGCGTCGAGATGGCGATCTTGGAAAACAATGTCTGTGGCGGCTCTACGAGGTACGGTTTGTGTCGACATTGCACCAGTATCAACCTTCTGTTGCTAGGTGGCGGGGTTTTCGGTTTGGTCGACCTGGCTCCTGTGTGGCCGGTTTAACTTTTTGTCAGGGCTAGGGCACAAAGAAGTTGTCGAAAGTCGGGTCGATGGTCCTAAGAGTTCAACAACATTGAGGGTCCTATTTGTCGATGGTCTGATTGGCAAGCTCGGCGACGGTAGCGAATTAGTTATTTCCAAGTCCCGTGTCAATCTGTATTCTAGAAAAAAAAACTCAGTGTCCCTATCTGGCTATCTGCCAAAATGTGCTAGCCACACAGATTACTGGTTGCGATGGAAACTGCATGTTGTCTGCAGCTCATGTACTGCACAATATCGCCGTCGTAGACGACGTGGTAAAACTTGCTCCCTGCACCCTCCTCCAGGTTGCGAGATCACGGCGAGTTCTTGCACGCACTCAGCAGCACGGTTACCTATTTGTCGTGGGCGGCGCCGCGGCGGCGATCTCTTGGTGGCAATGGCGCGGCGGCGCTCTGTTCGACACAGGCGGTGTTGCGTTGAGCTCCTTATCCAGGAGGCGGCGCGGCCAGATTGTGCCATAGTTTATTTTTCTTAGACAGCTGGAGGACTGGGTGCGCCCCTGGAGGAATAACAAAGGGCCGGAGGCATCGGGATCGACGTCGACGGCGACCTCGTGGCCATGCCGACAGCCCTGACACCCAATTCATAATCACCTCGAGGGTCGCCGACTACCCGTGCATGGATTCGCTCAATTGAGCAGGCCGTATTTTTGGATTGCAGAAACGAAAGTTGGTTAGGTTGTTGCAAATCACGATTATTTGCCAAGTAAACACGCCACCACGTAGCTGCCGGCGCTAATCAAGAACTGCCCCTTAATGTCCGAGTAATAAAGCTTGATGACTCCAATGGCAGACGGCTCTTTTTTTTTTTTTTGCGGGGAGAGAGAATTACATTAAGCCAAAGGAGGATTAGCCTCATCTGCTACTAACTCTGCAATTTCCTGGGGGAACTACGTAGCCAGACTTCAGACCTATTCTGAATCATACCCATCCTAGCAAGAGCGTGACTAACACCATTGATATCACGGCTAATGCTAGCTATTCTGGTATCTCTCCTGAAGTAACTCACGGATTCTGCTCACTCTGAACGCATGGACGGACGTGTTGGGAGTTCCTCTGTCAATCAGTTTGACGGCGTCGGCGCAGTCTGTCTCCACCGTAATTTGCATGGAGGTCCAAGTCATAGACAGGCTGAGCCCCTCCTCAATGGCAGCGAGCTCCGCTTCTGTAGCGTTTATGCAGTGTGTGAGCTGGCGGCATGCAGCAAGGATGACCTCGCCCTTGTGATCACGAAGCACCATGCCCGCGCCCACGCCACCTCCCTCCACGAAGGCGCCGTCGACGTTCAGTTTTGCCTCAGTTTGCTTCGGGGGGCTCCATTTCTTCCGCACCTTCTTCCTGCTGTCCTCCCGAACCCTCTTTGTTTTGAATCCCTGGTCATGGTCAATAACCATTTTTCCTTTCACCACGTCTGCAAGAGGAAACTGTTTTATCATTAGCAATGAGTTAAGATAGCTAATCAGAAAACGTCTTGAGCCTTCAATGGATGGACAAGGTTTCTCATGCGTGATCTCATTGTGAGCATGCCATATGCGCCATAAGGTCAACAACATAGGCGCTCTCTGATCCTCTTTAATCTCGGTAATTAACTGAAGCAACCATTCGGGCCCAGTGGGACGCAGCTGCGTGTCCTCCGGCAAGCTCCAGACTTCTCTCATCACAAGCCATAAGCTGCGGGCATGGAGACAGCGAATAAAGGCAGGGTATGTATCTTCATCCTCATTACCACAGATATCGCAGGTGGCCGTTGTCGATATACTTCTATGCTTCAAGTTTACCTTTGTTGCCAATGCATTGTGGCTTTTTTTTCCAAGCCAGCATTTTGACTTTTGGAGGGACTTGGCATGACCAAATTAATTTCCAAACTGGCCTCTCACCATCAGGTTTAGCACTAGTAGCACCCCGATCTTGTTCATGCATGCTCCGGTTCAGCGCTAGACGGTACGCACTCTTGACTGTAAAAATGCCGCTTTTCTCCGGCTGCCAGGCAATGAAATCCTTCTCATTTCGCGTTGAGGTTTTGATCTTCATTATTTCTGTAACGTCCGCTTGGTTAAAATGAGTCTGCAGCCGCTGCACATCCCAACCACCTGTTGGTAGCAAAAAGTCTGAAACCCATCTGTAGCGACAGCGTCCCTGTGGGGAGCTCGGCAAATAGCTTCTCTCGGGAATCCATGGATCCCTCCAAGCACGGATCATAGCACCGTTGCCGACCCTCCATATTACTCCGTTCTTCAACAACGCCAAGCCATATTCAATAGCGTGCCACGTTGATGATCCATTCCCTGTGAAGACAGTGTCAATCAAAGAACCATTTGGAAAATACTTTGCCTTTAGGAGCCTTGCACAAAGCGTATCAGGGAATTGAATTAACCGCCAAGCCTGCCGCGCAAGCAACGCTTGGTTGAACAGCACATATCCCTAAACCTAAGTCCGCCTAAACCTTTTGGTCGCAGCATAATATCCCAAGCCACCCAACACGTTTTCCTCTTTCCCTTCTCAGCTCCCCACCAAAACCTCCTGATCATCTTAGTTAATTCATCGCATAAGCCTAGGGTAGCTTAAAGACGCTCATCACATACACAGTGATAGATTGGGCTATTGATTTAATGAGAACCTCCTTTGCAGCTTGAGATTTATGGTTGTCATCCCATTCCACCAGACATTTAGCAAGACGAGCTTGTAAGCTCTCAAACTTTCCGCTAGACATCCGTCCCTCCGGCGTTGGCAACCCTAAGTACTTGGTTTCAAAAGTTTCCTGTGTAATCTGTAAGACTTGCTTCACCTCCATTCAATTTGCCACAGGGCAAGAATTACCAAACAAAATAGAGCACTTATCCGGGTTGATCAACTGGCCTGTGCTTTTTTCATATTTCTCCAATACCGCTTTAACTCGAAGTGCCTGCTCCGTATTTGCTTTAAAGAACAACAAACTATCATCCGCAAAAAAGAGGTGAGAAATCCCTGGTGCTTGGCGGCAAATTTTAACAGGTTCAATGTGGTTTTCCGTCACCTCATGATGTAGTAAGGTAGACAGTCCATCTGCGACAAATAAGAACAAAAAGGGCGAAAGGGGATCACCTTGTCAGAGGCCCCGAGAAGGCGAAAATGGTTGCGATGGAAACTGCATGTTGTCTGCAGCCCATGTACCACAATATCGCCGTCGTAGACGACGTGGTAAAACTTGCTCCGTGCACCCTCCTCCAGGTAGCGAGATCACGGCGAGTTCTTGCACGCACTCAGTGGCACGGTTACCTATTTGTCGCAGGCGGCGCCGCGGCGGCGATCTCTTGGTGGCAATGGCGCGGCGGCGCTCTGTTCAACACAGGCGGTGTTGCGTTGAGCTCCTTGTCCAGGCGGCGGCGCGGCCAGATTGTGCCATCGTTTATTTTTCTTAGACAGCTGGAGGACTGGGTGCGCCCCTGGAGGAATAACAAAAGGCCGGAGGCGTCGGGATCGACGTCAACGGCGACCCCGTGGCCATGCCGATAGCCTTGACACCAAATTCATAATCACCTCGAGGAATCATGAAATTTGTCGAAGAGTGTAAACGAAAAAAGAACTGTGATGTCGCGTAGCGCTCCCACCTACCGCTCTCGCCCCCACCCAAATTGCCGCCCCGCCGCCTCCCACCGCCGCCCAACTCCCTCCCCGCGCTCGCGAGTGAGGGACAGAGCCTTAGCCACCTCCCCCAACACAGCCACCGCTTGCTTTGCGCATCCCGAACCTCATCCCGTCCTGGGTAACCATGGTCCGAGTCCGGGTCAGAGGGCGGAGCTCTAGCAGCACGCTATCTGGAGGACATTGGAGCTCATGCTCTGATGGAGTTGGCCGAGGTGATCCCAGGGGAAGACACGGTGTCCTCAGGGGAGCATTTCCGGGGTCTGACCTCGGAAGCGACGCGGATCCTTTCAGGTCCGCTTCGGCTGAGGCTGGCCAGAGGGGACGAACTCATCGCGAGGTGTCGAGCTCGGGGCTGGGTCCTGCTGTTTCTGAAGTGCAGCGAGGGAGGAATCAGGAAGGCCTTTGCAGTCTGCCTTGCTGCTCTAGCAGCGATGCAGCGCACCTCGAGTTCGACAGCGGCGCAACCGCCCCAAGCTATGGCAGTTCTCAGGGACAATGCCATGGGGGAGCGGAGCTTAGCCAGGATGTCGACAGCCTCGCTGGATTTCTTCAGGACAAGGGCGCGCAGCGAACAGCCGATTCCGATCCCGTCAGTTTCAGACATAGATCAGCTGCAGGTCAATGTTCAGAGACAGAATTTCGTGCTGGATATGGAGGAAGCAAGCCAGGATCTGGTCCGGAACCCGCACCACGGCCACTGACTCCCCCGCAGCGAGCAAATCCGAGGAAGGGTACGGCGTTGGTAAGGAGGCAGCGTTCTCGTCTTCCATCGCTCAACCCAGCGATTGTTGAGGATGAGCGCGCGGATAAGGTTCAAACCGTACCTGCTCCCACGGTTTCTGAGAGTACGCCTTCACCTTTTTCGCCTCTCCAGATAAGAGTTGGTGGAGTGGTTATCCCTATCCAGAGCGAGGCACCACCGGAGCCTGCTAGGTTTTCCCTTCAGCCGCCGCTTCTCGCTTGGGTTCGCAAGGATTTCCTGAGATCAGGGAATTTTTGCTCCACTGATTTCCATCCCGCGCGCCTCTCCGACTGTGAAATCAAGCCCCCCCCCCCCCCCCCCGTGATCCACAACAAAGCTCTATTGCAGGTCTTGCTCGCCGACACCATGCCTGAACGTGGAAGAGGTAGAGGCAGAACCAATGGAGGAAGCAAGCCTGAGATCTCGCAGGGGCAGAATAGCAATTGGCCGCAGCAACAACCGATGGGGCCTCCAGGCGGTTTTGGCTATGGTTTTCAGCCATGGAATTTTCAGAATCAGTTCCCTGTTCAGTTTCCACAGAATCAATGGGTCAATCCGCAGGGGTCCTGGGCGAATCCAGCTGGTTTGCAGCAAGGTTTCCCCCTCAGCAGCAGATCCCGCCGCAGTTCCCTCCCCCCGCACAGCTACAGCAGCAGTTCCAGCAGCCGTGCAGCAGCAATTCCAGCAGCAAGGTAATTCTGCAGCCCCTCAGCAGATGGGCAGCAACCGCAGCAACAGCTTCCAGCGAAACAAGGAGGAAACAAGCAGAAAAAAGGGAAAGCTTCTTCTGTGCATTCGGATGCCCAATCCTCATCCAGTGACAAATCTGTGAAGGCTAGGGACAGTTATCTGAATGTGATTTGCTTTAACTGTGGAGAACCAGGTCACAACAAGAGTGGTTGTCCTCAGGCTCCTTTCTGTTTCATCTGCAAGATGACTACACACAAGGAGAATGACTGTCCTGTTAGGAAAAGACCTCTCCAGTTGCTAACCTCTTAGGTTGTGCCGACCCTCAGCTGGAATTCTTCCACGTGGACTGTTCTGACATCAAGAAGGACAGCGGCTCCAGCAATGTTGGCATAGTCTTTGTGGAAGCTGGAGAGGTGAATAAGGAGGAATTAGCTAGTGAATTTGCTGCTATCTATAAAACAAATTGGCCGTGGCCCATTAGAGACCTTGATGGTTGGTCTTTCCTTGTCAAGTTCCCACCGCACCTCCCCGTTGAAGATGTGGCTGGATACCCCTGTTTCGGGCTGACTAAGGAAGGTGTGACTGTCAATGTTGAGGTTTGGGATGGAGAAGTTGAGGCTTGCGAAGAGGCACACTCGGTTTGGCTACAGCTGAGAGGAGTGAAGTCAGAATGGTACAACTGGAATACAATGGCAAGAGTCGCCTCTGCTTTTGGTATTCTTGAAGACATGGACTGGCTGGGAGCCTTCCAGTCCTTCTATGGAATTGTGCGCATCAAGATCCTTTGCAAGGACCCCAATCTTATCCCTAGTAGCAGAGTCTACGAATTTCAGAAAAAGTTCTATAGGATCTACCTCAAAGTGGAACCCCCATCTGCAGCTGATCAATCTAAGCCAGATGATCCTACTGATCCCAAGGATGATCAGACAGGCGAAGGCAAGGAAAGAAGCGAGATGGACACTGAGCGTGGCCCGGATGGGGCTCCTCGAGCTCCCTCTGCTAAAACTACCCCAGGTCAAAATCTTGGTGGAGGAGGGAACTCTACCTCTACACACAAGCAGATGTCAAACACATCTGGACTAGCTGATGATGGAGTGAGTCTCTTATCCCCAGAACTGCCGGAGCACCTGCAAGAAGCTCGAAAAAATATCCTGGCTTGGTTGTCTGCTGACCAGCCGGATGAGGAAAACTGCTTCAATCTGCTCAGGGAAATGGAGGTGGTTGACGAAGAGGGTTTTTTCCATTATGAACAGCAACCTGAAAACCCACACACTGAGTCCAGCAATGACTTTGATGCACCACCAATCACTCCGGAAGTCCGAGAGGGGAAGGAGCTGGTGATGATCAAGCTAACAAAAGGAGCAAAATGTGGGGACCTGTACAAGGCACCAGGCAGTGTGATAGGCTGCAAAAACACAGTGGCAAATCCATATTGCAAATGGCTCAGGAAGTGAAAAGGAAGAAAGATATGCAAGCTCCTGCGGCTTCAAAACTCAAAGGTATAAAAAACGCAAATCCTTTCTTCCTTTTACAACTCCCTGCTGTTACTAAAATTGCAAATTCCGTTGATATTGTTGTAGATAGTTCTGTTTATTCTTGCACTGCGGATGAGTCCGCTGTTAATAACTCTGATGTTAATAGTTTTCCTGCTCCATTAAGTACTAGTGTAACTGAAACTGACAAATGCCCTGAGGGGCAATTGCCAGATTTTCCTTTTCATTCACCCAAAACTCCTATGGCCTCTGAGGAGGACAGGATGTTAGAAGACAGTGAGGCAAAATGGGTTAAAGTTTGTAATCATAGACGGGGCAAGCACCCTAAGAAAAAATTGTTTTATGATTAGCTTAAGCTTAAACATTAGAGGGATAGATGCCCCTGGGAGGAAAAACAACATCACTGACCTGCTAGCTAAAACTCATGCTGTTTTCGTCGCTTTTCAAGAGACTAAGAAGGAACGTTTTCTCAATCCTTCCTTGACTCTATTAGTTTAAACAAACCTTATGCCTGGAATTTCCTTCCAGCTAAAGGTTCTGCCGGTGGCATCCTTGTGGGGATTGACACCAACTTCTTTGAGCCCCTTGCTTGGGATATCAAGGAATTTTCAGTTTCTTGTCTTGTCAGGAATAAAGTAGACAACACTGTCTGGAGACACATCTCTGTTTATGGGTCTCCATATGAGGATGGGAAAGATTCTTTTATCTCTGAATTGCACAAACTTTTCATGGATAATGCCTATCCCACCTTAATCAGTGGCGATTTTAATTTAGTTAGACATCAAAAAGATAAAAGCAATGGAAGAGTCAACCAAAAGTGGTGTGACAAATTTAATGCCTGGATCGATCTGTGGGGCTTGTTAGAAGTGCGTCTATCTAACAGGAAGTACACCTGGTCTAACAACCAGGAAAACTTAATCATGTCAGTCATCGATAGGGTCTTTTGTACCACCGATTTCGATGCTTTGTTTCCCCTAGCGGGTGCTCAAGCTTTATCTAGAGTAGGCAGCGATCACACACCGATCCTGTGGGATTCTGGTGTTGAACAACTGCAGCAAACCCCACCTTATCGTTTTGAGAAATGGTGGCTCCTGAGGGAGGATTTCATGGAACTAGTTGCCAAAAGCTGGGATGCCCCTACTAGAGGCACCACAGCCATTGACATCTGGCAGGAGAAAGTAAGAAGGTTTAGGAAGTCATCTAAGGGCTGGAGTAGAAACATCGAATCTGAACTGAGGTCACTCAAAAAAGACCTTATGGCAGAATACGATGAACTCGACCTTAAAGCAGAAGTTGAGGACCTCTCTGAGGCTGAACACACTCGCTTAAAGGAGATCAACTTAGAGATGCAAAAACTCTGGCTTAAGGAGGAAGTAAAAGCAAAACAGCGCTCTAGGGACAGAGATATCCTAGAAGGAGACAGGAACACTGCGTACTTCCATGCGGTTGCGAACCAACGCAGACGGAAAACGCTAATCCTGTCTCTGGATGGCCCTGATGGCCCTACCTCTGACCTCCCGGAAATGTTAATGTGGCAACAGATTTCTACAAAAACCTGTTCTGCGCTGAAACCAAAACAGGTTTCTCTCTTGGAGACAATTTTTTCTCCCAGTCTGACCTCATTTCTCCAGAGCAGAATGCTCTCCTTGAAAAACCTTTCTCCGAGGAGGAAGTGAAAAAAGCAATTTTCAGCTCCTATTCTGATGGTGCTCCTGGACCTGATGGTCTTTCTTTTATCTTCTACCAGAAATGTTGGAACATAATCAAGAAAGATATCATGGCTCTTTTCCTAGATTTTTTCCATGGAAGATTGGACTTGTATAGGCTGAATTTTGCTGTTCTAACTCTGGTCCCTAAGGAACAGGACGCTACGTCCATGAAAAAGTTCCGGCCAATTAGTCTGCTAAACTGTAGTTTCAAGATTTTTACTAAAGTCATTACTAACCGTCTAGGACTTATTATGGACGCAGTGATAGCTCCAAATCAAACCGCCTTTATCAAAGGCAGGTACATCTTGGAGAGTGTCGTCACTGCACATGAAGTCCTCCACTCTGTCTTTCATGGTAAAGAAGAGGGGGCTGTCCTCAAGTTAGATTACGAAAAAGCTTTTGATAAAGTAGACCTGGATTTCCTAGATGATCTCCTTCTAAAGCGTGGTTTCGGTCCAAAACTGAGGGGTTGGATTAAACTAGCAACTAGAGGGGTTCGGTAACTGTTAAAGTTAACAACACCTTTGGAAATTTCTTTACCACTACGAGAGGACTTAGGCAAGGAGATCCGGCATCCCCCATCCTTTTCAACTTTGTAGTGGACGTTTTTACTAAGATGCTTTCTAAAGCAACCAGTAATGGGCTTATTAAAGGCCTCTGCTCTAACGTTTGCCCAGGAGGAGTGGTCAGTCTGCAGTACGGACGACACGATACTCTTCCTGGAAAACAACGTTGAGACTGCTAGGAACCTAAAAGGAGTCCTTACTTGTTTTGAACAAGTTTCCGGGATGCGAATTAACTACAACAAGAGTGAGCTTGTTCCCATAAATCTAGAAAGTGATGCAGTAGATACCCTCAAGGACATTTTTGAATGTGTGGTGGGTTCTTTCCCCATCAAATACCTGGGGATTCCACTGCATCACGACAAGCTTAGACGAGAAGATCTGCAGCCACTTATAGACAAAATACTGAAGAGGATAGCTGGTTGGCGTGGGAAACTGCTTTCCTATGCGGCTAGAATCACTCTCATCAAGTCTTGTCTGGCTAGTATTCCTGTCTATCTGCTCTCTTTTTTCAAATTCCCCAAGTGGGCTCTAGATCTCATTAATTCCCAGATGGCATACTGTCTCTGGAATGACAGTAAAGAGAAAAGGCGGCTACACCTTGCCAACTGGAAATTAGTGTGCATGCCGAAAGACTTTGGGGGGCTTGGAATTCCTTCTCTCCAAGAGGTTAACCTTTGTCTGCTAGCCTCCTGGATAAAGAGATATATTAATGGTGATACAAAACTTTGGAAAAGCTTCGTAGATGCCAAATACAACACCTGCAAACCAAACATTTTTGCTTGTGACGACCTAAACACTTCCAGGTTCTGGAAAGGTTTCATGTGGGCGGCAAGAGCTGTAAAATTTGGGTATAGATGGGTTGTAGGCGACGGGGCGAAAATAAAATTCTGGGAGGACACGTGGTTCGGGTCCTCCCCCCTCTCAGTTCAATACTGGGACTTGTACTATGTTTGTAATGAAAAACTGGCGACTATCCAACAAATTTGGGATGGTACCTCCCTTAAGCTCACTTTCAGGCGGAATTTCTCTCCTAGTCAGTTTCAGAAATGGACTGAGCTGGAGCAAATTGCCACCAGTATCCGTCTAACGGACGACTGTGACTCGCTGGTCTGGATGTACACTTCAAATGGGGTCTATTCTACCAGCTCGTTATACAAGATTATTAGTTTTAGAGGGGTCACGCAGGTGTTTATCCCGGCCGTGTGGTCCTTGGTGATACCACCACGGGTTCAAATCTTCTTGTGGTTACTCTCTAATAACAAATTGATGACCCGAGATAACCTCCTTAAGAGGAAGCTAAAAAAACCGGTGGGTTGTGTTTTCTGCAGTGAGCTAGAATCAATTCACCACCTTTTCTTTGAATGCATAGTTTCTTCCAAAATATGGGAGAAAGTCTCTGAGTTCTTTGGTATTAGTCTAGGAACTGATTACATGTCCATAGCCAAGTTCTGGTTGGCAAATAAGAGGCACTCTGTTCTGAATACGGTTTGTGCTGCGGTGCTTTGGAGTATTTGGAAACACCGAAATGCCTTGATTTTTGACAATACAACTTGGTTGTGCATGCAACAGGTCTGGGGCTTATACTCAGGACGCTCAAGAAATGGAGACTACTTTTCAAGCAACCCATGCTGGAAAAAATCGACAGCTTCACCTCCATGCTGTCAATAATGCTCAAGGAGCTGCCTGCACGTGGGGGTGATTCCCTGCTTCTCAAACATGTCTCTGTTCCCTCGTCGGCACCGCCTGGTGCACTCGCTCCTGCGACTCCACCCGGCTACACGCTGACGCCGCCAAGATCGCTGGTTCCCTCCTGGTCTTCTACCTGGGGGAAACCACTCCTGCCCTCTGAGCTCCTGTCCCCTCAAGATACGAAGCTCAAGCTACTGGAAGTCCTTGACCACCACAAGATGAGGATGCAGTAAAGCCTGAAGTCTTGGTGCTGCCCCTGTTTCAGAGATTAAAAGAGAATTTGTGGAACTTGTCTTTTCTCCTAAAAGCCATGTATTAGTTTATTTCCTGTTTCAAGTTCTTGCTTAGCTTTCTGGGAAACTCTCCCCTGCTCTTAGTTTTTCGTTTCCAGTCTATTTCGCTTTAGCAGAACTGTTTCTTTCAGAAGGTGCTGTAAAAAGACTACTCTGGTTTCATTCAATGGAACTGGGGCTCCCTTCGAGGGGCCCTCTTATTCTAAAAAAAAATCACCTCGAGGGTCGCCGACTACCCGTGCATGGATTCGCTCAATTGAGCAGGCCGTATTTTTGGATTGCAGAAACGAAAGTTGGTTAGGGTGTTGCAAATCACGATTATTTGCCAAGTAAACACGCCACCACGTAGCTGCCGGGCGCTAATCAAGAACTGTCCCTTAATGTCCGAGTAATAAAGCTTGATGACTCCAATGGCAGACGGCTCTTGCACAGTAGCACTGCAGGACCGACAACGTTTCCACGGGATTCCTCTATCTCGCCTGACAGCATGGCGCGTCGGCTCGTCGCCGACTACGGTCTGGGCGCCACGCTTCTCGTCGCCGCAGCACGGAGGCACGGACTCTCCCCATCGTAAGTATACGCTAACATGGCCGAGTCCGTCCCCGACGGCGTCGACCTGGTGACGCTTTCCGTGCCACGGTGGACACCCTGCCGCCCACTGCCACCGTGCACGAACGCACCGTGCATGCCGCTGTGTCATGTATCCCGCGAGTCCGGGACTTCGCTCGTGCTCTTCACCTCGCCATGGATGTTGATGTCCCACACCTCCCGGAGATCGACACCGGGCTCGTCGGAGAGTACATGGATGCGACGGAGCCGATCCATCTGACGGGCTGCGTGTCGATCCATGCGCACGAGCTTCTTGATTCGATGCTAGTCGACCGGAGCATCGTACGACTGGTTCCTGTCCATGGCCAAGGACGCCACGAGGGTCGACGGGATCCTGGTGAACACGTTTCGTGCGCTGGAATCGAGGGGGGCGACGGCATGGACAGTGTTTTTTTTAAACCTATGGCGGTGAGCTCCCGCATTGCAAATTAGAAGAAAAGTTGATCCAGTTAAATAGGAGAACCGGATCCAAAAACCATACAACACCCGGTTAATTAAGGAAAACCGGTGAAAACCACACACACGACTAACGACAATCAGGGCACATCGTCCGAGCCAGATACAAGGGTCCCTATTCCAACGACCATCTGGAAAACCTCATACCCAACCAAGGCAGAATCTGCCCCAACAAGAGCACTCTTGCAACAAGATGAGTACTCACGCCTCGCCACATGGAAAAAACGATTAACCATTAACCTCAACCAACTCACGAACTGCCTGGAACGCCAATGGCGTGATATGCTTCTTGAACAGTCCTAGAAAAAACTTCATTTTCGCTTGCGTCTCCTCCTCTGTGCCTTTCTTTGATGTCGAGTCCTTTGGCAACTCCCGAAAGACTCCGCCAACCGATATTCAGCGAGCTTGGCGGTCGGGATGTTGCAATTCTTGTTCTTCTTCTCCAAACATCCACTACGCCTCGAGGCACAAGTAGAATCCCCTTCTGAATGCACCAGAATTGGTGCATCTAGCAAGGAAAGCGGCGCAGTGCTACTGAAGCTGCCCAAATACTCATCCAGTGTGGCACCCCGATCCAGATGATCGAGCCACCCCATATACCAGTCCCAGAAACACTGGATATATGACAACTTGATAAACAAAGTCATAACCAAATATATTCATACGGCTCCGAGTTCGGACGGATACATTATTACAACACGGGGTGAGGCTCCAGCGCTCGCGCAACATGCGCACACAACAGTATGTACATTATTTATCCAACATCGAGCCTCTAGCGGAAACGTAGATGGTAACGTGGCGACAGCGGGCCTTATTCCACGGGGTCCTGCCTGGGATATGGGTTCCTAGTTCTCGTACATCGGGTACTCGGCGACGGGTGCAGCGGGGTCTGGCCACATGAAAAGCCAGGTAAGTACTTGAAGTACTCGCAAGACATTAGCCAAAAATCAAACAAGGTCTATCTATATGGCATGGCATAAGTTCGGAAAGTATCATGGCATGAGTTCGGGTACGAGGGTGAGTCCAAGCTTAACGGTTGGACATAACTTACCTACTTACCTTAGTAGGGATGTTTCATGTTATCAAGTGAGATCACGTTTCTCACTCAACAACTCGTAACCACAACTAGGCTACCAAGCCTCCAGCCAACTCTGGTTTATTTCTCAAATCTCTAGTCCTTAGCCAACTCTGGCTAGACTCTCATATCTCCACGTGGTCATTGGGTTTCATATATTATTTATTTTCTCCATATTCGACTGGACTGACTCATAGCGTGACTTGACCCAAACATCGTCACATAACCTAGGGACAAGGCTAGATTCTAGATTTACACTCTCGAGAGGTCGCAACTTTTATCCATACGCTGAAGTCTAGGCTTGTACCGCCGGTACCGAAGTACTAGAACCGATCATGGCGACAGCACAAACCCACACTTGCACAACCGTTTATCCCACCCGGACACTCCCTGTGTAGCCACCGACACGTCCAAGGGACCAAGTCTTATGACGAATTGCATCCGGCACGCCCCCAACAGATGAGCGACGCCTAGCTCCGGAACCTTCGCAAGACTAGCCCCGACCACAAAGGTAACCGACTAGACTTGCCAAATGGGTGGCGTCAAAGGAGGCTTGATAGAATACTCGGCCATGTTCCGCCCATGTGAACGACGCATGGTTGTGCTGGTTGTGCTTGGTGAGTGGCACTATGGGACCCAATCTAGTCGAGGGAGGTGGTTATCTTCTTAGTCAAATTTTAATTTTCAGTTTCCAACATGATCCCAGCAACACATGATAATCACATAATAATTTCAGCAGTAAATAAATCATATCAACCTCCACATGTCAATGTCCACTCTTAGCAAAATAGAAAAGGCGTCAACCGGATGACTGTGGCGGAGCTACCTCCGACCAGCGCCTTCTCGTTCGACAAGGAAAAAGAAACGTCAACCGGATGACTGTGGCGGAGCTACCTCCGACCAGCGCCTTCTCGTTCGACAAGAAAAGAAACGTCAACCGGATGACTGTGGCGGAGCTACCTCCGACCAGCGCCATCTCGTTCGACAAAAAGAGAGCAAAGTCATTCGGACGACTGTGGCGGAGCTACCTCCGACCAGCGCCATCTCGTTTGACAAAAGGGTGTGGCACAACATGTTGGAGGTCAACAGATATATATATATAAATATGTATAGATGCGACAATATTTTAAATGCAGCATGGCAGGTGAGATGCAACAACAATCAATTTAAACAGTCAAGCAATTTTCTAGAGTTCGACCGAGCTTGAGATCGGGTTAACGTCTTGCCTTCGGGTTCGGGAACAACTTCTACCCCGTCGGAGAGGTTTGAATCTATCCAAAGAAACACAAATATGCATCAAATTTCCCTCCTAGGTCATCGAATAAATGCCAAAAAATAAATTCCAAATAAATCCATTTTGGTTCCATTTGAAAGAAAAAATTCAAACAAAGCCAGCAAAATTTGTCTCATATTTTTCTGATGATTTTTGAGAGAGAAATTGCCCTCCAAACTTTGGTTTAAATTCTGCCAAATTTCAAATAGAAAAATAAACATAAAATGGTTCGGGTAAAATGTTTAAAAACCTGACAGTGGGACCCACTGGTCAGTGACAGAGGGGGCCGAACCGTTTTCTTTTGAAAACGCGGGAAACAGAAGAAACACGGCGGCCGTCTCCGGCGAACTCACCGGCGACGATTCCTGGCGGCTAGGGCGAGGGAGAGGGTGGGAGAGGAAGCAGAGCGGCTCAGGGAGAGGTGGCGCAGCCCGTCCGCGTGTTCACGGACCATGGCGAGCTTGTGCGGCACCAGGGCTTCTTCTCCGGCGGCGGTGGCGTGCTGTCGAAGATGAACTAGACGATTCTGGCCACCGTTCACCCTGGCGAGCACGACATCGTCATCGTGGTGCTCTGGGGAGCCTCTGGGTGGGGGGAATCGACGAGGGGGAGGTTGGGGGCGAGGGAATCGTGCAGGGGTCAGTGCGGCTTGGGTGGGTTCAATTCCGGCGAGGTGGTGCTCTCCTGGACTCGAGGCTGCGGTGGTGGTAGATTGTGGGAGTGGGAGAGGTGGTGCGATGCTCTGGAGGTCGAGGGGTGGCCATCTTATAGCTCCTCCGCGCGGTGGCCGCAGTAATGGCGCGGCGAGGTGTCGCCTGCGGCGTGGGTGCTGCGCTGGGCAGTGCGTCGTGAGACCGGTGTCACAGGAACACACGCGGCACAGGAGAGGGTGGTGGATAGGCACGGCGGCGGTGGAGTGGCTGACAGAGGGGCCCCGGCGAGCACAGGGTTTGGGCGGCGCGTCTGCGGCGGCGCTCGGGCGCGTGCGCGTGCACGAGAAGATGCAGGGGGGGTGGGGAGTGCGGGAAGCACGTTTGGGCGCGAGGGGGCGCGATTCTCCGGCGACCAGGAACGGGCGGCGCTCCACGGCCACGTCCATGTCGATCCTGGCATGGTCCAGACCATGCCAATATCGGCATCGACACCGATCTCTCACCTCCGTGCTCCAAAAGAGGTGGGGTTTGCGTCACTGTGCGCCAGATTCAAAACCCTACAACTTTGCTGACTATGGTTTTTGCAAATTCGAAAGTTGGTGCGACTAGAAGTTTTGAAAAACAGTACTGGTCAAAAAGGAAACATTTGTTTTGAGCAAGCAAAACATTTTTGGTTTGGCCAAGATTTTGTCCAGAGGTGTAGATACACCTAGTGCTTGCATCTAGGTACTCTCCTCCCATTACAAAAATCATTTGACTAGTTTTTTAAAACATTTGAGTTTTAGGGCAGAAACTTGAACAAAGAAAAAGTCAAACATTTTCTTAACAAGGTATCAAATATTTTTGCATAAATAGGCTACATATTGCCTAGGGATCATTCCCTAATTTTTGTAGAATTTTAGGGGACATAGAAATAGGGTTCCTTTGGAAGGCCAAATAAAAGGGTAAATTTTTTTAAAAGAGAAAAGGAATTTCCCAAATCAATATTTGTCCAAGGCCAAAAATCACAAATACAAGTACCAAGTGGGAGGGAAATGGAAAGCACAAGATCACACTTGATTTAGCAGATTTGTAAAGGTTTAAGATTTAAGATGATTTTCCTGAGGTTTAAATCCAAATGCATTTAAATAAATAGAAATAATGTATTTTGGAAAAATTTAAAAAGGGCCAAAAATCCAGGGTGTTACATCCAGCAAGGTAGTCGAGGACGGGCCAAGCGACACGCCATTGCCACTACTCAACTTGCTGGACTCGGTAGTGCTAGCGAGCAAAGCCGCCTCAGCCAGAACCAAGTCATCCTTAGCTTGATCCTCCACACCTTGGATCACACTCTCGGGCAAGACAACATCCAAAGCCGAAGACAGCACCACCACGCCCAACAACTCAGATGAGCAACCGGCCACACTAGTATCCTTACCACCAGCCATGACAAGTGGCACGGCTTCATCATGCTTGCACAGCACCGAGGAATTGGGAAGATCAAGTATTCCATCGACGGTCTCCAATAGGTCCAACAGGCTTGAAACCTGGTCAGTCCAGCCTTGCACCGCTGAAACCAAATCGCGAAGGGGCCGGAAGACCTCCTATAGACGGGAAGCGAACGTGGCCTGCAACTCGGTGCTTAGCGCCTCCGATTGAGCTGCAAGGAGAGGCTTCAACAGCCCCTCAACGTCGTCAGGCATGCTAGGATCAACAGCAGGGACCCCCGGCCGCGGCTCCTCTTGGATGGGCGCATCAGGGTGGGCAACAACGGACGTCCACGAGCGGTGAGGCTGAGCAGGAGGGACTGGAGGCGACCGACGGCAAGGGCTAGGCGCTCGGCAAGCAGTCGAGTCCTTCGAGCGACCGGAATCAGCCGCAAGCGAGCTGGAGCGGAGGTGGTGTGAAGTTCCGAGAATACATGTTGTCTCTGAACCCACAAGTTCCACTCGGGTATGTCCTCTTCTAGCTGACAGCCGAAGGAGGAAGAAGACCTGATATGTATTCAATTTGCAACTCCACTCAAAGGTCTAGATACAGTTTTCCTCAGACTAGCCATAGTGGGGAGTATCATACACTAGTATCATGCATATGATACTAGTCTATGTTACTACTTCCATAGTGGGTAGTAACATATTTGTGGTATCATACACTAGTGTATTTATTAGGTTGTACACTCATCTTATCTTGGAATCCGCTATGTTACGGTATCTACCTATGATACCACTAATATCTCTCTCATCATTAACTGCAGTGACACGTCATCTTTTTGCCAATGTGGCATGCATGATACTACCTATGATACTCCCACTATGGCTAGTCTCATGTACAACCGGTCCTGTTTCTTCGCCTGTCACGGCGACATGCAAACAACGTGAGCACACCGCAATAAATGGTTCAGCTACTGTGGGCCATCTACCTCTACATACGATGAAGCATCAACTTTAGACTACTAATAGCAGGAAGTAACATATAGTGGTATCATGCACATGATACTAGTTTATGTTACTACCTTCATAGTGCATGGTAACATATGTGTAGTATCATGTATAGTGCATTTATTAGATTTGTAGACTCATTATGCATTGTAATGCGTTATGTTACGGTATCTACCTATGATCCCACCACCTCCTCTCTCATCATTAATTATAGTGGCACGTCAGTTTTTTGCATGCATGGAATGCATGATACCACCTATGATATCCCCACTATGGTTAGTCTTAGACTAGTCACAATGAGGAGTAACATAGAGTAATAACATGGTGATGTTACTAGTATATGTTACCACCTTCACAGTGGGGAGTAACATAATTGTGGTGTCATATAAGATCTTATTTATTGCACCATAGACTCATCTTGTCTTGGTAAGTGTGATGTTACGGTAACTAGCTAAGTTACTCCAAACACCTCTCTCCTCATTAATTACATGCCACATAAGCAAAATGGTATTGAGATGTGTGATGTTACTAGCTAAGTTACTCCCATTGTGACTAGTCTTACAAGCTTTTCTGCCACACCATATATGCTTCATTTAATATTTTGGCATAGATCCCACAACTGTAACCATCGGTACAGATACCATGTGCATCTGGACCCGGGTGCCAAAACGCTGCCCCCTAAATATGCATGTATATATACACTAAAGTATGTCTAGGTAGATGCAAATTTAGACAAAGTTGAGATATACTTTTATGGACGGAGGGAGTATAAGTTACAATGACACATGTAACTTTCTGCAAAGTATTATTTGTCGAGGCCCCGCCTTATGCCCTTATCTATCTACTCTACTCCCTACCAGAATGTGCACACTATACGTGGAAGCAAAATGCCGTAAAGGATCAAGAAGCTTTGCATGGATTTGAGGCCAATGTGACGCACACAGTGCATTATTGACGAAATATAGGAGTAGGACCATGCCGATCGTTGATAATGACGAAAGAAGTCGAGGCTGCCACAGCCCAAAGTGCCACTTGTACATACCATTTGCGTCCATTCAAAGTTGCATATCGTTATATCATACCAAGGCCCACAAAACTGGCCACGTAGCCAAATAGACATGGTGATAGAAAACTAGAAAAGCATATCACACGAAGCTTCGAATTATTTTTGTACATTCTTCTTGGCACATATTGGGGTTGTTGAAGGTATTTCTCCATGAATGGCAAAGAAGAACACAGATTTCTTTATACCACTTCTTTCTTTGCCAAATTGGTCCTGTGTTTGCTCATCATTCTAACTTGTTGTGAGGCGGTTGACCTAAGAGCCACCATGCCTGGGGACCTACCAACATGTCATTCTTGAAATGGCATCATCGACATGAGTATTATTTTCTGTAGATAAAATGATCTTGACCTTGCGTTGTGTCATTAGATGAAAGATAGCAATTGTCTTCTATATGCTCTGCCATGCGATACAGGTTAAACCATGGGAAAAAATGTAGCTTTGAGGAAAGAAACTACAAAAAAATATGCAAGTTGGTCATGAGCTACTCATCTGATATGCCGATGTGCTTGTAGTTAGGGGAATGGGGTGCAATCCTAATCAATGGAAAAAAGTTGTTGTTCTAGTGAATGTGCTCTTTTCCTCTGAGCAAGCTTTATGCTATACTGAATGTACTCAAAAGCCTGATGATTGACGTATTTTGGAAACATTATCTTCCTGCTAATTCTTAAATGACCATCAGCGGCGCTCTGTACTTATGGGTCTAATGATTTCACGATCACACTCAAATAAAACTGGACCCCCATATGGTTTAGCAAGTGTTAGATTGTTATTTCAGATGATTGGTTATCATAAAGGACAAGGGTGTGTCATTTGGTTGATCAAGTGACACATCACCTAGCTATGGTCCAATGCCATCAAATTTAGCTATTTCTACGAGGAACCCATGATTGGTTTAATTATTTTGGGCCCCGGGAAGAATCTTCAGGGGCAATGCCCTTGTTTAGGACTAATCGTACATTAATCAGACTGCAGTGAACAAACTTCTCGAGGACTACACGGCAATAGTGCTGGAGTACATGAGATGGTCCAGTGTTCACACATTCTGAACCTTCGAATTCGCACTTCGCACCAGGGCTGTCACTCAGGAGTGATAATTTAACTGCAGCCACAAATACATTGATAGTAACATAATACAGACTACAGAACATAAACAAATACAAGTGGCATTCTTTTTTAGACGGAAGGCTCGAGCTGAGGCCGGCTTTAAATTAATAAAGCCATCCGGCTAGGTCATACAACACAACACATAAGCAGCAAGGTCCAAAGGACATACTAAAGATCCAGGTAGCACGCAGGCTACATCCACACCTCAACTCAAAACAGGGAGTGAGGGAACACACAGCCCGAAGGCACAGCAGATACAAACGGCAGGTGAGAAGGGGGGAGCTAGTCCCTGTCCCTGATGGTGTCGTGGAGCGCGCGGATCCTGCCAATCACCGCCTCCACCTCTCCTCTGTCCTGTCGTCTAGCCACTGGCTTCCACACCTGCAGATACGTAGACATTTTATATAGGCTGTCAGCCGGCTGTGAAGGGAAGCGCCCCTCAATAGTAAACTTGTTCCGCATGTTCCAAAGCGTCCAGCAAAGGGAGGCACAACAGATCCACAGAACCCGACGTGGCTGGCCCCTGAACCCCATGACAAGGCGGTAGAGGTCCGCGAAACAAGAAGGATTCCAAAAACAGGAGAGCAGTTCCCTAACTGCGCTCCACAGGAATCTAGCGAGGGTGCACCCAAAGAAGATGTGATTCGTGTCCTCTGGCTCCTCACATAGGGCGCAACTGCCACTCGCAGGTCCGTGTCTTCGGCAAATGTTATCGCTGGAGGGAAGGCGCTTCCTCACCAATTGCCATAAGAAGACACGAATCTTCAGGGGAACCGAAATTCCCCAGATCTCGCTAAAGTGCTTACGGGGACTACCCTGACACAGTTTGAGGTATAGCGATCTAACCGAGAACCGACCAGAAGGTTCTAAGGTCCAGGTTAGGATGTCAGCCCCCACGGAGGGGTGGCAGGGAGTGATCTCCCTAAGGAGGTCATCCCACTCGACCCGATCTAGGAGGCTGAAAGCCCTGCGGCATGGGATATGCCATTCTCCGTCTCGGAAGAATTCTGTGACATGTAAGTGCAAGATCATGAAACGTTCTTGCCTAGCAGCTGTACAACATCGCAACTTGCATGGCAAATTGGCGATAGCTACCTTGTCCTGGGATGACCTTGTCCGTTCTATGCAATACTGACAAGCAGAAGGAACAAGCAGCAGAGAACAAGAAGCGGGGACGATCTTAACAGAGCCCATGAATTTAAGGACTGGATTGCGACCACCGGTAAGTGTGTAGTGACCTATTGCTATGGCCCATGACAATGCCACGGGATCACCTTTTCTATTGGAACAAATACTGTGCATACACACGCAGACAGAGAGAAGGATAAACCCAAGCCTGCTATCTTCTGATTAGAGGTTGATAATGCGAGTAAGATCCCATCAGGAAATAAAAACTTGATCTTTTGGATCAACTGTCAATAGAAAACAGTCGTTAAGAGCCTATTTGCACTTGTTTATGGCCACCAAATCTCATCCTCGCCGGACTTACAGCGACAACTCGTCCGTGACAACTCAGATCATAGATCACTGGATCAAGATGAGTACAAATGTAGGTGCAGAAAGTCAGGAACAGGGTGGAAAAACACATGTTCCCTACACCTAGGTGTACTGTGGAAAGGTAAGTACCATTGATAGAGCAGCTGAAATAAGCTGCTCATGGCCACGAAGTCCAGTATATGTCATACAGCGACAACTCGTTTACTTGTCCGTCCAAACAAGCTCCGGGGACAACGATCACTGGACCAACAAGAGTGAGAATTAAAGGTAATAATGTACAGAAAGTCAGGAACAGGGCGGGGGAAAAACTGCATCCGTATCCTAGCTTATATATGCTGCTACTGTAGAGACACGTATGAACAAAACTCAGAAGAACAGATCGATCGACCTCATCGAACAGTCTTATGTACCCTCTCTCGTGTGTTTGTGTACAGTTGGAGTCCTTGATTGCAGCCTGCACACGCATGTCTGTCTCGTCATACGACCTCGGCGAATCTGGCGCTGTTGGGCGTGTCGCCGTCGTCCTCCCGGCAGACGATATCGGTCTTGGCCCTGTCGAACCTCTCGGACAGGAAGAAGCTCCGGAGGGAGTTGAGGTTGGAGGGCGCGTCCACCTCGACGGCGAAGACGGCGCGCACGGGGCGGTGGTCCGACAGCCGCGACTCGCACCGGTCGTACCGGGTCTGCTTCAGCCCCGCGCCGCGCCACAGGATGCGGTCGCACCACGCCGGCGCGCGGCGCTTGAGCTTCTGGTCGCCTTTCTTGGCCTGCAGGGCGCAGCCGTAGTAGGCGTCGGAGTTCCGGTGGTACTTGTACGTCGGCAAGAACGTGATCGCCCCCTCGTTCCACCCCTTGAACGCTCCACCTTCCGATGATACCTCGCCTCGCAGCTGTAGAAATCACAACAGATCGCCAACAAGTGTTAGTTTTTGAGACTTTCAGTTAGGGTTGTCAGGGATTTGGATTAGCATCTACAGTAGGTTAGACGTAGATGGTACCTGGTCGTTCTCTAGCAGCGACTTCCAGTCCTGCCTTTCCACCAGTAACCTCGTCTTGGCCTCAGGCAAGGAGATCCTGTAGTTGAGGTCCCCAAGCAGGATCACCCGGCTGCGCAAGAGTACAAACAGTTAGAAAACAACTAAAACTCCAGCCGGATCAGTCAAAGTCTACCACATGTCCACATTCATGCATGATCACCACTTGATTTTCAGCCGTCTTTGTCAAGAGCGGCGCCGGCCGGTGGAACCAATGGATGCACGGTGCAGTGACCGTCGCCATTAGCAAATTATTCCATACTACGATCTCGCCCTAGATCTTCCCTACATCGCCGATCTCGATCGCACGGTATAGAAAACAGATACAACTTGCTACTTGCATGATCAATACGTGTGTGCCACTAGCTAAGCTAGTAATGTAATTGTAATTCCCCTGCTGAACGGCAATACCTACTTTAGATTTACCGGTGCCGTGGACGGTGCAACAACCAGATAAGATATAAAGCTAGCGATCGCGATCGTTCGCTCGTTCATGGCTGTAACCAGTAAGGACGGCCGTTGATGTTTCCGGCCGTCTCTTACTGTGTGATTCGGTCCGTCAACGCCGACAGCCAGTACGATGTGAAGCATTCTATAGTACTAATGCTGTTTCGCATTTCGTTCATTGACCTTGCGGCACTGATCGAGAACACAAAAAAAATGGCAGCGGTACTTACTCGTGATCTAGAATCTTCTGCGGCGAGGCTGGGACGAGGAGGAGGAGGAATGGCGGCGCGGGAAGCTGGTCCGCGACAGGATCTCCGCGGCGTCGGCGTTGCGGTGCGCCTCGTCGCCGTCCCTGCCGCCGGACGCCAGGTGGCAGCACACGAAGCAGAAGCTCGTGTCCCGCAGCCAGAACCTCACGGACACGCCGCCCTTGTTGCCGAGGCAGCCCATGACGCCGCATCCCACGCAGGAGACGCTGGGGCGGCGGACGAAGCGCGCAGGTCGCCCCGTACCCAGACGGTGAGCAGGATGCCCACCATCTGCTTGCTCACCACGCAACGGAAGTCACGCGCCCCCAGGTCGCCGGCGCCGTCCCGGACCGGATGCACCTTCTGCTTCTCCCCTCCCCCGGTGGCGTGCGACCCTGGAGACGGCGACGGCGATGACCGGTTCAGCGCCGCGCGCACGAGCTCGTTCCAGCGCATGCCGATGCGGTTCTTGTCCGCGCCCAGCACGTTCCGCGCTCTCAGCGGCACCACCTCCTGAAATCTGCACACGTACATACATGTCATATTGTCATCCATTTGTATGTTATCATCAGCATGTACAGTACAAGTATGAGTAGAGGATGAACTTCAACGTCGATCAATTACGTACCCGAGGACATAGATGTCGTGAGTTCCGTTCCTGGTGTCGAGCCAGTCCGACAGGTCGAGGTCGTCCGGTGGAGCCACGCCGCCGACGTTCCATGTGCTCGCGAACAGCCTGGTCGATCCATAAACATCCAGTGATTAAGCATGGTTACCAATAATAAAATCAGCATGAACTACACGCCACGGCGCAAATTGAGATGATCTAGAGGCTAAGCATGGTGGTTGGTTGGTGGTGGTCACTGATCGAGCAGACAGACACATGCACATACCTGTACTTGAGTGTCTTGTTCCGCTGCTGCGGCCGCGGCCGCTTGACCCCGCGGTGGGCCTCGGCGTCGGCGCCGGGGCTGCATCCATCGAACTCCTCCGCGGAGCCCGCGGCCGCCGGGAAGTCGGCGACGAAGGAATGGCTGCCGAGGGTTTCCTGAAGAGCTTGTTGGCCACCAGCCTCGGCCAAAGAACCTACACAGATTAAACAGCGTTAGCAACAAGCTATCTACTAGAAAGATGATAGCCAGCCATCTAGCTGAGGTAGGTTAGGGAGTAGAGAGAAAGCTAAGCTAGAATGGTGGCGAAAATCTATCACGCGTGCGCCTACCTCGGCTTGGTTCTGGTTCTCCAGCATGGTGAGAGGCAGGGAGGGTGCGCCGGCCACCGTAGGTTAGCTAGTTAAGCTAGCTATAGCTCCTGGTCGTAAGTGGAATGGAGAAGGCCGGAAACGTTTGACAGGGTAGGGAAAGCCGGCTTAAATAGGCCGCGATCCAGGCGCTAAGCGACGGGGAGCCAATAGACAAATGGAGGGCGACCATGGACCATGTACTTATAATATTTTTCATGCGCCACTACGCCATGGCTAGCTAGAGAAGAAGTAGAGATGGATGTGACAGGATGTCGATCGGCAAGAAAAGGGAACGATGGCCGTGACAGTGGGAATAAAAGCTAGCTTTGAGATCTCGAGGTGGTCAAAGCTAAGAGTGGGATTACAGTGCGGATAAACAAGATTTTCCTTTTGGGGCCAGGGAAGAGGGCTGTTCAGCAACAGTTTACAGTAGGAGTGTGCAGCAAGAGGCGGCGATGCACAAGGACCGGATGAACAACCAAACCAGTCTGTTCCGCAAGAATATATTGCCATCCACCCTACATCATCTCGTGTCCATCCTCTTCGATTGTTTGGATGGTAGCCAACTTTCTGGCAAGCCAATCCTCCTTTGCCATTCCTAGTTCAATTTTGTTGCCCACTTTGGCTAAGTCATGGGCAAGCAAATCCTCCATCGACATTTTTTTGGCTAAGCCAACTTTTTGGTAGAGCAAGCTTGGGTAACCAAGCATGCCCATAGACTGCCATATCGCCTCCTCCAGACCCTGAAATCTCGAATTCGGGCCTAAGGTAAACAAAGGATGGAAATTTCTATGAACTTTTCCCTATTGCACTGTTTGATTCGTAAGAAGCTTAACATCGATAAAGACCGTATCTTTTGATTCTTACGCGTAGGATCGAGGCAAAGCACAACATGTGTCGGCAGAGAGACATATAAGTTAACTATATATATATATCGGATCATCATTCGGTGCGTTCCTGTGTTTCTACCATTATTGCGATTCAAATAACTCATGACAAGAATTTCTGTTTATTTTGCAATCCTTTTTTTATACATGCATCCAATTCTTAAATTTTTACAATCATGTGAAAACATCCTAAATTATCTTCGAACCTAAAAGTATAAATTTCCCTCTCACCATCCTCTACAAGACCTATCAACCTAATCTCCCATTGTGGTCTCATCGTCTGCTATGCCAAAATTATCGATGTGTATTGGCGAGTTCCCTCACCAGCATCCGTTCATTTCCTAAAGTTGGTGATATTTGCATGATTTTTTTTTACATTTGTTCACATGATTTAGGAGCAAAACCAGGAACTAGTATTTCCTTTGGTATTTTAAAGACATGCTATATAGGCTCCCAACCCCTATGTTCATTTGGCAGCGAGGAGGAAACAAACCTTATTCCACTGCAGTGGAGGGGAGGATGAGCACCCGTCACGAGAGCATTGAGCCCCTGCTCTATGATGGAATTGCCTCAATTCTCCACGATTGGGACTGTCTTTCTCTACCGGCCGGAGGCATCACCCGTACGAGTCCTAAGGCGAGCGTACTTGTACCTCCGGCTCATGGACAAGGTGGAATCACACCACGATCCCCATCTATGGAGGATTTAAGGGTGATTCCTCGGTAAGCCCTCGAGGCCCGTACATGTCATTCCAAATCTCCCATAGTTCTCTTCCCTCGAGGTTTGTACTTGTTGACGGTGGTGCAGGTTTCCTTACTAGAGGGGCTTCGATTTGATCGGAAGGAGCACAACATAGATCGAGTGAACGCTAGTTCACTGTGGCTAGCTGATCCAAGAGATCGAGCATATAAGTGGTAATGCGGTAATTCTAAAAGGCCCAAGCACCATAGGCGATTCAAATGCTGAGGCGTGGGCATGAGCCAAATCCGATGCGATAGGTGTAGATGGTGATGGTGCTTCCTGCTCCTTGTTCCCAATGTCTGGCGGATCCTCTAAGATGATAGGTGTAGGTGGTCATGGTGCTTCCTGCTCCTTGTTCCCGGCGTCTAGCGGATCCCCGGGCATGGTCAACGTGTCCAGGGAGGACCTACTACATTTTCAGCATCAACTGCGACCCAGAGCAAGAGATGCCAATGCTTTGGTTCTGAGATGTGTTTTTTGTATCAATAACGGTGAAGATCAAGAGGAGCGTCAAGTATTTCATGAACGGGAAGAAGGAATACAGAGTGCAACAGCTGATGCGTGTTGACCTAGAGGGCGGGACAGTGCTCTTTGGTGAATGCTTCCCATGCGTGTGTTTTTTTTGGGGAGGGGGGGGGGGGGGTCTTTTGGGCACTCATCAAGTTGGAATATGATGATGGTGCATGCACGCCGAGTTCGGCAGAAGAGATGTTGAATCCAGCCATGTTGTCGTTTGGTGATGCCTGACATGGGTATACATATCGGGTACCCTATCATGAGGGTACCTGGTGCACGTGACGACTAAGGCCCAATATCGAAGAGCCTACTCGAAGCCCAAGACAAGAGGCCCAAGAAGATGGAGTACCCTGCAAGACTAGACATAGGCATAGTCGGTTTAGGCTTTCCTTACGTGTAAACTAGGTCGGTTACAAACTCCCGAGACCCAGCCTATTTAAAGGCTGGAGGGGTACCGATCTGGGACTAAGCCATACTCGAACCACCAAAGCTCTTGCGAGATCATCAACTCGCCGGAGCTCCCCTGTAATCGCATAATCCACAATCAATACCAGACAAGCAGGAAGTAGGGTCTTTACCTCCACCCGAGGGGCCTGAACCTGGGTAAATCTTTGCCACTGCTTGTCAGCCGATGAAACTACCAGTACTACCACGTTCTCTCCCCATAATCTCAACCCTAGGTCCTTAACCATGGATTTGATGAGGGCACACCTCGTCAATTGGCGCCGTCTGTGGGAAAGAATAGTGCTGGACTCGCGGTTTCTTCGGTTCCATCAGAAAACGGCGACTCGCCGATCGGATCTACAAACGGCAACTCGCCGGCTGCATCGACAAACCAGAACTCGCCGACCCAGGCGGCACACGGCAACTCGCCGGTTCACTCAACAAACGGCAACACGCCAGCTTCACCCGCAAAAAGCACATCGGATCCTCTGATGGATTTCGAGCCACACTCGCCAGGATTCCAGGAGGCCTTCTCCGATCTCGAGTCAGGTTTGGGTTTAAACCGTTGGTTCGTTCAATTTTTTCGTCAACAAGCTTGGTGTGCAGACTTGACGGATCCACGCCAACTCGCGACTTTCGCACCCGAGGCTCCATCGGTTGCGGCTCCTTCGACTGCGGATCTTTCCACTACGTCCATGCCATCGTCAACCCTCCAAGCTTGTTCGTCTGCAACAACCATGTCCACACGAGAGATGCGCGAGCTCATTGAAGAACTCTGTGGCGCCCTGACCCGACTGTTATACAGTGATGCTGTGTGTCACCGGTTAAGCGATACAACCGGAGGTTATGGGTTTACCAATCCCCGGCCAAAACCTTTGGCAGGCATTGCTCGGAATGGATCATCGGCAACGCAACACCCCGATTGATGCCTTAACACAGGCACAACCCTCAATGTATAATAGAGAGATCAAGACTTGTGGAACAACTGGCACATCACAGACTCTACGACACAAAGCATATAAATCAACTCTTATAATACAGAAAGATAGCAAAATACAACCAGAGGTCACAGACCCAACATTACAACATGCGGAAGCGAATTAGGTTGTCTAAACAACAAGATCCAAATTATGGCCTAAGAGGCCTACAGTTAAACATCCAACGCCAGCTGTTCCGGGATGTCCCAAGCTGCCACCTGGGAACCCCAGACTACTCGTCGACGTCCACAAAGAACCCACCTTCGAGGTCGGTGAAGTCCTCCTCTGAAACAAAACAAACGACGTTGAGTTCGACGAACTCGCAAGATTATATATAGAGCTTTAGCTCGATGAGGCTTTCAAAGTTATATGGCTGTTTTGCATAAAGCTGATTTTATTTATGAAAACAAAACTCAATGGCATCGACTATTCAGAGTATTTTCAAAAAAGGTAAGAAGTGACTCTTTTCTTGATCACTTTTCTCAACATCAACCATCATCAACCACTGTACCTGTTCATCAAAGGCACCTCCCCGAATCACCCTCGAGGAAGCTCACCTTGCATTCGTGAGTGGTACCTCTAGTACCCAGTTTTTAATCATTCCATTAAAGTTATTCTATGGTCTTATCGTCCTTTCCCAAGTTGTCCTTAACCGTGGACAACGACTTTTCGAAAGATTTAACCCTGCAGGGTGCACTGTGTTTACCTTCGTACCGCCCGGCTCATTGCCTACACGTAGCTCTCTTCCGGGGAAAGCCGCTGAGTGGGAACGGTTACAACCTTTACCTTGTTAAAGACTAACCCAGAATCATCAGTGAGGACGGAACAGTTCAGTGCCTTCAGCACCCTGCCCCGTGGCCACTCATTTTCCTAACACCACCATCCTCATTTCTGTCTTAGCCACCATCTCAACGCACGCGCAAATGGAAGCTCAAACTAGAGGACCCTGGCTAGCCCCGCTCAAGTTAGTTGGTCGACGAGGGCTCCATATACCCCACTGATACGTCTCCAACGTATCCATAATTTCTGCTGTTCCATGCTTATATTATACCATTTGCTACATGTTTTATATACACTTCATATCACTTTTATGCATTTTCTGGGACTAACCTATTAACAAGATGCCACAGTGCGAGTTCCCTGTTTTCTGCTGTTTTTGGTTTCAGAAAGTTACTTCTGGAAATATTCTCGGAATTGCACGAAACAAAAGGCCAAGTCCCTATTTTCCAGCACGTACACGGAGTCCGAAGGAGAGACGAAGACTCGCCACGAGGTGGCCAAACCATAGGCCGGCGCGGCATGGGCCCCACCGCGCTGCCTGGTGGTTTGGGCCCCTCGGGGGTCCGCCGACATCGCTCCTTCGCCTATTTATTCCCCGAGACGTGAAAACCCTAAACCACCGAGCCTTTCATCCAGAACATATTCGCTACCGCTGCCGTCGTCAACCCTAACTCGGGGGGTTCTGAAGCTCTTCCCGGCACCCTGCCGGAGAGGGAATCATCACCGGAGGGCTCTACATCGCCATGCCGCCTCCGGAGTGATGCGTGAGTAGTTCATCCTTGGACTATGGGTCCATAGCAGTAGCTAGATGGTTGTCTTCTCCACTTGTGCCATCATGTTTAGATCTTGTGAGCTGCCTATCATGATCAAGATCATCTTATTGTAATGCTACATGTTGTGTTTGCTGGGATCTGACTTATATTGATACCTATGTGGAGCTGAATATTATATTATCATGTCTATGTCATTTGTGATCTTGCATGCTCTCCGTTACTTGTTGAAGCCTTGGCCAAGTGAATACTTGTGACTCCAAGAGGGGTATTTATGCATGATAGTTGGGTTCAACCTCTATTTAACCTGGGATAGTGACAGCAAGTTCTAAGTTGTAGATGTGTTGTTTCCACTAGGGTAAAACAGCAATGCTTTATTCAAGGATGAATGTATTGTTTACATACGCACATTACTTAATGCAATTGTCTGTTGCTTGCAACTTAATACTGGAAGGGGTACGGATGTTAACCGAAAGTGGACTATTTAGGCATAGATGCATGCTGGATAGCGGTCTATGTACTTTGTCGTAATGCCCAAATGAATCTCATAGTAGACACCACAGCTCACACATGCATGTTATATGCACTTATCAATTGTCAATTGCCCAGCTGTAATTTGTTTACCCAGCATGTTAGTTATCTTATTGGAGAGACACCGCTAGTGAACTGTGGACCCTGGTCCATTCTTTTACATCTGAAATACAATCTACTGTAATCATTGTTCTCTACTGTTTTTATGCAAACAAACATCATCTTCCATACGATACGTTTAACCCTTTGTTTTCAGCAAGCCGGTGAGATTGACAACCTCACTGTTAAGTTGGGCAAAGTAATTTGATTGTGTTGTGCAGGTTCCACGTTGGCACCGGAATCCCTGGGGTTGCGCCGTACTACACTCCTCCACCAACACCTTCGAAGCAACCTCGTTTTCCTACTGTTCGATAAACCTTGGTTTCATACTGAGGGAAAACTTGCTGCTGCACTCATCATACCTTCCTCTTGAGGTTCCCAACTGGCGTGTGACGTACAAGCATTGTTTTTGGTGCTGTTGCCGGGAGATATTCCCTCGTCAACTTAGCGCTAGCAACACGTTTTCTGGCGCCGTTGCCGGGAAAACCGAATTGCTTCTGCAAGGATTAAATTTTTCCTCAAGGAACTTATTGATTCAGCCTCTGGAGGAACCTTTATGTCCATCACTTTAGGTGCAGCAACAAAGATACTTGATGATATGATGATCAACTATTCCGAATGGCACACCGAAAGAGCTCCTCGAGGTAAGAAGGTAAATTCTGTTGAAGAAACCTCCTCTTTGAGTGATAAGATTGATGCTATTATGTCTATGCTTGTGAATGGTAGATCTCATGTTGATCCTAATAATGTTCCTTTAGCTTCATTGGTTGCTCAAGAAGAGCATGTTGATGTAAACTTCATTAAAAACAACAACTTCAACAACAATGTTTATAGAATAATTTTGGTAGCAACAACTATAAGCCTTATCCTTCAAATGGTTATGGAAATTCTTATGGTAATTCCTACAGCAACAATAGAAGTGTGTCCTCTGATCTTGAAGCTATGCTTAAAGAATTTATTAGCACACAAAAAGCTTTCGATAAAACTGTTGAGGAAAAGTTTGAAAAAATTGATGATCTTGCTTCTAAAGTTGATAGTCTTGCTCATGACGTTGAAATTCTAAAACTGAAAGTTATGCCTAATGAAGTTAAAGATACTAAGTCATTTGCTACAGCAAATGCCATCCAAGTTCGAATTGATAATAATATTAGGATGTTGGCTGAATTGCATGCTAGGTGGGAAAAAGAGGAAGAACTTGAAAAAGAGAATAGTATAGTTAGAGTTTGTACTATCACCACAAGTAATGCTAATGTTTTACATGCTAGTAAACCTCCTACTATTGATAGTAATGTTATTGGTGTTGGTAATGTCTCTACTACTTCTGCTAAGCGTTTGAAATTACCTAAAACTGCTGAAATTTTTTCTGATAAAAGTGCTGAAATTTTTCAAACTATTGGAGATAATGGTTCCACCACCCTTGACAATAATTATTTTGATTTTGATGATTGTAACATTTCTGAAGTTATTATGTTCTTGCAAAAATTATCTAGAAGTCCCAATGCTAGCACTATTAATTTGGCTTTTACAAAGCATATTACAAATGCTCTTTTGCAAGCTAGGGAGGAGAAGTTGAAACTTAAAGCTTCTATTCCTAGGAAATTAGAAGATGTTGGAACCCATCATTAAGGTAAAGGTGAATGATTTTGATTGCAATGCCTTGTGTGATCTTGTGGGAACCCCGGACTAGCTGTCCGAAATACCCGATTATGCTTAACACAACGATCCCGTGATCATCTGTCGTTGCACATAATCCGAATTGGATACCAAAGTTTTACATCCATTACAATACCGAATAAAAAGTCTTACATAAATGGTCATTTAGACCAAGTTCTTACATAGGTGCCTTCATGGCCAAACCAAAATATCAGCGGAAGCTACGGCGTAGTAGACATCATATTCTAACGATGACAACCCGACAGCAGCTGACTTGTGGAGATCCTTAGTTGGCGTAGAAGTCGCCAACTCCTGCTCGGCGTAGTGTTCCTCCTCGTAGTCTGGCTAGGACAATAGCCAGGACGAAACCAATATGAGTACATTTGAATGTACTCGCAAACTACCCCAACATGAGTATGCACTAGTTTTAGTTTAATTTACAACTTTTATTTGTTTAAAACATCTCTATATCTTTATTGAAAAAGGTAAGAAGAGTTTTATAACTATCTTTAAAGAAGTCACCATTTTTATCTGTTTCTCCAAAACTCCTCCTTTTTCCGACCATAGCCCGTCATGGGCCATTTTCATCCAACCACCTCATACCGATCCGTTGGTATGGTGTAGGAAATATTCTCCACTTCATTTTTCTTTTAAAACTCAAAGTCTTTTAAAAACTTGCACAAGGTCTTAGGACAGTCTCCCAATTGTCCATATCCGAGGACTCGCTATTCGAATAGTTTTTAACACTCTGCAGAGGTAGCACGCTTTAGCCCACATCCATCCGGCAACTCATCGTGTCTGCCACGTCTCGCCATACCAGGTGTATGCGAAGTAAGCCGTCGGCCATAGCCTCTTATTTGCTCATGCTAGTATAGGATCCTTCCCATATGACACTTTCCATCGACACCCAGTCCCAGTTTCCGTCAAAAACCCTAATGTGAGGACTCATAGTTTTGTCCGGCGGTTTATGTGGAACCTTCTATCCTCCCCACCATCTTGTGTGAGGACCCGGTCAGGGGTAGGTCCTCGACCATCCCCTCATGCATAACGGAGTCATCTCCGTTGATGAGGTATCCCATACTAATAAGAGCAAACTACATGACTAAGCCTTTTTCCCATATATGGTAAATGTGGTCGCACAGGGTAAGATTGGTCGCCATAGTACCAGGACACTGTGCATTTTTCATAAACATCACCATTTTCCACTTCTCCATTCCAACACCGACATCTCGGCATTTCATAAACTCACAAGTAATTGCAAAGGAGTTTTGAATAAACCATATTTGTTTTTCCCATCCTATTTGATATAACTATCTTATATTTCTACATAGGTGGCAAAATAATTTCCATATACTTTTGAAATGGGTTTTTATAAATCTTGCTTTGAGAGTAAAACATGTTATGAAAGTAGATGCATATGTTTGTAGTGCAAGCTCAGAGAATAGCTTGCCTTGCTTGGCAAAGTGATCTTGCTCTTGTTCTTCAATTTCAGCAAACTCTCCTTCCTCGATATATCCGACAACGTTCTCGTCTAATAATAAACAAACAATGCAAACAATCACTAAGCTATACAAGCAATCATCTCAACACAACAATCATGAACATCACACATAGCTACTGCACACATCAAACCATACAATTTGGTTTCAAAATAATTGAATTAAACATCATTTTTTATGTTCAAAATTATGGCAGAAACTTGTGGAACATGTTTAATTCAATAACTTGAGTTCTGTTGGTCACAAAAATACAAACTAAAATTCTATGGAAAACTACTGATGTGTAGAAGACAACACAATTTGATTTGGTTCAATTGGAGTTACTAAATTCCCTACACATTTGTTTGAATCCAGAAGCTTAATAACCAAGTTTGGCTACCATTAAATTCTATTGCTTCAAAAATTAAATCCTTTTAGGGGTGACTAAACATGACTAAATGTGACCTAAGAAAATTGGTCCTAAATCATTTCGGTTAACCATTAACATAATTAAATGTTTGAGTGCAGAAGGGTGTTTAAACTTCAACTTTGTACTAAACAAATCCTAATGCACAAATAATTCTACCAAAATTAGGGAAGCTAATACAAGGCAGTACTAAGCTAACAAAATTTGTTTGGAATTATTTGGACTAATAGAGTATCAAAACAAACAAGTTTAGAATTTAAACCATCTGTAGTATTTTTAATAATACTTTTTATTTATTAATTACATGGAATGAATCCAATTGGGTTAGTTAAACATTTTAATAATCTTTCCATAACAATTGAGTTTGATTTATTTGGATTCCTAAATCTTGAGATATTGAATTTACAAGTTCATATCAGTACTGAAAATTTCAGAGAATTTAAATTAGGAAAATCCACTGTTGTGGATAATGTTGAAATTGCTGACATGGGGGACCCACTGGTCAGCAACACAGTTTACGTGGGAAATTAATAAAACCCTGACGAGCGGGCCCGCTCGTCAGTCTCTCTCTCTCTCTCTCTCTAATCGAAACGGTATGCACCGTTGGATGGAGATCCAACGGCCCGCAACGAAAACCATCGGCGACGACCATTTCTGGCGGCGCCGTGGCTCCGGCGACGGCGAGGTTGGGCAAAACCTCACCTAGAGGGCTCGGGAAGGCTTGGCGACGACGCGAATCGACGGCGGCGGCGTGGGGAAGGCCTTGGCGCGAGTTGCACTTGCTGGGGTGGCTGGTTCGTCGCGGCGAGCTCTCGCTCTTCCACGGCCACGGCAGCAACTCCGGCGAGGTCCAATGGTCGCGTCTGGGCACTAATCAAAGGGGAAAAAGGACGGGTGAGTGCGGGGAGAGAAAGTAGCACGTGCAGGGGTTTGGGGAAGAATGGGCAGCCCAACGGCGTGGCCGCGTCGCCTTCTACCTCGGACACGGCGAGGTCGACGCGGCAGCGAGCACGCCCTCCTGCGGGCACAGAGGGAGTGGAGTGGTGGTGGAGCGGTGTGGTGTCTGTGGCGAGGTTCGGGGGTGGTTAAATAGGGCAGGGGCGGCGTATCATGGATGGAGCGCGTGGACAGCGTCCATGGCGCCTCCGGCGAGGGATCTCTCGATTCCTCGGCGACGCGTGCAAGCAGCGCAAGGATGAGGGGTCTGGGGGGTCCGGGAGTGAGCTGGGAGCAGCTGTGGCGACGGATGCGTGTCGGCGTGCAGTGGGTGGGGTGAATTCGACCGGCGCCGTCCGTTCTCTCCACGGCGAGCAACGGGGGACAGCGGCCGCGTCGGGCGAGAGAGGCGCTCGAGTGCCCGCAGAGGCTGCAGAAGCAACGACCGTGGACGAACGCGAGCAAGGGGGGCCCTGGGGGGCCTGGGAGCGGCGACGACGGCCATGGCGACACGGCGACGGTGACGGGAGGTGGGGGTAGGAGACGACGACACTTTCGCAGAACGCCCCCTGGACTTTCTTTTCCCTTTACAACTAGGTCCTTTTCTGTTTCTTTTTCTTCTTTTCAATTCCAGCAACAGTTTCTGGATTTTATTTGAGGCACTTAAACAATTTAGAAAAATTCACAAATATTTGTGAGGCTTCCACATAGCATGTAGTAGCTCCACAAAATTTGGCATTTCAAAATAAAATGTTTTGAATCATTTTTGTTCATAGGGTTTTAATTATGGAATTTTGTTTTATTTCTATTTGATTTACTTTGAATTTTAAAACTAGTTCAAAATATGAGTTGAGAGAAAAGTAGTAAGGATAAAAGAAGGGAGTGTTTACATTACCACTCCACTGAATTTTATTGTAAAGGAAAACAACTTCTCACTTGGAGAATTTCATGTGACACTTGTCACATTATTTTCTTGTTTCCATTTTCATTTTATTCCTCCTCTTTTCTTCATGTTTTTCTTTAGAGCAAGCAACACATAACTAGCAAGAAATAAACCACACAAGCAACAATATGAGATCAACACATATAATTAAGCAAAAGTTTTTGTTGGCTCTCATTTTTGGAATAATAATACTGATAATATTTTGGGATGTTACAGATCTTGGTGCAAGTATTTCGGTTTTGCCCAAGAAGCTTTATGATATTCTTGATTTGCCACCTTTGGAACATTGTTATTTGGATGTTTTTCTCGCTGATAATGCTATGAAGAAACCTTTGGGGCGAGTTAATGATGTTTTTATTACGTAAAAATAACCTTGTCCCCGTTGATTTTATTGTTATGGATATTGAATGCAATGCATCTTGTCCTATTGTTTTGGGAAGACCTTTTCTTCGAACTGTTGGTGCCATCATTGATATGAAAGAAGGTAATATAAGGTACCAATTTCCTCTCAAGAAAGGTATGGAACACTTCCCTAGGAAGAGAATGAAGTTACCTTTTGACTCTATTGTTAGAGCAAGTTATGATGTTGATGCTTCTTCTCTTGATAACACTTGATTTTCACTTTCTGCGCCTAGCTGAAAGGCGTTAAAGAAAAGCGCTTATGGGAGACAACCCATCGTTTTTATTTGCTGTTATTTTTGTTTTCTTTGAGTCAAGGAGTTTTGTTACTTCTGTAGCAACTCCTTTGTATCTTTATTTTATCGCAATGTTGTGCCAAGTAAAGTTCTATATTGAAAGTTGATGCAAGATTTGGATTTCTGCGCAGTGACAGATTTTTAGCTGTCACGGATTTGAGCTTATCTCCCTGTAGAAAATTCAAAAAATTCTGAAAAAATCACGCATATTCCTGAGATATGTACGCAACTTTCATTATTTTAGGCCAGATCCATCTGAGCAACTTAAGTGCCTCGAAAAAATTCGTCATTCCAGACTGTTCTGTTTTTGACAGATTCTGCCTTTTGTTTTGCATTCGCTCTTTTACTGTGTTTGTGTGGATTTCTTTGCTCCACAAAGCATTGGTGGCTGTAGCTAATGTCCAGAAGCTTTGGGATTGATTGTATCATTACAGAATATGAGAATTTTTGATTATGCACTAACCCTCTAATGAGAACTGTCTTGAGTTTGGTGTGAAGGAAGTTTTCAAGGATCAAGCGAGAAGGGTGATATTATGTGATCAAGAAGAGTGAAAAGCCTAAGCTTGGGGATGCCCCCGTGGTTCATCCCAACCATATTCAGAGAGACTCAAGCGTCTAAGCTTGGGGATGCCCAAGGCATCCCCTTCTTCATCAACAAACTTATCAGGTCATCTCTAGTGAAACTATATTTTAATTCTTTCACATCTTATGCGCTTTACTTGGAGCGTCTGTGTGTTTTTATTTTTGTTTTGTTTGAATAAATTCGGATCCTAGCAATCCTTGTGTGGGAGAGAGACACGCTCCGCTTTTTCATGTGAATACTCATGTTCTTCACTTATATTTGTTGAGTATTCTTAACTAGCTACTGCAGTGCTTTTAGCTCCTGTTTTTCATGCATCTCTTCGAGCTGTTAGCACTTGTTTATAAATACTCTCTTGCTGCATTATATTATCATTTGGAGAGTTTATGTTTAAATAAATTATTGGTGTTTGTTTGGAAGAAAGAAAATGCTACATGTAGTAGTTGGTATTGGAAAAGACATATGCATTCTTGTAGATCATTGTCTTGTTTGATTTGATGCTTTGCAATTGTTTTGAGCTCTCAAGTAGATCATGTTTAAGCTCTTGCATCATGTAGTTAAAGCCTAGTAGTGGAGAACTACCGTAGAGCTTGTTGAGACTTGGGATGCATATTTGTTCTCTCTAAGGTCTAGATATTTTCTGGTAAAATGTTTGAGCAACAAGGAAGACAGTGTAGAGTCTTATAATACTTGCAATATGTTTTTATGTGATTCTTGCTGTACCGGTTTATACTTGTGTTTGCTTCAAACAACCTTGCTAGCCTAAACTCTGTACTGAGAGGGAATGCTTCTCGTGCATCCAAAACTTGAGCCAAAACCCATGCCATTTGTGTCCACCATACCTACCTACTATGTGGTATTTCCTGCCATTCCAAGTAAATATTTCATGTGCTACCTTTAAACTATTCAAAACTTTATTACTCCTTATTTGTGTCAATGTTTTATAGCTCATGAGGAAGTATGTGGTGTTTTATCTTTCAATCTTGTCATTTACTTCTGACAGACTTTCACCAATGGACTAGTGGCATATACATCCGCTTATCCAATAATTTGCAAAAAGAGCTGGCAACGGGGTGCCCAGCCCCAATTAATTACAACTTTCATTAATAATTCTCTTCACATGTTTTGCCCTGATTTATCAGTAAGCAACTTAATTTTGCAATAGACACTCCTCCATGGTATGTGAATGTTGGAAGGCACCCGAGGATTCGGTTAGCCATGGCTTGTGTAAGCAAAAGGTTGGGAGGAGTGTCATCTATAAAGAAACTAAAATACATGTGTAAACAAAAGAGAAGAGGGATGATCTACCTTGCTGGTAGAGATAACGTCCTTCATGGGAGCCGCTCTTGAAAGTCTGGTTGACAAGGGGGTTAGAGTGCCCACTACCATTCGTTGACAACAACAAACACCTCTCAAATACTTATTTTGTGCTCTCTATATGCTTTCGAAAACTTAAAAAGCTCTAGCACATGATTTAATCCCTGCTTCCCTCTGCGAAGGGCCTATCTTTTACTTTATGTTGAGTCAGTTTACCTACTCCTTTCTATCTTAGAAGCAAACACTTGTGTCAACTTTGTGTGCATTGATTCTTACATATTTACTTATTGCACTTGTTATATTGCTTTATGTTGACAACTATCCATGAGATATACATGTTACAAGTTGAAAGCAATGCTGAAACTTAATCATCCTTTGTGTTGCTTCAATGCCTTTTACTTTGAATCTATTGCTTTATGAGTTACCTCTTATGCAAAACTTTTTGATGCTTGTCTTGAAAGTACTATTCATGAAAAGTTTTTGCTTATATGATTCATTGTTTACTCTTTATCTATTTGTTAGCAAACTATAGATCATTGCTTTGAGTCACTTCATTCATGACATGAGCCTTGCAATATATTGATCAAGATTGTGTGAAAGCATGTCTCCTCAGAAATTATTTGTTGTTATCGTTTTACCTACTCGAGGACGAGTAGAACTAAGCTTGGGGATGCTTGATACGTCTCCAACGTATCCATAATTTCTGCTGTTCCATGCTTATATTATACCATTTGCTACATGTTTTATATACACTTCGTATCACTTTTATGCATTTTCTGGGACTAACCTATTAACAAGATGCCACAGTGCCAGTTCCCTGTTTTCTGCTGTTTTTGGTTTCAGAAAGTTACTTCTGGAAATATTCTCGGAATTGCACGAAACAAAAGGCCAGTCCCTATTTTTCCAGCACGTACACGGAGTCCGAAGGAGAGACGAAGAGCCACGAGGTGGCCAAACCAAGGCGGCGCGGCAGTGGGCCCACCGCGCCGCCTGGTGGTTTGGGCCCCTCGGGGGTCCGCCGACATCGCCCCTTCGCCTATTTATTCCCCGAGACGTGAAAACCCTAAAACACCGAGCCTTTCATCCAGAACATATTCGCTGCCGCCGCCGTCGTCAACCCTAACTCGGGGGGTTCTGAAGCTCTTCCCGGCACCCTGCCGGAGAGGGGAATCATCACCGGAGGGCTCTACATCGCCATGCCCGCCTCCGGAGTGATGCGTGAGTAGTTCATCCTTGGACTATGGGTCCATAGCAGTAGCTAGATGGTTGTCTTCTCCACTTGTGCCATCATGTTTAGATCTTGTGAGCTGCCTATCATGATCAAGATCATCTTATTGTAATGCTACATGTTGTGTTTGCTGGGATCTGACTTATATTGATACCTATGTGGAGCTGAATATTATATTATCATGTCTATGTCATTTGTGATCTTGCATGCTCTCCGTTACTTGTTGAAGCCTTGGCCAAGTGAATACTTGTAACTCCAAGAGGGGGTATTTATGCATGATAGTTGGGTTCAACCTCTATTTAACCTGGGATAGTGACAGCAAGTTCTAAGGTTGTAGATGTGTTGTTGCCACTAGGGGTAAAACAGCAATGCTTTATTCAAGGATGAATGTATTGTTTACATTACGCACATTACTTAATGCAATTGTCTGTTGCTTGCAACTTAATACTGGAAGGGGTACGGATGTTAACCGGAAAGTGGACTATTTAGGCATAGATGCATGCTGGATAGCGGTCTATGTACTTTGTCTAAGGCTGTGCACGGTTAACCGAAAACTGAGAAACCGAACTGAAAAAACCGAAACCGAACCGAAATTGTGGTTATTTTGGTTTCGGTTAAGGTTACGGTTAGTAAAATAGCTAACCATATGCCTTGCGGTTAATATGGTTAATAACCGAAAACCGAATGGTTAACCAAAAAAACCGAAATGCCTATTAACTTTTATTAATTTGCTACTTTTATTGACTTTTATTAACTTTAGCGGTTACTTGTAGCATGTGATTTGCTACTTGTATAGACTTTTATTAACTTTATGGGTTATTTGGTTACTTTGGATCATATGCCTATTAATTTTATAGTCTATTCCGTTTATTTTGTAATATATGGCCACAAAAAAGAAATTGTCATTTTAAAATTCGCGTCAACTTCGGTTAATTTGGTTATTACCGAAACCGAACCGAAATTAAATGGTTATTACCGAAACCGAACCGTATTCTCGTACAAAACCGTATTTACCAAAGTATTGAAACGTATAAATAAAAAAACCGTATAAACCGAACCGAATTAATCATATTAACCGAACGCGCACCGGAACTTTGTCGTAATGCCCAAATGAATCTCATAGTAGACACCACAGCTCACACATGCTGTTATATGCACTTATCAATTGTCATTGCCCAGCTGTAATTTGTTTACCCAGCATGTTTAGTTATCTTATTGGAGAGACACCACTAGTGAACTGTGGACCCCGGTCCATTCTTTTACATCTGAAATACAATCTACTGCAATCTTGTTCTCTACTGTTTTATGCAAACAAACATCATCTTCCATACGATACGTTTAACCCTTTGTTTTCAGCAAGCCGGTGAGATTGACAACCTCACTGTTAAGTTGGGGCAAAGTAATTTGATTGTGTTGTGCAGGTTCCACGTTGGCACCGGAATCCCTGGTGTTGCGCCGCACTACACTCCTCCACCAACACCTTCGAAGCAACCTCGTTTTCCTACTGGTTCGATAAACCTTGGTTTCATACTGAGGGAAAACTTGCTGCTGCACTCATCATACCTTCCTCTTGGGGTTCCCAACTGGCGTGTGACGTACAAGCATTGTTTTGGTGCTGTTGCTGGGGAGATATTCCCTCGTCAACTTAGCGCTAGCACCCACCGAAAGGAAGCGCGCTCATTCTTGGTTCAAGAGGTAAAGAACTCGCATCTAGGCGGCGAGAGTCAGACAAAACACCACCATACCAAGTGGCCTCTCATCCCCACCTTTAAGCATTTTATCTTATTACCTGTCACCACAAGTTCTCCACCATCATCTGAACACTTCAACAACCTGTTTCCAACTTGAAGTATCCATCGGACGGCTATACATTTAACTAAGCATGGCTAAGCATCAACATTGCATAGTTAAGTACTTCAGGCCAACAATACAATCCTATGGATAATAGGAGGGGAAACAGGTAATTGGCATCGGAATCTTAATGCAACAATAGGATACTCTAATCCAACAAAATTGACATTTGGAACCGCATGCAATATTATAGTGGAGAAAATACTTTCGGAAAATAGGATAAGATATGCTCAGAGGGGGATTACGCTTGCCTTGTTCAGGGTACTGGTAGTACGGATCCTCGGGTATTGTGGAGTAACCCCGGCTGCTTGATCTATCGAAACATAACAACGGGGAAGCAATCAATCACCACACGTGTTTTAATAGATGCAATGCGCAAACACATGATGGCATGACATCTTTAGTGCATTGAATTTAGTATAGCAAGATCTACCCATTCTAAATGGGGGGCGAGATAATTATTGAACAAGAGAGAAGATACAACTCTACATTTGTTTTTATGTTTTCCTGTGCTATAAGTTCATGTAAACATGCATGCAAGTGATGCTAATGGTTAGTGCACATTTTTCTGAGCGTTTCGATATAAGGAACACATTTTTCGGAGGCCCGATCAAAAGTTATTAATTTTATAATTACTCTTTTTAAATATTTACTTTTGATTATTTTAATTCCAACGATAAATATTTTATTTACTCGACTCGAGAGGGAGAGAGGAACTAGTAGGAATCATCGGGGTCGATGTCCCTACGTTGCGAGGGAGGAGCGGGAAACATATGCTATCGAGAGGAAACAGAAAAAGAATCCCTAAAAAAAACAATACTCCCAGCCTCCAGCCCGGTCTGGGCCGGCTGGCAGGCCGGGCCTGTCGCAGAGGCGACCACCCCGGGTCGGTTTGGGCTGGCCCCGTGGCGGCTATGGGCCAGAGAGCATCGGCCCGCAGCCCAGCTTGGGCTGGCTTCGCGGCCGGTCACGCGCGAGAGGTGATGTGCTACGGCGACGGCGGCGAACGGCTACGGCGACGGCGAGCTAGCGCGTGAAGAGGAAGGGAAAGGGACCAGCACGGGCCAGCAGCTCACCACGCGAGCAGTGGAGAGGTCGGGGTGGCCGGAGGGAGGTCGACGGCGACGAGAGCGAGCGTGGCGGAGCTCGGGCGGCGGCGGCGAGGTCACGGACGTCGACGTCGATTCCGTGCCTCCCCGCGCGATTCCTCGGGCGTGGAGGTGGAGCGGACCACGGCGGAGCCGCTGGTGGTCGGGGATTGGTCCGGGATGGCCTCAATTGGCGGAGAGGCGACGGCGCAGTGCGGCGGCCATGGCGCTCGGTGGGGCGCAGAGGGAGGAGAGAACGGAGCAGGCAGGTGGGGAATGGGAGTGGGCAGGTGGGCAGCGTGTGCTCGCTCTCCTTGCTGTGGGGGCAGCGAAGGGGCCCCCGCGGCGAGCTCGGCGGCGAGTTGGTCCGGCGGCACGCGACGGCTTCGGTCGCTACAGAACGAAGAAGAAAACGGAATCGCGAAAACCCCCCTGCAAACTTTTGACCATCACGATAGGTCCTCCTCTATTTACAAAGAAGCCCTTTTCTGTTTTTATTTTAAAACCAGTAGCACTTCTCTGATTTTATTGAGGCATTTAAATATTTTATAAAAATCTGAGAAAATTTGGGTAGCCTCCCAACAGAATCTAGAAGCACAACAAAAATTGGCATGTTCAAAAAAATGTTTGGACAACATTTGTTCATAGGGTTGACTTATGGCATTATGCTAAATTTGAAAATGTTGCTCCTTTAATATTTTAGGGCACTTGCAAAATATTTTTTTGAACTCCTGGAACTTCCTTGACAAATATAAGATGTCAAAAATTTTGTTTTGCAACCTTGAGTGCCATCATTGTGTGGAAGTTTGTTAGAGCACTTTGGCATTTTGTTGTAGCAACTCAATATCATTTCGATACCAATTGTTGTGTTAACTCAAAAGAGACATGTTTATGCATGGATGCCATGATGCAATTAACACAAAGTGGAAAAAATTACACAGGTTTTTTAGGTCCTCAGCTTTGGGGCTGTTACAAACTCCAGGGCGAGGAGGCGGAATCAGCATATCGCACAAACGATCCCGAGCTGGATCTCCCACTCGAGGATAGTTTCGACTGCGGATCTCCCTCAGTGACTTCGACGAACCTGAAACTCATATCGACAACCACGTCGACTCCGAGATCTGCGCCAACAACAACCTCGACTTCGAGACTCATAACAACCTCGCCGACGCCGAGATGAGCATAGGCGACAAAGGCGTCGACTGCGAGATCCGTCCAGACGAACCACTCGATGAACATACAGGCTCAGACATGAGCCTCGATGAAGATGTCGAGTCCATGACGGGACTCGAAAGTACATACATATACCCTCGGTCATACCACAGCAGGTCTACGTTGCCATCACCGCAGAAACATCAGACACTGCAGCCAGTCGCAGGCCTACAGAATTCCCGTGCATAGTTACTATGCCAGATGGAGCCACAACTCTCACAATCACTGCTGAGATGGCAGCAAAAGCAGATAAAGTCATCAAGGAGTGCACAATGATGCCAGCAGACGCAACACAGAAGAGATGTTGACCTTCCAGTACTTCAACTGGTAGGAGTCACTTCGACTGAAGCAGATAAGAGCCACACTCGAAGAACGCAAAAGGCAAGCTAGCTTGTCGAGTGCGCGCAGAAGACAGCTCTCGTTGAGCTCCACCGGCGAGCAGACACAAGACCCAGATCAAGGTTGTCACACCTCTCGCCAGGCGAGAAGCGGCACTCACCCGCAACTTAGGCAACTCCTTCATGACATACGACGAGGAAGGACTGTCGGTGCCCAAAACAGCAGCAGGTGCTCTCTACACCGCTGCAGCATACCTGGAGGCAATCAAGCCCCCAGCGGATGACCCTAATGCAAAACTACACCGCCAACAGATCAAATCACTCGCCTTAGCTGCAAAGGCCATATGCCAAGTTCCAAGAATCCAGGTGGGAGTCGAGACCGTGCCCTAGTCGAGCGCCTCGGGAGAGCATAATCACAGTGGTCGTCGCCACCACTCGAAGGAAAGAAGCGGCTCGCGACGGCGCAGGTCCAGCCCGTGCCTCTGATGGACGAACCACAGTACCCTCCCCCCAAGGGCAGATGTACATGATACAGAAAGGTCGACCTTCCAACAGGGAGCAAAAACTTCGCACTCGACAGGTAAACATGGCGGTCATGTCACCTCCTGCGGTAACAGAATACTTGAAGGAGCCGAAACTACAATAAGCTTCAGCAAAGAGGACCACCCTCCATCGGTTGTTCGACCAGGGCACTCTGCTCTGGTACTCGACGCGCAAATTGGAGGCTACGCCATGTCCAAGGTCTTCATGGATGGTGGGAGCGGCATAAACATCATCTTCGCAGATACGCTCCGCAAAATGAACAGGTCAGTCGAAAACCTGCCAAGATCTTCAAATACCTTCCACGGTATCGTTCCAGGGAAAGCAATAAGCCCAAGGGCACCATACAACTCGACGTACGTTCGGGGACAAGCACCACTTCAGGACAGAGTCGATTGAGTTCGAAGTGGTCGACTGGAAGTCACAATACCATGCTATACTTGGACGCCCGACGTTCGCTCGATTCATGGCGGTGCCACATTATGCATACCTCCAGCTGAAGATGCCTGGACCAAAAGGAGTAATCACAGTCAAGGGGAACTTCCAAAAGTCTGACTCTTGCGACCGAGAATTCAGCAAAATCTCTGAGATGTTTGGCATGGAAGCAACACTCGCTGATCTAGCGGTCTCCAACGATCGAACACTTATGCCAGAGCACAAAAAGGTGGCAGTCGACAGAGCATTCAGTGCCACCAACGACACAAGATCGCATCAGGTGCACCCGACTGACCCGACCAAGACAGTCAATGTCTCGTCGAGTCTGCCTATCGCATAGGAAAGCGCGCTCGTCGAATTCCTCCGTGAGAACTGGGATATATTTGCATGGTGTCCAGCAGACATGCCAGGTATTCCCAGGGAATTCGCCGAGCACTCTCTCCAGCTACTTCCAGGTGCTAAACCAGTCAAACAAACAATGCGCCGCATATCCGGCCCAAAAAGAACTGCAGTCGAAGCCGAAGTCGACAGGCTACTCGCAGCAGGATTCATCAGAGAGATCAAGAAATCACAATGGGTGGCCAACCCCGTACTTGTAGAGAAGAAGCATACAGACATCCTGCGGATGTGTGTAGATTTTACAGCACTCAATAAGTGCTGTCCAAAGGATCACTTTCCACTACCTCGAATCGACCAGATCGTCGACTCCACCGCCGGGTGCGCTCGCTTGTCCTTCCTGGATGCTTACTCGGGTTACCACCAGATAAGGATGAAGGAAGAGGATGAAGAAAAAACGGCGTTCATAACCCCACTCGGGGTCTACTGCTACACCACAATGCCTTTCGGGCTCAAAAACGCAGGCGCAACCTATCAGCGCATGATGCAAGATTGCCTCAAGAAGCAGATTGGGCGAAACGTCCAGGTCTATGTAGATGACATCGTCATCACCACAAGAGAAGAAAACGCTACTCGATGACTTGCGGAGACATTCGCAAACCTCAAACGCTTCCACATCAAGCTCAACCCGAAGAAGTGCACGTTCGGCGTGCCAGCCGGGCAACTCCTCGGGTATCTAGTCTCAGCTCGAGGAATCGAGGCGGACCCGGAGAAAATACAGGCCATCTTGACGATGCAAAGGCCTTCAAAGCTCCACGACGTGCAAAAGTTGGCGGGTAGAGTAGCAGCACTCAGTCGATTCATCAGCAAGCTAGGCGAAAAAGCACTCCCGTTCTATCGACTGATGAAGAAGGCAGATAAGTTCGAGTGGACGCCAGAAGCCGAAGCAGCCTTCACGGACCTCAAGCGAGTCCTCACAAGCCCTCCAATCCTCGTAGCACCAAGGGAACGCGAGCCACTATACCTATATGTCTCTGCAACTAATAGGGTGGTGAGCACTGTTCTGTGGTCGAACGCAGAGAGGAGGGACACGCCCAAAGCATACAACGTCCAGTCTATTACTTGAGTGAAGTGCTCTCCACATCAAAGCAGCGGTACCCGCACTATCAGAAGCTGGCTACGCCGTGTTCATGTCCTCAAGGAAGCTGACGCATTACTTCTCCGAGCACCCGATCACTGTAATCAGCACTTCAGGGATCGGGGACATCCTCACAAACCCCAATGCAACTGGGCGAGTAGCAAAATGGCTCATCGAGCTAGCACCAAGAGACATCAAGTATGATTACCCGAAGGCCATCAAAGCACAAGTTTTACCCGACTTCCACACCGAGTGGATTGAAGCTCAGCTCCCAGGAGCACCAGATGTGTCCAATTCCTGGACATGTACTTTGATGGCTCGAAGAAAAACGAAGGCGCAGGCGCAGGTGTCATCCTCATATCACCAAAAGGCGACAAGCTCCGCTACATCCTACAAATGGGGTTCGAGTTCCCATCCAATAACGAAGCAGAATACGAGGCTCTGATCCATGGCATGAGGATGGCCAAAGCCCTCGGGTGCACTCGACTGATGATCTACGGCGACTCGAATCTGGTGGTGCAGCAAACAATGAAGGCTGCGACGCAATCGCAGATAACATGATGCCTACCGTGACCTGTACAACATCATGGAGGGCAGCTTCGAAGGCTGCGAGTTGCGGCACATAGGGCGTGAAGCAATGAAGAAGCAGATAAGTTAGCCAACATTGGTGCGACCAAAGCACCAGTGCCACCTGGTGTCTTCTTCGAGCGCATCGAGCACAGATCAATCAAAAAGAAGCGGGCAACTCCTGCATCAGCCGCACCAGCCAAGAGCAAAACACCTAGCACAGAGGACCCACCAGTCGAGGTACTCCTCATCGAGCCAACTTGGACTCAACCCTTCCTCGCATACATACTCCGCGGCGAGGTACCCGAAGACTTCACAGAGTCAAGACGCGTCACTCGACGATCTAAAGCATACACTGTCATCAACGGTGAACTTTACAAACGCAGCATATCAGGTATGTTCCAGCGTTGCATAGCATTTGAAGATGGCCAAGCCATCCTTCGTGATATTCATGCAGGTACTTGCGGGCATCACGCCAGCAGTCGATCACTCGTAGCCAAAGCCTTTCGCGCAGGCTTCTACTGGCCCACAGCACTCAAAGACGCGGAGGACATAGTCAAAAGGTGCATCGGCTGCCAAAAATTCGCCACAAAGCCGCACGCACCCGCATCGGCGTTGAAGACAATACCATTGGCCTGGCCTTTCGCCCAGTGGGGGCTCGATATGGTTGGGCCACTCAAAAAATCCTCCCATGGAGGGCATACTCACCTTCTGGTGGCGGTCGACAAGTTCACCAAGTGGATTGAAGCAGTACCCATCACAAGTTCGACTGCCACTACAGCAGTCAATTTCATAAAATCCATCATATACCGCTTTGGTGTGCCAATAGCATCATCACTGACAACGGTACAAACTTCACGGCTGAGGAATTCAAATCCTTCTGCAAAGAGCAAGATATCACGCTCAATTATGCATCTGTGGCGCACCCGCAATCAAACGGCCAAGTCGAAAAGGCCAATGGGCTTGTGACGAGTGGAATCAAGAAGCGCCTCCTGGTGCCACTCAAAAGGGCTGCGGGTGCTTGGGTAGAAGAGCTCCCGTCTGTGCTATGGAGCCTACGCACAACACCCAACGCCTCAACGCAATTCACTCCATTCTTCATGGTCTACGGCGCAGAGGCAATCCTGCCATCAGACGTAAGGTTCAACGCACCAAGGTCGAAGCATACAATGAAGAAGATGCAGATGAAGCACTCGAAGATGCAGTCGACTTGCTCGAAGAAGCACGCAACACAGCGCTAGCACGTACAGCTGTCTACCAGCAAGATCTACGCAACTATCACAGCCGTCGACTGCGTACCAGGTCCTTCGAGGTGGGTGACTTGGTACTTCGACTGAAGCAAAGAAGGTGCATAAACTTGCTTCTCCATGGGAAGGACCCTTCATCATCACCGAGGTCATAGGTGGTGGAGCATACAGACTGAAGCATGCGAAGACCGGCGAACTCTCCCACAATCCTTGGAACGTTGCGCAGCTGCGCCGTTTCTATGCTTAGATTGCTCAGTCGCATAATGTAATAGGCTCATATGTCGGATGGCTGCAGGTTTCAGACGCGCTCTTTTCCTTACCAGGGTACCTAAGGGGACTGGAAGGTTTTTAATGAGGCGGCCTGCAGCCTAACATTCATAAATGGAATATAGTCAATAAATTCCTCATACTTTTCTGCTTACTACTCGCATATTATCAGCACAAACTTAGCCTCACCCGTATGCTCGGGGGCTGAGCTCTCATAACATAAAAGCTTTCGCTCCTTCAAACATAATACTCCAGCCACACTCGAATACTCGGGGGCTGGATCGTAACACTAAACACAAAGGAAAAAGTTGCTCAACCCCAATCAATCACTCGGGGGCTGAGCCTGCAGGCATAAGTTGAAGCTTCAACTCTCATAAAATTCATAACCTCACTCGAGCACTCGGGGGCTATGTAATTCATGATCTATGTAAACTGTTTTTCATAAACCCCACTCGATACACTCGGGGGCTGCATACATACAAGTGAACAAATATGTACTAAGTGGCAAATTTACACTCGGGGGCTGTTCCCTATACATAAATACCCTAATCTTCTGGTTCATCCTTTGCTGGAAGAACAGGGCCCATAAGTTGCGCTTGATAGCAATCAACCAATGTCCTCGCGTGATCGAATGTTTCGTCAAGATTCGACTGGGACAAAGACGATCCAGGCACGGGTGGACGTAGCTGCAAATTTGGACGTTGACTTCGGAGATATGCCATGGTTGCGTTGGCACCGTCCACAAGCTTCTGGGTGATGAAGCCTCGAATGGAACCTGTTGACCGGAAGAGATCGAGCAACGCGTGGATTCCTTGAGGTTGTGGCCCAGTCGGAAAAACCATCTGGTTGATTCGACTGAAGGCCGACCTGCACAATTCAAGAAGCATAGTGCTCCGCCACACCCGATCTTGCAGAGTCGCGAGTATGCGTGCTCGGTGCTTGTCCAATCGAAAGTGCTGGCGGCCAGTCGTGGGTTCGTCAGTTGCCATGTTCAACTGCTCATCCACGCGAGCCTGCTCCGCCTGGAAATCTTGAACAAAACCTGCAACAACACAAGTTGGGTGAACAAAAAAGAACAGGCTGTGAACTCATAAGATCAAGGCAGTCATGCTTACACTCGAGCTGTCTGTTCACGATCTCCATCTCGCCAAGCACATACTCCTCCCGTTGGGTGGGTAAAGCAGGCCTTGCCCTCATCCTTTCCAGCTCGCTTCGGGCACTCGCCAGTTCCTGCTCCTGTTTCGCAAGTCGAGCCTTCATATAACGTATTACCGCGGCATCGTTTGACGCCTGAGCTCGAGATCGAGAAGGGGTATGATGCCGCGACGAACTGGATGAAGTGGCGGCTGGCCGTTTCTGTTCCAAGCATCATAAAAGTTTCATGAGAAACTAGTCACAAAGCTCAGACGAGCAACAACATACAGCTTACAAACAGAATCATAAAAGGACATAAATTCATACAAAGGTAGCAAAAGCACATGCATACTCGCATGGTCATAAGTTTAATTACAAGACATCAAAGGCGCGGCTGCCCTACTTCTCAGACATTGACTCTGACCTAGCCCTACTCGCACGAGCGGCGACCTCTTCTGCCCGGCGCTCCATGGTGGCCATAAAAGTTTCAGCCAACTTTGCGGCTGGCTCGTTCAAATGCTTTAGGGACACCAATTTCCCGCCAGGCTTACGAGGGAAAGCAGACAGAGCGGCTTCGAAGTCACCCTCTATCCCATGACCTAAAAGGAGTTTGAGGGTGGTCTCTGAGCCGCGTACCGTCAAAGTGCGAGCAAAGTTCGTCATAGTCGAAGTTCCCGGGCCCAGGACGTCTGCGAAGCCATCCACAGTCGAAGGAGGTTGGCTGGAGGGGAACACATCCTTGAACACGGCGCCGAGCGTGCTCGTAGATTTGGCGAGTGCGTCCTTGGCTTGGGTAGAGACGACATCCAGGTCGCCGATTGCGCGGTCAAGGGACAAATCGACACTCGGTTGATCTACAGGTGTCGATGCCCCAACAGCTCCTTCAAAAAAGCAGAAGTAACAAAAAATGTTACATACTATTCAGTGGCAAAAGAAGTAGGCAAAAAGTGAAAGGCTCGACTCACCGCCTACGTCTCGGGTGAGGCTCGCCAGGCGCTCAGCATAATTCTTCTCGCGCAAAGCGGCGGAGTCCTTGGCATCATCCAAGGCCTTCTTCGACTCCGCGCGCTCCTTGGCGAGTGTCTCTTCTACTCTTTAACCCGAGATTCAGCGTTGCCTTGTCACCTGAGATAGATGGCAGATGTCATTCACAATCGACAAGGCAAAGACTTACAGAAACCCAAGATACTTACGGGTGAGCTGCTCCATAACAGCGCGCAGATTATCCCTCTCCTGTTCAACCTGGACAAATGCTTTACCTGATTCACCAGGTTGAGGTAGAAGGGCTGCACGCACACGAAACCAACATAAGCTATACACAAATAGGTCCAGAAGGAAGACTCGACAAAAAGACACTTACGTGTTCAATCCAAGGCGCGGGCTTGGCAGCAGAAGTTCCAATTTGCGGAGTCGATGTACTCGCAATATTGGCAGCCTCAATGGAAGTGGTCGTGGCTATTGTTTTCACAACCTCAGCCGCAACAGGAGAGGCTTCAGGCTGATCTGGAGTCGAGGCTCTCACGGTTGGAGGAGTTGGAGGTCGCACAGTCTCGGCACTACAAGTGACCGAAAGGCATACAACATAAGCAAAAGTACATAACTCACAAAAAATATTATTAAGTGCAAAAAGGAGCAAACCTGTGCTCTTCTTCATCCTCAGTGTCGAGCTCGTCAAAGTTTGGGCCTCCAAAAGGTAGCTGCCCACCGACTGAGGAGGAGGAGGAGCCGAGCTCAAAGGACTCACGTCCAAGGGAGCAGCTGTGGTCGTAGGAGACGGAGCTGAGTTTCCATCATCCCTCACATCCGATTCCCTCGCGGGTGAGCTCGTGGAAGAAGACAAAACTTGGGCTGCCCGACGGCGCTTGCGAAGAGGAACCTCGCTAACATCCTCACTCGGCAGGCTCCTTGCCTGTGCTTCCTCTACCCCTTCCTCTTCAACCTCTTCTGTGGGTGAAGTGGTAGCCGAAGGTAAAGGCGATTCATCCCCTCCCTTCGCTTCTACTGTCACCTCTGTTTCATAAGTTGGCCCATCTTCGGGAAGAGGAGGAAGAGTGGAGGTAGTCGAGTGGCCCTGCATACAAGATATAGCAGTCGAAAGTCAAAAAGATGCACAGAAGGATAACAAAAACAGAAGATCATATACTCGAAAGATTCACTAACCTCTGCAAAGGCTTTTCAGCCCCATAAGGATCGACTGGGCAGTCGACGTTGCAGGGCTCGCTTGTTTGTACTGGTGATGGACCGCACATGTGTCACCAGTTCACTCCTCGACAGCTCCTCCTTGCTCATTCGAGTGGAGTCGAGGGGACCTTCGTACTCCCACATTGGGTGGGCACGAGCGCGGAGTGGCCATACCCGCCTCTTCACAAAGGTGGCAATCAGATGCACACCCGTGATGCTGTTCAGGAGCCCTCCAATTGTCTCCAGCATAGGCGCTGCTTCCGCCACTTCTTCAGTCGAAAGCTCATGGTCCCAGGCTTTCGTCCTAGCGGCTATACCAGCAGTCGAAAATGCTGGGGCCACATTTTGGTCCACTTGCACATAGAACCACCTCTTCCTCCACCCCTGCGCCGAGTCGACTGGCTTCAGGGCGAAGTACCGGGTGTCGCTGCGCACTTGGATCTGCAGGCCTCCGACTGGTAGGTTCGGCCACCTCGGTTGTTTGGCCGGACCATGAAGATGGACTTCCATAATGCCCAACTCGGAGCAACACCCAAAAAACACTCGCACAGCGTGATGAAACACGCAATGTGCAGAATACCGTTCGGGGTGAGATCATGGATCTGCACCCCGTAGGCAAAAAGCAAACCTCGCACAAAATCATGGAGGGGGAGCGAGAAACCCCTAGGCAAAAACTCCGCGAAACAGACGCGCTCGTTAGCGCGAGGCTCGGGAAGTACCTCCTTGGGCGAAGGTGCGCGGACGAGGAGTTGGTCGGAAGGTGGCAGCAATCCTTCCTCGCGCAGCTTGTCCAGCTGCGCATCCTTCAGGGTGGATTTCATCCAATCCCCATTGGTCTTCTTGAGGTCGACGGCGGCCGCAGATGTGCTAGCCGCAGTCTTCTTCCCCTCTTCGCCGC